>JASDQU010099824.1:107433-136149 GCA_032191745.1 Picea mariana
TTAGGGATTTGTATCTATTTATCTTGTTGGATTTTAAGGACTTATTAGAATCATTTCTAATGAATTTTATAGCAAACTTATACTATTTACACAATACCTTGATAACAAACTTGTTAATGGGATTAGAAAGGGTTGTCTTAAAATTATGGTATAGGTCTTCAATATTGTTCTTATTTTGATAAGAGATTCATTTCATTATTTAAACCCTTTAAAAAAGTATCAACTTTATTTTTAATGAAAATCAAGTGCTTTTAGAATTCTTTTTAATGGGGCTTTTGTACATCACAAAATTTAGAGTTAGGATTAAAGGATTATGATTAGAGTCACGCTCATGATAGTTTAAGAGGTCAAAATTTACTATTTGGTTGTATATGATTAAGAACTAAAAGTTTACATCACCATCAACATGCAAACAAAGCTAACAAGACTTTGGAATCAATGTTGCATCATCATTGTCATATTAAATAGCCCAACCACTTAAACTCGTGGCTGATGAATGCTCAGAGGCGATGCCAAAATGTTGACCGCCATCGTGCATAACACAAAAACGTCATCAACCATAATTCATTATAACCTATATGTTGTAAGCAGGTTAATCAATAATTCGTTTTAATGAGGCTCTCTAATAATTAACCGACGCACAATGACATGTCCTATGGTTATAATAAAATATTAACACAAGAGTTTGACTTGTTTTCAATATGTTGGGTTTTGGTAGCTTTATGGTAATTTAATGATAAGTAAATTAGATTGAGACCTCCCATGGTTTGAATCTAGTTTTTCAAAGCGTTAACATTAATTTTTTTTTAAGAGCTAAAATAGTTTTAGGTTTGTTCTTCGGCTCCAACTTGGAAGAGGAAAAATTGCAGTGAACTCTCAAATCTATGGTTTTATATTGAAAATGTATTTAACATAGTGATGAAGAAAATGTTTTAAGGGACATATATTGATTGATTGTTTGATTTTAATGACAACGGGGATGAACAACCTAAGGAATCAAGAGAATAAAATCCCTAACTCATCTTCACACTCTTTTCAATGTCATATCCTCTCTTGTGAATCTTGACTAGAAGACTAGCAATTTGGTTGGTTGATCTTATATGCTTCATTTGTCATTATGATTTTGTTTCTTTTGTCCAAGTGTTTGGATAAGGGGAATGGATTGCATCTTTCATGAACACAGTAATTAGGGAACTGTCAATGCCAAGATCATCAATGAAAACTGGGTCGCTTTCTCTTCTATTTTCTATCACCATTTTCCCAAGCCTTTCTCTATTAGAATAATGCCGAAATTTAGACATCTAGAACATTGATGAAATATGACACTATTATTACATTGTTCACAATTTGTTTTACAAGAGTCTAGATTAGATTTGTGGTTGGTTTGAGATACACAATCTTAGGAGGTTATTCTAATCTTATGATTTGAGCCTCACTCAAAGTAAATACACAAAATATACTCTTAAAAAATTTCATATGAGTGAATGTAAAGCAATGTCAACTCCTTTAGAACATAATGCAAAGTTATACAATGGTGATGGAACTAAAGAGGCATGTGGTATATTATATCGTTAGTTGGTGGGAATTTTGAACTACCTCACAACTACTAGACCAGACATAGCATACTCAGTCAACATCCTTAGTCAGTTTATGGCTAAGCCTTCTGAAATCCAATGGAAAGCTCCAAAGAAAGTCCTCTGATACTTGAAAGGAACAATTAATTTTGGTATTATGTATACTGATGAATCTGATGTTGAATTGACAAGTTTTTCTGATTCAGATTGGGCAGGAAATCCCGATGACATAAGATCTACCTCAAGTTATACATTCCATATAAGGTTAGGGGTTGTGTTGTGGAGTATTAAGAAACAACCAAGTGTATCTTTGTCATCAATAAAAGCTGAGTATAAATCCTTAACCAGTGCTACATGTGAAGTTGTTTTGTTGTGCAGAGGAGCAAAATGAATCAACAAGCATCCATTGTGATAATCAAAATTCTATCAAATTGGCACAAAATCCAATATATCATGCAAGATCAAAACACATTGATCTACAACACCACTTCGCAAGGGAGAAAATTGAATCTAAGGAAATTGATATGATTCTTTGTAAATCAAGTGATAATGTGGCTGATATATTTACCAAGCCTCTTGGAAAATTCAAATTTGATGTTTTTAGAAACAAATTAGGAATTGTAGATCCATTTCTCCATTAAGGGGGATGTTGGAATAATGTCGAAATTTAGACGTCTAGAACATTGATGAAATATGAAATTATTATTACATTGTTCACAGTTTGTTTTACAAGAGTCTAGATTACATTTGTAGTTGGTTTGATATCCACAATCTTAGTAGGTTATTCTAATGTTGTTGTTGAGCCTTTACAAGAGTCTAGATTAGATTTGTGGTTGGTTTGAGATCCACAATATTAGAAGGTTATTCTAATCTTGTTGTTGAGGCTTCAGAATATATATAATGGTGTTTTCCTCTATTAATTCAAGTTTCGTGACCACTCTCTCACTTGCATCGTGTGAAGTTTCCGCCGTGTTACTTCTTTACATTTATTTTTCTCTCATGTCTGCAACCCACGAGCATAATAACAATAATATCAGGGCCATAGATGGTAGTGGTTATGGATACTCTATAGAATGCAAAGGTAATTCGTAGAAACCATCTCTCATTCAATTTTCACTAAGAATAGGCGAACCACAAACCATATCCAGCATAGACGCCAATAAATTCTCCTTAGAGAAAAAATTATGAATAATATGGATGCAACATTGAATATTCACCGGATAATCATTGATGCAACATTCAATATTCACTGGATAATATGGATGCAACATTGAATATGTAGAAGTTGATGGCTGATCACGAGCAATGGAAATTTTAGTGGTCGAATCTGTTGGAAATTGTAATTACAAGTCGGTGAGATCTTCACGTCTCCGCCGATTTGTCTATCGATCAAAATATGTCAGTAGCCAAAATGTCAGTCAGACAGTCAGACAGTTTGCAAGTGCAAAGTCGTACGGTTACTCAAAATTCAGTCGACAAACATGAGAGCTATAAATGAAGCCAATTTCTATCTTCTCAAATTAAATTAAGTGGTTGAAGAGTTAGTCATAGTTATGGTAGTGTTTAATGTTGAGTCAGTATTAGCTTATGTAGGAAGTCATAGCCTGTGTTTATATAAGTCTGAGTCTCTTAGTTAGTCGAGTAGAGTATGATGCATAATAGATACTAAAGAGAAGCAATTGATGCACAAAGAATAAGCAGAGAGGTAGAGAGAACCAAAAAAACTGAAGAGTTGATAGAAGAAGTATTAGAGCTGAAGCTCATTTTTTCATTGTATTCTATAAACCGCGCGCACTTTGCCGAAGTTCATTAAAATCATTTATTTTTTGTTTTGACAAGTTTTTGTGTTATTTATGATTTTACGTGCTAAGCATAGAACTGCGTTATTCTACATTCGTAAATCATTTTATTAAGTTCATGTATTCACAACGCGTAGCAAACTGAGCAGTCTATGCACTGCGTAGTGGTCTTGAGAACTTTGTAGTGTAGCCTGTTTGGTGCACAGTATTTCAAACTGCGTTTCGCAAAGTAGACTGCGCACTCCCCCATCGACCCTTCAAATTGGTATCAAAGCAGGTTCTATCAGAACAAGTTTGTCAGAGACGAAACTCTATTGAAAGTGAAATATGGATTCTACCTCAAATATGCAACCTCCCACTTTTACAAGGAAGAATGATGAGATGTGGTCTTTGACCGTGAAGGATTTGTTCCAAGGTCAAGATGTATGGGAGACAGTCGAAAATGGCTATGTGGAACCAATAGATCAGGCAACATATAATTCCCTCACACAAGCTGAGAAAGATGCCTTGAAGATCAAATAAAGAAGGATGAAAAGGCATCATTTTACATACATGAAGCCATGCATGAGAGCATACTTCCAAGAGTTGCATCAACTAAGAAAGCCAAGGAAGCATGGGACATATTACAAAAATCTTATCAAGGTATGGACAAAGTAAAGACTACAAAACTTTAGATTCGTAGAATATATTTTGAAACCATGTCAATGAAAGATTCAGACACAATAGATTCATTCTACACACATGTTGTTGGACTGATAAATCAGATTAAGTATCATGGTGAAATCATAGATGACAAAAAATTTGTTGAGAAAGTGCTTAGGATTCTTCCTCCTAAATTTGATTCTCTTGTTGTAACCCTAGAAGAAGGAAAAGACCCGAGTCAGTTCATCCTAGATGAACTGCAATCTTCCCTCATCAATCATGAACATAGATTGAACAGGTCAAATATGTCACTAGAGAATGCTTTTTCTGCACAATCATCTATAAGCCATGGAAGAGGAAGGGGGATAGCTAACTCTAGAGGCAGAGGAAGAAGTTCTGACAGAAGTGGATGCAGTAGCAATCCTGGAAATACTGGTGGAAGAGGTCAAAACCTAAGCACTAGCCAGTCAACTTGTCAAAGAACTGACAAATATAAGATTCAATTCCATTACTGTAAAAAGTATGGCCATTATGCATATGAGTGCAGAAAGAGACAGTATAATCAGAACAAGCAAAGTCAAGATCAGTCACACAACGCAAATAACCAAACTCGCCCTATGTTTATGACACGCATTGTAGTTGTACCTAGCGCAGAAGAAATGCCTAATATAATTTCACCAGTTGAATGCAATGTTGCTCAAGCAATTCCATGTGACATATGGTACTTAGAATCAAGCTGCAGTAACCACATGACAGAAAACATAGAATTGTTTTCTAGTTTGGATGAGTTAGTCTAGACCAAGGTTACACTTGGAACAAATATCCAAGTCACTATCTTAGGCAAAGGTAGTATAAACATTTTAACCAGACAGGGAGAACAAAGAGTTATGTCTGATGTCTATTATGTTTATGGTCTGAAGCATAATCTGAGGAGTATAGGACAACTGTTACAAAAAGGATACATAATCTACATGGAAGATAATCACTTTGTGATTATGGATAAATGCCCAAGCAATCTACTTATTGAAAAAATCCAGATGAAAAGTAACAGAATGTTCCCATTGACATTAAAGCCAGTCAAGAAGAAGAACACAATGCAAACTATTGAAAAAAGAAAAGGTGCACAGTTAGACACTGCATTTACAACAGAAAGTGTGCGCATTACTAATGAATAAAATAATGCGCGTAGTATCAAGAAAGGAGAAAATGGCGCAGAAATGAAGGCAACACTCCAATCTGAAACACAGGATGAATCATGGCTATGGCATTTTAGATTTGGACATTTGAACTTTGGAGGTTTGAAGCTGCTACACACAAAGGATATGGTAAAAGGATTACCATTGATTGAAAAACTAGAAAGGATATGTGAAAGCTGCATATTTGGCAAGCAACACATAGAATCATTTCCAGTTGGCAAGTCTTAGAGAGAAAAAGATCCATTGGAAATAATACATTCAGATATCTGTGGACCAATGCAAATTCTGTCTATAGGATGCAATACTTATTTTCTAACATTCATTGATGATTTCTCAAGAAAGACTTGGATTTATTTCCTAAAGCATAAATCTGACGCATTGGGTTGTTATCAACAGTTTAAATCACTTGTGGAGAAACATAGTGGTTATTACATCAAGTGTCTAAGAACAAACAGAGGAGGAGAATACATTTCAAGAGAATTTCAGAACTTTTGTAAAGTTCATGGCATCTACAAGAAATTTACCACATGATACACACCACAACAGAATGGTGTCCCAGAGAGAAAGAACAAAACCATCATGGAAATGGCACGCAGTATGTTGACAACCAAACATTTTTTAAATGAGTATTGGGTTGAGGCAGTAGCAACTACAATATACATCTTGAACAGATGACCAACAAAGAGTGTGGAGAATAAAATTCCTCAGGAAGCATGGATAGGATCAAATCATAATGTGGCGCACTTAAGAATTTTTGGTTGCGTGACATATGCACATGTTCCAGATGAACTGAGAAGGAAGATGGACAACAAAGGAAATAAATGTATATTTGTTGGGTATCCTAAAGAGACAAAATGATACAAGCTGTATGACCCTCTCACAAGAAAAGTCATAATCAGCCGTGATGTTCAGTTCATAGAGAATGAATCATGGGATGGAACCATAGAAATGATAGTGAAAATAATTGATGCAATGGAGCATGATGATACATAAGATGAAGTGGTGCAAACGCCATGCATAGGACAATGCACAGTCCCATCTACACCTAGCACTGCAATGTAAATTATCGCGCATAATACTTCAGTAAGAATAACAAGTGCGTAATCTACTCCTAGAGTGCAACAAACACCAACAAGCAATCTGAGTACTTCTACATCTCCAGATCCAACATTAGCAAGTCTGTTACCAAGAAAGACAAGAAGTCTACGCGACATCTATAATGAAGACACAACAAATTCATTTTTAGTTTTTTCTTTGTTTTCACAAATATATGGTCCATTAACTCTTGAAGAAGTTGTCAAAGAGGATGTATGGGCACAAGCCATGGATGAAGAAATCAGATGCATAGAGAGCAATCAAACATGGAAATTGGTAGATGTACCCGATGACAAGGATGTCATAAGTGTCAAGTGGATTTATAAAATCAAGAAAGATGCAGAAGGAAAGGTACAAAAGTACAAGGAAAGACTAGTTGCAAGAGGCTTTACACAACAACTTGGAATTGATTTTAATGAATTATTTGCACCAGTTGCGTGCATGGACACAGTCAGAACAATGTTAGCAATTGTCGTGCAGTAAAAATGGTCAGTTTATCAGATGGATGTAAAGTCAACATTTTTGAATGGAAACTTAGAAGAAGAAGTATATGTGGAACAACCACAAGTTTATGAGGTTCGCAGACAAGAAAACACAGTATACATATTAAAGAAAGCACTGTATGGATTAAAGCAAGCTCCGAGAGATTGGTACAATCGCATAGATTCCTATCTCACACAGAATGGATTTCAAAGAAGTGAAAATGAGCCAACATTGTACATCAAATCAAATCAACAAGGTAATGTGTTAATTATTTGTTTATATGTGGATGATTTGATATTTACAGGTGCCTTTGGCATAGAAGATTTCAAGTCAGTCATGAAGGATGAATTTGAAATGAATGATTTGGGGCTTATGAGATATTTTCTAGGAATAGAAGTGCACCAGTCCAAAACTAGTATATTTATCTCACAGTCCAAGTATGCACATGAAATATTGAAGAGATTCAATATGGTGAATTCAAAAGAAGCACCAACACCTTTCATAATAGGATTGAAGTTAAGAAAGGAAGATACAGGGTCCAAAGTGGATCCCACACTGTTTAAAAGACTGGTAGGTAATCTTATGTATCTAACAACGACAAGACCTGATATTATGTATGGAGTGAGCCTAATCTCAAGGTTCATGGAAACTCCAAAAGAATCACATTGGAAAGAAGGAAAGAGAATCCTAAGATATGTGAATGGAACAAAATATTTTGGCATAAAGTACTCCACTTTAGGAGATTTCAAACTCATCGGATATACTGACAATGATTGTGGAGGTAGTATTGATGACAGGAAAAGTACCTCTCAGTACACATTTCATTTTTGGAACAAGTATGGTATCATGGGCATCAAGGAAGCAACCCATAGTGACACTTTCTTCATCAGAAGAAAAATACATCGCAGCCACAAGCACAACTTGTCAAGCAGTATGGATGAGAAGGATGTTAAAAGATTTGTTGAAGCAACAACATGAACCAACTACAGATTTCTGTGACAACAATTTAGCCATCATGTTATCAAAGAATCATGTGTTTTACAAGAAAACAAAGCACATTGATACACAATCTCATTTCATTAGAGAATTGGTGAATAACAAAGAGATCTGCTTAGAATTTTGCAGGTCAAAAGAACAAATTGCAAACATTTTTACAAAGGCTTTAGCAAGAGATGCATTTCGGCATCTGCGCAGTAGTATGGGAGTCCGCGAGGTAACAGATGAGTGACAGTAAAATGAAAACTCAATTTTTTTATGTAATTTTCTTTTGTAATCCCACCAACTTATAATTAAGGGGGAGTGTTGGAAATTGTAATTACAAGTCGGTGAGATCTTCACGTCTCCACCGATTTGTCTGCCAGTCAAAATCTGTCAGTAGCCAAAATGTCAGTCAGACGGTCTGACAGTCTGCAAGTGCAAATTCACACGTTTACTCAAAATTCAGTTGACAAACATGAGAGTTATAAATGGAGACAATTTCTATCTTATCAAATTAAATTAAGTGGTTGAAGAGTCAGTCATAGTTATGGTAGTGTTTAATATTGAGTCAGTCTTAGCTTCTGTAGGAAGTCATAGCCTATGTTTATATAAGTCTAAGTCTCTTAGTTAGTCGAGTAGAGTATGATGCATAATATATACTAAAGAGAAGAAGTTGATGCACAGAGAAGAAGCAGAGAGGTAGAGAGAACCAACAACAATTGAAGAGTTGACAAAAGAAGTATTAGAGTCGAAGCTCTTTTTTTCATTGTATTCTATAAACCGCACGCACTGCGCCAAAGTTAATTAATATCATTTATTTTGTGTTTTGACAAGTTTCTGTGTTATTTATGAGTTTATGTGCTAAGCATAACACTGAGTTATTCTGCATTTGTAAATAATGTTATTAAGTGTGTGTATTCAGAGTGCGCAACAAACTGAGCAGTCTGTGCACTATGCAATGGTCTTGAGAACTCTGTCGTGTAGCCTGTTTGGTGCACAACATTTCAAACTACATCGCGCGGAGTAGACTGCACACTCCCCCATAGACACTTCATAATCAAAGGGGAAATTTTTCCAGCATGGACGGGAAATTAAAGATGGCCAGAAGGCATGTTCACATGAAAAGCTTTCAAAATTCATTATTTTGAAAGAAAGGGATCTATTTTTTCTTTGTATTTCTCTTTGCTAAGTATTGAATCCGAAGAGTTTTCTCACTATAGAAAAACATCCATGACTACGAGGTAGAGCTCTAGTTGTCGGAGCTCCACATACGTCAGATTCAGATGGCTCATTTATAGAGAAAAAGGCCGGGGTTGCTCTTTCGACCGAGAATGCACTGTAGTGGATTTTAAAATGTTCATGGAGATAGTAGAATTATTCGGTCGAACGCTCCATATCAGATTAGATCCATGGTCCTTAAATAAATCCACGAACGACCTCATTAGTAATCGCTTATGAAAGTGTAAAAATTACGTCTTTATATTGTGAGCAAATTGAGAAGGTAGTGATCAACTAGTTCAATGTTGAATGTTGTGTGTGATTTCTGGATTAAATTAAATTGTGTGAGGAGTTTAATTTTACAATGGACATTTCACTCATCATCTAAGACTAAGACTATGTTAATTTTAAAATGTGGATCACATGCATTTACCCTAATTATAAGATTAATGATAAGATTCTTTTGTATGAGCTAGATATTAATGCATATATGAGGGAAATGTCACAAGGTTTGTGTATAGAATCATATATATATATATATATAGAAATAAGTCGTCTTCTATTTTATGCAACACATGCTATAGGGATAAATAACATCATTGACATGTAGACATAGAGGAATGTTTTGTAGGTCACAATGTAAAGATTTGATTTTCCACATGTTAGTAGAATAAATTATACAAACATACATGATTACATATTTTGAAGCATGCAAAGTTCATGTAAATATCTTATCAGGTAAATGTTGGAATTGTAAATGCAGAAAACACAATTCACAATCATAATTAACAATCACACATATAAGGAACACAATGATTTCACGTGGTTCACCCAAATGTTGGGCTACGTCCACCAAGCATAGGCATCGGTTGTCTTATTATTCAGATCATGGAGATTACATCAACTCACTCACACTCAATCATTTTGCCTCTACAAGCCTACATGAATTTATACATTCACACATGAAACTGATTAATAAATGCAATCCATATCCATATTCTAACTTGGTTTATTTGGTTGTAACCAACACAGAATAATAGGATCCAAATCTGTTCTTGATAATTTGTTGTCACCAAATCCCAACAATCTCCACCTTTACAACAATTAACCTGATACCTTGCTCCTTCCTTTTGTTCATCACCTTTTCTGCAAGCCAAGAGAAGCCAAGCACCACTGCAGCTTCTTTAATAAAACTGGTTTCATGATCTCGCCTGTGTGACTTGCACGAGTTTGGATTTCCCGAGGGGTCACTCCACCTCCAACATGTCTTTCACAACTGTGTTGTGAGACATATTTAGTGATAGATTTCCTCTTATCCAAAACACCTGTAAAATATACATTACAATTATCACAGACCATCTCAGTGTAACCATTATAGGTGACATTTGTGCCTCTCAAACGCTGAAGCACCTATTTCACTGCAGCACCTGAATCTGCCACGTATCTGACAACATCATTAGCATGTGAAACATCTGGTCTTAACCATTTCATCACATACAACAGACCTCCTACTGAACTTACACGAGACATAACCTTTTCTTCTTTATAGACAGGTCGTATGCTTGAAGAAAACTTATAATGGAAAGCAAGAGGGATAAAAACTGGTTTTACAATGTTCATATTGAACTCCAACCACAACTTACCATTACCATCTCTGTGTACTTCCATGCCCATAATTTGTTTTGCTGCTCCTTGATCCCTCATCTGAATTGTCATGTCCACCTGAGTCATTTTCTTACTGATTTTATCCATACTTTGACTTGCATTGAGCATATCATCATCAAAGAACATCAAGACTGTGAATGTACTATAAACCGTATATTCATTCTCACCCTTTGAAAAATTCCGACTCACTATGAAGGATTCAAACCTCTTGCATATTTTCCTGGGTACCAGTGGGCCATACAATGAATTTTCTAGCATGCAAACAAATTTACCGTTGCGATCTTGAATCAATCCTTTTGGTTGTTCCATACATACTATATCTTTGTCAATAATGACCTTGTGAGAAGTAGGATCCCACACACAACATCCCTTTATACCATCATCATAACTTGCAGAGATATAAAACAAGTAGGAATTCAGAAACAAAGATTTTAAGTCTGGAAATGATTTACCGCTTACCAGTACCTGCAATTATTTCTTTCTCTTATGACCTTGATGCTTCTACCATAAACAAGAAGATACATATTTCAGTTCAGATGCCACTTCAGTACTCCCTTCCAGCTTATAAAAGTTATCAACCTTTGTTACCTTCATCACTACTAAATTACCTTTCGAAACTGTGAGTGCTCCACCTTGACCTATATACTTATATCGACAAGAATCCAACACTCCCAATGAAATCAAATTTGATTTAAGCTCAGGTACATATATAACATCCGTTAATTCCCTAACAATACCATCGGACATCCTGATTCTAATACTGCCAACCCCAACATTTTTACAAGGAATACCATTTCCCATAAACACTACACCCTCATCAACAGATTGGTAAGAAATGAACCAATTTCTATGTGAGCACATGTGGTGGGAGGCACCTGAATCTAACTGCCATTCTTTTTGATATTGTAAATTACTAGAAACGAATAAAACGTGATCAGTCATACCTGAATTTGTTACAACGAAATTTGCTTCCTTCATAGAGTTTTCCTCAGATTCCTTTCTCTTCCAACAATCTTTCTTGAGATGTCCTGTTTTTCCACAGTACAAACGTTTTGCTTTACCCTTTCTATGTCTTGACTTAGATTGAGAAAAAATTCTCTCATTCTGCTCTTTAGTTCGACTTCTGACCAACATCGCCTCTGAAGTTGAGGTTTCTTTACTAGATTTTCTCCTCATCTCCTCAGTCAACAAAACTCCCACAACATAGTCATAATCTAAAAATTATTTTGAGCTAAAGCTAATAGAGGTGACTAGATTATCCCAAGATTCAGGCAACGAACACAATAGTGTAATAGCCTTATCTTCATCTTCGAATTTAACTTTCATACTAGTCAATTGAACTACAAGGGTATTGAAGGTATTTAAGTGGTCAACAATTTTTGTACCTTCTTTCATCCGCAAATTGTACAACTGTCTCTTCAAGTAGATTTTGCTCGTCAATGAATTCGTCATATATCGACTTTTCAACTTGCTCCATAAGCCTGATGTTGTATCCTCTCCTATGATATTAAACAAAACCTCATCCACCAGACATAAACAAATGGTACTAAGAGATTTCGCATCCAGATATCCCATTCCCATTCCGTCATGGTTGTTGGTTTCTTTGACTTGCCTGCCAATGCTTTTTGTAACCCTTGTTGCACCAATAAATCCCACATCTTGAACTTCCATAGCTCAAAGTTGGTTTTACCACTGAACTTTTCAACTTCAAACTTCGAACTCTACATCTTAGCCATTAGCACAAAAAATCTCCCAATACCCACTGCTTATAAAAAATCCTTTTAAATATGAAAGAGTAATAAACAAGATTAAATGTAAATCCTAAAGTTAATTAATAACCCCAAAAAATTTAAAAATAATAAAAAAACTTATATATACCTTTTATCCACTCTTTAACCTTTTAACATTTTCTTTGACTAAAAAACATTCACGTGATCCACCTCACATAAAGGTACTCCTTCCAATATTATATTAAATTCCAAATATACCTTTTAAAAGAAGCCTCCACGTGACTTGACTTTCACATTTTTTAAAAAAGAAAATTCAATTTTGGAAGAAGCCAAAAAAAATCTTAGTACCTTAAATTTTAAATAACCATGTGAATATTTTGAAGGATCGGCTTCTCAACACAACGCTCCCACAACGCTTTCCTTATCAAAATAAACCAGCACTGAAAAATGGAATTTGAAGAAAACGCAAGGGGCGGCAAATCAACGCTCCCTCACTCCTTGACGCCTAGCGCTAACTTGATCCAGCGCTCTATCCCGTCCTCGTTTTATACATAGATATTCAGCTCCTGCGGATGGCCTCACAGATCTCCAAATCTCTTGTAGATGGCCTCACGATTTTGGCACTGCGGATGGCCTCACGGATCTCCAAATCTCCAACGCTTCGCTCTGATACCATTTGTTGGAATTGTAAACACAGAAAACACAATTCATTATGATAATTAACAATCACACATGTAAGAAATATAGGGATTTCACGTGGTTCACCCAAACGTTGGGATACGTCCACCACACATAGGCATCTATTGTCTTATTATTCAGATCATGGAGATTACATCAGCTCACTCACATTGTCTCTACGGGCTTACATGAATTTATACATTCACACAAAAAACTGATTAATAAATGCAATCCCTATCCATATTCTAACTTGGTCTATTTGGTTGTAACCAACACATAATAATAGGATCCAAATCTGTTCTTGGTAATTTGTTGTCACCAAATCCCAACAGTCAAGTGATATTATAAAATAGATTTCACTTTTTCTATAAATATCTATTTCAAATATTGGAAAGGGGGTTTATGGTTCCAGATAAATTTATATTTTGGATGATCCATAATTGACAAACCCAACTTGAGCTACCATTAATGGTCTAATTTAAGAAACACTAAATTGAGATATCATTACATTCACATCTAGATATCATTATTCTCTTCATTTAAGTCCAAGCTACACATTCATTACCATATCTTGTACCAATTCCTAGGCATGTCAATGCCTAGATAAGTCTCAAGTTTCTTTGTTGCAATATGCAAATCTAAAGCAAAATAACCATGTAGAAAATTATTCAAAGCTACTAAATTTCATGGCACAAATTTGATTGCCATTTATAACATGCTTGCATCTCCTAAACTAATTTAAATTAAGTTACTTCCAAAGATACTTACTTGTATGCACTATCCACACTTAACTAAATGTATATGAAGAACTATCAACACTCAAACATATTATTCTCTAAATAAATAAAATCCATTAGTACAACGACAACTATTAAGCACTACCAAATGCCATTACAACATTATTTAATATATGTCTTTCAGGCGAATCACATTCCTTTAGGTATACTATAGAGTTTTTAAAAATCTTAAAAATTTAATAATGTGTATCAGTCCTCCTTTGTTTCTCTAAAGTAGTAGTGTCTCTTATGAGTAAACCCAATCAATAAATGCAAATTTCACATGGTGTCTCCAAGTAAACCAAAATAATTAATGTAATTCTTATGTAACATCTAATTAATAAACCTTTCCTCGAGTTGGTAGATGAATTCTTATGTAGCTTTTCTTATCATAGCAACTTAGCATATAGTATCCTCACCAATAAACTTCCATATATTTAATGCCACATTTCATAGCATACTTAATCTATCAACCAAATTTCTATCAAAATTTAACAAAAAATACTAAAATAACATAAAACAATACACTAAAAAAATCGAACATTAAACAATACACCAAAGGGAATGGAACATAAAACAATTCACCTAAGGAAGTGGAACATACAAACAATATCAATGTGCAATTTTTTGTTTTTTTACATATCACCATATTAACGAATATCATTTATATTCAAAATATTCCTCAATAATATTATTCACCATTAAGTTACAAAAGTATAAATTCAATATCAATCACACTCGATACAATCCATGCATAAATTCGATACAATCCATGCACAAATTGATAAAAATAATTCTCAATAATATCATTAACCATTGAGTTACAAAATTATAAATTTAATAATATCATTAACCATTGAGTTACAAAATTATAAATTTAATATCAATCACACGTAATACAATCCATACATAAATTGATAAATATACAAACTAACATTGACTATATACAAAATATTTATTATTCAATATCTTTAAAATAATTATCTCCATAAATTCATATACAAACTAACATTGACTATATACAAAATCAATATTATTCAATATCTTAGTGCTTTATATAGTGCTCTATTTTCCATTTGTGAATACAGACAATGCAATACTCAATTTTTCACATCGATTAGTCTTTATATAATATATATGGTGTCCATCATCAACAAGAGGCCCATTTCCATCTGGAAATTCCATTTTTAACAGTTTGTGTGAATTGTTCATTCTCGTAGGTTACATAAGAAAAATGAATCACTACAAGAGTTGTCGGTTATTTACTAAAGCAAGGTCCAATATGTCAAACACGTCAAATCACAATGAAAAATGTATTTAAAATTGTTGACCCATCACTTCTATTTGGGGTGTCAATTTGGTGAAATAATAAAAACAATCATATAAAAGAGAAATTAACAAATTTGTTTTCAATGTAAACCAAGTTGGAGCCATAAGACGAAAAAAGAGAAATTAACAAATTTGTTTTCAATGTAAACCAAGTTGGAGCCATAAGACGAAAAAAGAGAAATTAACAAATTTGTTTTCAATGTCAACCAAGTTGGAGCTATAAGATGAAAAACATTATGTACTCGGAAACAAAATAATAAATTTTGTAGGTTGGGATATATATTTTTAGATCTTAAGCATTTCAAATTTGGTCATATATATTCCATCCTATACAATATTTATTACTTTATTGTATGGTGTAAATTGATTGCCTCATAAGATAACCTAGGTTTGACTTTCAAAACTGGACTTTGATGACGGTAATATAAAGTGGTGTTTTATAGGGAAACATCTCCACCTAGTATCATTCAAAGGAAGTTGTAGCAAATATCAGTTCACATTCATGTCTATTGGACGATCAAGTGAATAAACAAGATATGTTTTTTTCAGTTCGAAGTTGAATCCATAAGCAATGCGACCTCAAACAATATTAACCATCCACATTGCACAACCTAGTCTGTGATATTAAACACGCTAACAACCACATTGACAAACTGATAAAACATGATGAGCATGAAAAAAAAGTAAGGCGATAGTGAGTGATTTCATCAGCATTGGGTCATCCTACCATTCAAATCAATGGTCAAAATGATCCCAATGGTCATCCAACATATTTGGATGACTACAAATTAGCTTCAGTATTAATCAAACATATGAATCAAAGGAGGGAAACCTGTTACAAAGTAATTAGAAACTAAGTCATAAAGGTATTTGATATTTTTCTTACCTAGTAAAGTCATACGAAAGGATGAGGAGGAGTAGAATAATGATTGATAGAATAGTCAGAAATACAAATAATTTATAACACTACATACAAGAGTCGAGACAAATTGTCTCACTCAAACACTTCACCATTACATGGAAATGAGTTACATATATATAAGAATTTAGACAACTCAACAAACTCCTAACAAAACAGATCTGATAAACATCCTGAACTAAATCTAGACAATCATGAACGAATTCTAGAACTACTATTCCAACAATATACTAATTTATTAATTTCCCAATTATTCCTAAAACTCCCCCTTAATGGGGAAATGAATTTTATACAACACCCAACTTGTTTCTATAAATTTCAATTTTAGTCTCTCCAATAGGCTTAGTAAATATGTCTTCCATATTATCAATTGTATCACAATATTCCTAGTCAATTTCCTTTGATTGTATCTTCTCCCTTACAAAATGGTAATGTGTCTCAATATGTTTTAACATGGTATGATACACTTGGTTGTTTTCCAATTTGATGAAACTTTGATTATCACACTTAATGGTTGTAGATACTTGTTTATTTTCTCCAACATCTTTAAGGATTTGTCTAAGCCATACTGCTTCATAGGTAGCACTACATAATTCTTTGTACTCAACTTCTGCTCTCTGCAATTGATCGCGCCATCTCTTTTGAGCTTTGATCTTTATTTGCTAACCCTCCTGATATTTTATCTCTGCACATCATCCAACTGTTTGACATCAACCATAATACTTTTGATATCAATGCCAATTCGTCATACCAACTTTTCATCACGTCAATGACATCGTCCGTTGACATCAATGACACTATGTCCAACAATCTCCCCCTTTGTCATTAATGACAACATGCCAACTTTAGACACAATCTCCCCTTGTGATGATGCTTCTCTCTTTTTAAATTATTCTCCCCCTTTGACATCAATGGAAAATGGTTGCTTCCCCTATGGTAAATCTCTGTTTGTCTGTATACTTCTGATCATAATCTGAGCATGGGTAACTTATCCTGTAATTATACTTTTCTTGTCATAACTGAATGACTCCTTCTGATTTTGATTGTTGTCTCCCCCTGATTTGATTCCAATTGATGCATTATTTTCTTGAGAGATTTAGGTTGGAAGAAGGATTACTCCTAATTTATGCCTGAGATATTAAAATACATCTCTACTTAAGGGTTTTGTGAAAATATCTGCCACTTGTTCTTGTATTAGGACATATTCCAATTTAATGTTCTTATTTTTAGCCTAATCTCTTAGATAGTGGTATTTTATGGGAATATGTTTTGATTTGGAGTGATGGACAGGATTCGTGGAGAGACTTATAGCGTTTGTATTATCACAGTGGATAATAGTAGATTCTTCAAATACTATTTTGATGTCTTGTAAGGTTTGTTTCATCCATTCCACTTGTGTGCAAAATTATGCTGCTGCAATATACTCAACTTCAGTGCTAGATAGAGAAATTGAGGACTGTTTCTTGCTTATCCAAGCTAGCAATGATTCTTCCAAAAATAATGCTCCTCCACTTTTACTTTTTTTGTCATCTACACTACCTTCCCAATCAACATCTGACTAGTCTTTTAATGTGAATGAATCCTTACTAGGGTACCACAAACCAAGATCTATAGTTCCTTTCAAATACGTAAAGATTCTTTTTACATCTTGAACATGGATCTCCTTTGGTGTTGCTTGGAATCTAGCCACCATCCCAACAACTTGCTTGACATCAGGTCTGGAAGCTGTTACATAGAGTAAACTCCCAATCATTGATCTGTAGTGTTTTGGATCTACAACTTTGGACTCATCTTCCTTGCTTAGTTTGTATCCATCTGTCATAGGTGTACTAACAGATTTGCAATCCTGTAACTGGAATCTCTTAAGAATATCTTTAACATACTTAGATTGATGGATAAAGACTCTTCTTTTGGACTGTATTATTTGTAATCCAAAAAGAAATTCAGTTCGCCAAGCAAAGACATTTCATTTCTTGCTGCATCATCCTAGCAAAGTCATTACTCATTTTTTCATCATCACTTCCAAATATAATATCATCAACATATACTTCCACAATCATCATGAAATTACTATCAATTTTACAATAAAGATTGTTGTATGTTGATCCCCTTTTGAGGCCTTGTTTTTGTAAGTGAGAATCTAACCTTGCATACCAAGCTCTAGGTGCTTGTTTTAGCCCATAAAGTGTTTTCTTTAGTTTATAGACATAGTCTCCTTTGTTAGTTAATTGAAACCCTTATGGTTGCTCGATACAGACTTCTTCTTGCCCACAGGGGTGTAGACTGATTGGCAAGTGTCGTGTAAATGCAAGGAAATATGTAAAGGAGGTCTCAAGTTCGATTCTCACCCTGATTTATCTGTGTTCCATGCTTTGGTATGTGTGGCGCACCTGGGGGTATAGTGGTAGCGGACGGGTATCGACCATGTGTCACACGAGTATGAGAACCGCGAGTTGCCGATTCCCCCAGCATAANATATATATATATATATAGAATTCTTCTTCTAAGTTTCCATTGAGAAATGTTGACTTGACATCCATTTGGTATACTTTAAATTTTCTATAGCTGGAGAAGGATAGGAACATCCTAATTGCCTCTAATCTATCCACAGGTGCAAAGGTTTCTTCATAGTCTACTCCTTCAACTTGATCATATCCTTTACATACCAATCTGGCTTTGTTTTTTATTACTTGCCCATTCTCATTCATTTTGTTTTTATACACCCATTTAGTTCCAATGACATTTTTGTTTTTTAGTCTTGGAACTAGTTCCTAGGTTGATTTTTTTCAATCTGGTCCAATTCTTCATTCATAGCATTGACCCAATTCTCATCTTTACATGCCTCTTTGATTGAGCTGGGCTCAATATGTGACAAAAGTGCTATTTCTATTTAGTCATTCTAGAGGGTGTCTTTGTGTCTCTTCTTGGGGATTCTTCTCTTATCTCTTCTTCTTGAATATCCTCTTCATCTTCACTAGTACCCATATCATCCTCTTCCCTTTCTTCTTTATCCTCTTCTACTTCTTCTGCTTGTGTACCAACTGACTCATCATAATCTTCATCTTCATTGTCAAGTATAGTCTCTTGATTTTTGATCCTAATTGTTTTAAAATCATCCATCTTGACATTTGCACTCTCAAAAATATTATGTAATCTAATATTGTAGCATCTATATGACTTTTTGGTAGAGGCATATCCAAGAAAGATACCTTCATCATATCTAGCATCAAAGTTTCTGAGATTCTCATCAATTCTTTTGATGTAGAACTTACTTCCAAAGACCTTAAAGTATTTTACGGATGGAGCTCTTCCAAACCATAGTTCATAAGGGGTATTATTATTATTAATCCTAAGTTGACCTCTACTCAATATGTATACTGTTGTTCTCACAGCTTCCCTCCAATATCCATTAGACAATTTTTCTTCATTGAGCATAGTCCTTGTAGCCTTCTGAACTGTTCTATTCTTTCTCTCAACAATCCCATTTTGTTGAGGTGTTCTGGTAGCAGAGAATTGTCCTTTTATTCCATGGGTTTCAAAAAAGAGATCAAACTCTTTTGAGGTGAACTCACTACCATTGTCTGATCTAAGACATTTGATTTTTTTCTCCTTTTCAATTTCAACAAGGGTTTTAAAGGCTTTGAATTTGTTAAGTGCTTCTGAGTTTTCTTTGAGAAAACATATCCAACCCACTATAGTAAAATCATCAGCGAACAACATAAAGTAGGACTCTCCTTGAAAACTATTGGTACTTGTAGGTCCACATAGGTCAGTTTGAACAAGATCTAAAGGTTTTGAGGTTGTGTATTCTTTTTCTTTGAAGCTTATTCTAGTTTTCTTCCCTAGTTGACAGTGTCTACACATAGTATTTGAGGGATTTATGATCTTTGACAAGTTTCTTACTGCACCAAGATTGCTGACTTTTACTAGATTGTCAAAGTTAATGTGCCCCAACCTTCTTTTCCATAGCTAACTTTCGTCTACTAGATTTATATGACATTCCTCATTCAATTTTGCATCTACTATATATACATTTTTGGGAGTTCTAGGAGCAGTACCAACCAATTTTCCCATGTCTTCTCTCCTAATATCACATTTCTGGGAATCAAATATGCATAAGTGCCCCTGATCATAGGTTTGGATGACACTTATTAGACAAGGTTTCAGTTTTTCAACAAGCATCACATTTTTGGCTTTGTATTTTCCCAAACTCACAGTGACTTTCCCAAGTATGTTACCTGAAGCATTGTCACCAAATGTAACTTTACCCTTTTGTTTCTTTAAGTCTAAAAACTTGTCCTTGTTACCTGTCATATGTTTTGAGCACCCACAGTCAACATACCGGAGGTCTTTTTTATCTTGGGCTTTTAAGGAAATAAGACATTTCCTTTTTGATGTTTTTTCTCTCCAAAGTTTCTTTTTCTCTCTAATGAACTTTGGTTGTTCTGAAACTTCCATTAATCTGCAATTAATGGCCTTATGTCCATAGTTATAACATCTGAATCATTCTAGGTCCCCTTTTTGTAGAGGTGAAAAGGAGTTATAGTTTATGCTTTTAAATCGATTTACTTCTTGTTTATCTTTAAGGTTATAGTTCTTAACCTTTAGATTTTTTCTTCTATATGCTCTACAATTCATAGCTTTGTGTCCGAAATTAGAGCATGCAAAGCAATAACCAAATTAAATGCGAGGATACCTGTTTTGATAAACCTTCTTTGGTATTGTTTTGTTTTCCTTCTTGATGGGTGGAAGTAGTCCTCTGGAGTTCTGGTCATTACTTGTCTTCTCTTTATTTTTATTCTTGAATGTACTGAGGAGAGCATCTGCATAAGATTTTGAGTTGACTTGGATTTTTTATTGAGAATAACCTATTCCATTTTTATTACCTAAATCCCTTTGTGTGATAATAATCTTATCCAATATTTTAGAGCTATTCTCATATCTTGTTTGAATGAGTTTTGTATCAAGTTCTTTTCTTAGGTGAACTATTTCCACCTCCATTCTTTCATAGGTTATTTGTTTTTATTTAAGAGACTTTTATAGACTTTCTTCGATCCTATTTTCTTCTAGGATTTGGTTTTTCAAGTTTCTCATGAGTTTCTACATCTCCTCTTCTTTCTATTCATGTTTTTCCTTTTGTTCAACTACACAACTTTTCAGCTGTCTATATCTGGTTTTGTATTTTCTTAATTCATCCAAGGCACTGAGAAGTTCTTCTTCCATATTAACTTCTGCTTCATCTTCTGACTCTTTCTCATGTTTAATGTCTTCTATATAATTAGAATCTTCAATACCTAGAAAAAGGACTTCATCATCATCGTTGTCACTAGACTCTGATGAACTGATGTTTTCTTCTTTTGAGTAAAAGTTCTTTTTCGCTTTGTAAAAAATTTTCTTGTAGTTGGGTTTTCCTTTTTCTTGTACTATTTGGTTTTGTTTTCTTCATATTCAGGGTCATCCTTGGGATAGGGACACTTGGCTGCAAAATGGCCAACCTTGACACAATTAAAACATTTTAAAGGAAGCTTGCCTTTGTACTTCCCTGATCCTTTCTGAAGTTTTTTAATGAAATTTGCTTCTTCCACATCATATTCTTCATCATGGTTGTATTGAATATTTTTCTTCTGATTCTTTGTTTTCTTGAGTACCTTGTGTTAGCACTAGAAGTCACCTTCAGATTGACTTGAAGGTAAGCCCAGTACCCATCAGTTTATATGTCACAGGTTGGTTTTAAAGAGGTCAAATGGGTGTAGACTCAATGATAATAATGTTCTAAATCATAAATCTGGTCTAGCATGCACAATCACTTGAGGTCTGGAATCAACTTCAATAAGTAAGTTGGAGTAAGGGTGAATAGAGGGAAGACTTTGGAGAGGAGAGTGTAGAGGTATGCTATGGACATCAGGTCTTCAAGCAACTTAAGGAGGAAAAACTGAAACACAAGATTCTCTTGGATTTAAATTTCAAGGAAACAAAAATAAATTATAACAACACTATAATCAAAACATTCATCATAATACAGTTACAAAAATTCATGTGAATCAATCAATCATGAAATATCTCAGTATCAGAGGAAAATAAGATGGAGTAAGAAAGTTGACTTAGATTAACCAAGATGTCTCAAAAAACAAATACATAACCAGAGAACTAGTGTTATTCATAAAAATATTACAATAGCAGGGAGCCTAGCTCAACCATTTGACCCTTACAAAATATCAAAACTGAGTATATATACTCAGATCCACTAGCTCCCATCAGGAGCGTGCTCTGGTCACTTCATTCAAGGCTCAACGTCCACATTTTCTTCTGTCAAGATTCACTTGCATTCTTCTGTCAGACGCAAGATCAGATCAATATGGGATTTGTAGGAAAAACTGCTGACAAGGGAACTTTGGGTTGACAGTCTGCCTCCACGACCAATTATTCCATGCTTTCTATTTATGGAACAAAATGAGGTTCCAACCACTCCTCTACTTTCATTAACTACTTTCATCGGCATCAAGAAGAGGCCCAATACATATGCATGTTCTAGGCGGTGCCAATGATCCCTTAGAACTGATCTCGACGCTTTGAAACCACACAACCCTTTTCTGAGACCAAGACGGACGCTTTGGGCCTTTGGCATGATTTTGATCCATTTCTCCACATGACCTTGGGCCATGACCTGGGGCTCCGATGTGAAATTTTGGGATTTTGCATTTGAAGAGTTTCCAATCCATTCAACCGCCAAAATCCCGATGCTCGATCCTGCGAAATGACCTATCCAGATTGACGATCAGACACATTTTGAAGCTAACAGCCAAGATCATTTCATTGAATGACCTCAACTGCTTTCCACTCAATAAGTGCTTACCTTTCATTTATCCCCACTTTCCATATGACCCTAGGCTGCGACCATGTGCCTAATTCCCAGACGTTTTAGGATTTCGTGTTTCACGAGTTTTCATTATGTTCCATGCTGAAAAATCCGATTCGCGAAATCACGATTGTTTGGATCAGTCGACACGTGTGCTTTTTCATTGGATGGTCCTGATGAGCATCGACATTTCGGGACCTTGGGCCATCAACATTTCTCACTTCATCTTTCTCGAAATGAATTTCTTCACGTTGATCCTGCGCCGCATGTTTTTCTAGAATGGACGACAAAGATCATTTCGGGACTTCACGCTTTGCGAGTCTTCAAGACTCTACCCTCTTACTTTCCCGACTCACGAAATGGCGAAAAGCTGATCCAACGGTCCAGATCTCTCCTTTAATCAACGACTATGACATTTTCGCGATTTTTCATTTCGCGAGTTCTGATGACTCTGCTCCTTGAACATTCCATCTAGCGAAACCACGAAATGTTAATCGTGCACCATGTGTCTTTCGCAACACCAATGTCTAGGATTAGCCTCACGATTTTATATCTCTGTCTGGCGCTATACTTCATGTAACTCTATGATCCCGATCGCCCGATGGTAGCTGATATGTTTTGTTTGATGGATCCGACGACCGAGACTGATCTTGTGCTTGATGGATTTTCATTGACCAGGTATGTGCGCGCATTTGCACAATCACGCCTTGACTTTGGATGAAAAAAATTTGTGGGGTTTTTAAGCACACTTCTTTTTCATTTGGTCACCCAATGACCAACTTCAAAGGAAAACAATCCCCTTGCAAAAATATGTGATAACACATTGAAGGTTGCCTCTCCTTGTGAGAGATTCTCATGACCTAATCTTAACTCATAGGCTGTGAGTATTCCATACAATTCATCCATGGTGAGTTTATCTAGATTTTCTCGATCTTCAAGAGCGGTCACTTTAGGATTGTATAGAATAGGTAGTGTTCTTATAATTTTTTCAACTAGCTCATTGTCTAATAATTCTACTCCTAATCCTCTGATTGAATTAATAATATTATCAACTCTTTCAAAGTACTCAGAGATATTTTCCTCATCTTTCATTTTTAGGCCTTCATATTGTACTTTGAGAGTCTAGAGTTTAGCCCTCTTAACCTTAGTATCTCCTGCATATATAGTTTCCAATTTATCCCAGAGCTATTTTGCATTATTACAGTTTAGTACGTTAGCAAGGATTTTCTTACTCAGTCCAGCTTGTAGTGTGTTTAAGGATTTTGCATGTTCCCAAAACTTTTTCCTGTCTTCTGCTTCTATGGGCGTGGCTTTTGGAACATCATATCCCTTTTCAACTAATGTCCATACTTCCAGTCCAATGGAAATTAGATAACTTTTCATTCTGACACTCCAGAAGACATAGTCTTCACCATTAAATAGGGGGATTTTTGATGACATCTTCAACTGGTGATCCATTATGATGTATATTCCTCTTCAAGTGATTTAAACCTTTTGTGAAGAGACCCACTCTTATACCAATTGAAGGATCAAATCCTGTCACTGAGAGGGGGGGGGGGTGAATCAGTGACACAATAGTTTTATTATTTTCTTTTATTTATGCAAACACAATTTTAACACAATATTTTATTGTGGAACCCTATTGGGAAAAACCACAAACTCTTTTCTATTAACTGCAAAATTTGTTTTACATGTTACATAGAAGGAATATATTCTTCCTTTTCGATCAACACCAACTTATTAGGATGCACCCACACTCTTGTTCACAAACACCAATTGGTAGGAGGCTATGACCCCCTGTTTAGTCAGCTACAACTGACAAGGAAGCACCAACTCCCTCTGCAGGCACCGACCTGCCCTTGCACCACCCAACCACCCTTATTTTCTGAATCTGGAAAAAACTTCTGTATCAAGTCTTTACTGCATCTTTCTCTTCTCCTGTGATTTAATATATCTTCTAATTCGAACTACATAGACACTTTCTTCTCACCAATCTTTCTTGTTTATATATTCTTCAAAACGGCGTGAGTGTTATACACTATGTCCCTTTATTTGGACCATCACACCTCTTCATTTAACTTAACCATAATCACTATTTTAACATTTTTATCGTGACGGATTTTTCATAAATTGATCACAGTTATGGATCAATTTCATCCTTTTAACTCGATGCCAAATCTATGCATTTATTTGCAGAAACCGAGTTCTGCAAAGGCGCTTCCTTCAAACCATTACATGTGATTGAGTGATACAAAACCACAGGATTATCAATTTAGCGACGTATTATATCATTCCTTTTTAATCTCTTATTCCATATGACTAATGGTGGTGACCAGACATTAGGCCAAACGAATGCTTGAGCGCTTATCAAATCAACGGTCATGATTTAATCCCCTGATGAGATGGATGACAATAGGTACTTCGTCATTCGGGGCTTTAGGATTTCATCTTTTCAAATTTTTGAATAAGATTTCATCGAACAGATCGAACGGTTCACTTTTATTTTGCATAACCAGATCAATGGTCATGTTTGATCCTTACACTTATCCTTTCATTGCTTAATCCGATGGCTTGGACTTAATCAAACATTTATATGGATGGCCACCATTTACTTTGGGACTTCGGCTATTTTGCTTACACTATCCTTCCACTATAATATTATCAATGGTTGAGAATACACCCGAAATGATCTTCAGATTGGATGACTCGTGTCCACTTCGGGACTTCGGCATTCGAGACTTCAGAACTTAGGGCATCTACTGGTGGTGAAACTCCTGAAGTAAAACCCCCAGAATGACGTAAATTTCTTATGTCACTTGATGATGTGGCATGAGCCGAGTGTCTGTCACGTGCCACTCTGATTCTTACCTAAGATGCCGATTTCAACTTGACACTTGTCATTATCTGACTGTTCCACGTGTCCTTTCTTACATGGTCTGTCACATGTCCTTGCTAATGTAGATCTCCAGATGTGACACATATTCATCTCCTTGATCTAACAATCAGAATAACATCCAAAGGGTATCTGAGATCGACGACTGAGAGTGACCTCAGAATTTTGGCTTTCAAGATTTCGGGTATTTTGATATATCGATTTCACAAATCTTCCGATGTGAGATTCTCGAAGCGCAACCTCCTCACATATTTAGACCTGAAGTGAATTATGTTCGTTTGATCAAGATCTTAGATCAACGACTCGATCTGTCTACGATGTTGCTTTGCCTTGGTTTAAGTCTAACGACCCTCCATCTTCTCTTATCCTATCCTTCCACTTAAAGTGATCCGATGGCTGAAGGATATTTAGATAATCGAATTCTCAATCGTTTTTCCCCTCTTATCCTATCCTTCCATTTAAGGTTATCCAATGGTCGTGAAGAATCTCGAAGAATATTAACGATCAAGGATGATTTCAGAACCACAACTTGCGAGTGATTTAACTCGTCACCCAAAATCCGCAATTTCAAGTTGTGCATTGTTCGTGAGTCAACCACAATCGTCGATCTTCGAAGCTAGAAGATACAAAGGTTCTGACTGATTGCAGGATTGGAAATAGCACGATATTTAATTCTCCTTTCGATATCCGCAATCTATTCTTATCGTTGATCTAGAGATGGCGCATCTGACGGTCATGATTTAATCCGACTTAATCTGATCATTTGTTGGATCAACCACAGTCATCGATACTTGAGTTTATGAGATTTGATGATCTAGACCAATTGCAGGATTATAACTAGTGAGTCGTTTAATTCTTATTTCGCTCTCCACAATTTATCGCACCATCTCTTCTAAGCTTTGATCTTTATTCTCTAACCCTCCTGAGATTTTATCTCTGCACATCGTCCAATTGTTTGACATCAACCATAATATTGTTGATATCAATGAAAATTCGTCATACCAACTTATCATCACATCAATGTCATCGTCTGTTGACATCAATGACAATACATCAATGACACTATGTCCAACACATTGTTGGTTGCAAATCCAAGGAAAATTCCTCCTGAACTCACTAACTCGCCAAAGTGGTAGATGACCCAAGCTACATAAGTGATGTTTTGGGTATGTCGATTAGTGCCATCCACAAACCCAAAATATATGGGAAAGGATGATTTCATTGTTGGCACAGGGGCAGACCCAGGGTTCAACGCTTAAAAACGCACCAACAAAAACCCCACTATCGACCCTTTCGGCAACACCTGCAAAGAAGGCGAAGTCTCACCCGAGGTAGAAGTAGGGGGGGTTACAGGAAGTAGGTGTCTGTGACTAGGCTGGGACATGAATCTATGATAATAGTACTTCACAGAATATTCTGTTAACGCTTAGGAAATGACATGCATTAATTTATTAACCCCATTAACACCGCAAAACATAATAAAAGATAGATTGGCGCAATAACAACAAATGATTATATACCCTGAGAAATTACTAATTATCTCCTAGCACCACAAGTTAGATCTAACATTCATTTACTCTTTAACATAAGCAAAGTATTTAAGAAACAACATATATATTCATTACACATCATAATATAAGCACTAAGAAAAAACATAACAGATATGACACCACACAAAGCAAACCATGAGACACTAGATATATGTGGTTCACCCCAGGGTGGGGCTACATCCACAAACCACTTCGCCTCTTTATTATTCTCCAAGGTCTTACATCTAGTCACTCTTGTGCACTGAGCTTCACACAAGATAGGAGATCTATGCACTAATCCCTAGATCCTCCTTCTTTGCCTTCCAAAAATAGGTCAGATGCATAGAGCCACAATCTCTATCAAAACACTTATCACCTTCTTACAAAATCACAGTCAATCAAAAAGCCTCGACCACATACAATCTATGCACAGAGCTATTGTTCCACACAGAACTATGTTCACTTTTTCTTATTTCTACAATACATTCCCCTTTATTTATACTTTACAAACCCTTACAATAAGTCCTAAACATGGGGAGAAACCATGGGATGACAACCCAAAATGCCATTACAAACCCTAAAGGACCCCTTACTGGGTCCACATAGCCCACAAAATAGGTGAGATATGTGATCTCAGCTATGCCTGGGCTCTCTTTCTTCGACCATCGTGTCGAAGTCCAAAAGTGGGCCAAAACTGACCAAAGTTTCCCCAAAACTTGGTCGAGGGCCAACAGGCCTCCAATACTCACCTGTGACTCATCTCGAGTCACTCAGGTCTGGACAATGTTGCTTCGAAATCCTCGAGATTAACTCAAGCTGCCTAGCCTGAGCCTCCTGCTCAGTGAGCTCCTGGACTGTCTTTTTTGTAACAGGCCCTTCCAGGCATTGTTCTACTGCTGTGACTACTTGATCTAACTATGAGACCTGTCCATCAATATCCTCAAACACCTTGTAAGGTTCGTCCTGCATAGGTTGTATCTTCTGCGTTACTTCCATCACCTTAACTTGGAGGGTAGTGATCTTCTGCTTTACTATGCACTTCTCCTGGGATCTCTTCATCCTTTCCGCTGCTGTGAGCAACTTCATTTGCACCTACAATGAAAATGCTTGCTGTTGTGCCTCCTGTAACTATGCTTATATCTTCTTTAGCTCTGGATCCTCGACGAGGCATTCATATGTCTGGGAGCTTCTGTCACTCAGTTGTTTACATACAGAAGCGAGGGATTTGATACTTGCTAATGTATTTTTGGTAGACTCCTCCTTCTGTTCACGCACCTCCTACAGGGTGCTCGACACTGTTTGCTCCTCCACTTTAGTTATCCTAGCCTGAAGCTTCTGGAGGGTCTCTGCAAGCTT
>JASDQU010099824.1:143791-156208 GCA_032191745.1 Picea mariana
AGTGACACAATAATTTATCATTTTATTTTATTTATGAAAACTAAATTTTGACACAATATTCTACCATGGAACCCAATTGGGAAAAACCACAAATGCTTTTCTATTAACTACAAAATTTGTTTTACATGTTACATAGAAGGAATATATTCTTCCTTTTCGATCATCACCAACTGATCATGATGCACCCACACCCTTGTTCACCAGCACCAACTGGTAGGAGGCTACGACCCCCTGTTTAGTCATCTACAACTGACAAGGAAGCACCAACTCCCTCTGTAGGCACCAACCTGCCCTTGCACCACCCAACCACCCTTATTTTCTGAATCTGGAAAAATCTTCTGTATCAATTCTTTACTGCATCTTTCTATGCTCCTGCGATTTAATATATCTTTTGATTCAAACTACAGAGACACTTCATTCTCATCACTCTTTCTCGTTTATATATTCTTCAAAATGGCATGAGTGTTATACACTGTGTCCCTTTATTTGGACCATCGCACCTCTTCGTTTAACTTAACCATATTCACCGTTTTAACATTTTTGTTGTGAAGGATTTTTCATAAATTGATCATAGTTATGGATCAATTTCATCCTTTTAACTCGATCCTAAATCTATGCATTTATTTGCAGAAACCGAGTTCTGCAGAGGCGCTTCCTTCAAACCATTACATGTGACTGAGTGATACAAAACCACAAGCTTATCAATTTAGTGACGTATTATATCCTGCCTTTTTAATCTCTTATTCCATATGACCAATGGCAGTGACCAGACGTTAGGGAAAGCAAGTGCTTGAGCGCTTATCAAATCAATGGTCATGATTTAATCCCCTGATGAGATGGACGACAGTCGGGACTTCGTCATTCAGGACTTTAGGATTTCAACTTTTCAAATTTTTGAATAATATTTCGTCAAACAGATCGGACGGTTCACTTTTATTTCGCATAACCAGATCAATGGTCATGTTCGATCCTTACACTTATCCTTTCATTGCTTAATCCGACGGTTGGGACTTAATCAATCATTTAGATGGATGGCCACCATTTACTCCGGGACTTTGGCTATTCTACTTACACTATCCTTCCACTGTAATATGATCAACAGTTGAGAATGCACCTAAAATGATCTTCAGATTGGATGACTCGTTTCCACTTTGGGACTTCGGCATTCGGGACTTCGGGACTTAGGGAATCTGCTGGTGGTGAAACTCCTGAAGTAAAAATTCTGGAGTGACGTAACTTGCTTACGTCACTTGATGACATGGCATGAGCTGAGTGTCTGTCACATGTCACTCTGATTCTTGATTTGCACGTACCTGAAATGCCGATTTCAACTTGACACTTGTCATTATCTGACTGTGCCATGTGTCCTTTCTTACATGGTCTATCACATGTCCTTACTGACATGGTCTGCTGACATAGATCTCTCGATGTGACACATATTCATCTCCTTGATCTAACAGTCAGAATAACATTCGAAGGGTATCTCAGATCAACGGCTGAGAGTGACTTCAGAATTTTGGCTTTTGGGACTTTGGGTATTTCGATATCTCTATTTCACAAATATTCTGAAGTGAGATTTCCGAAGAGTAACCTCCTCACATCTTTAGACCTGAAGTGAATTATGTTCATTTGATCAAGATATTAGATCGACGATTCGATCTCTTTGCGACGCTGCTTTGCCTTGGTTTAAGTTTAACGACCCTCCATCTTTTCTTTTCCTATCCTTCCACTTAAAGTGACCCGACGACTGAAAGATATTCAGATAATCAAATTCTCAATCATTTTTCCTCGCTTATCCTATCCTTCCATTTAAGCTGATCTAACGATCGTGAAGACTCTCGAAGCAGATTAATGATCAAGGATGATTTTAGAACCACAACTTGTGAGTGATTTAACTCGTCACCTAAACTCCACAATTTGAAGTTGTGCATTATTGGTGAGTCAAACACAATCGTCGATCTTCAAAGATACAAGATCTGACTGTCCTGACTAATTGAAGGATTGGAAATAAAACGGTATTTAATTCTCCTTTCGATCTTCGCAATCTATTCCTGCCGTTGATCTGGCGATTGTGCATCCGATGGTCACAATTTAATCCGACTTAATATAATCATTTGTTGGATCAACCACAGTCATCAATATTTGAGTTTATGAGATCTGACGATCTAGACCGATTGTGGGATTATAACTAGCGAATCTTTTAATTCTTCTTTCACTCTTCGCAATTCATCGCACCATCTCTTCTACTCTTTGATCTTTATTCGCTAACCCTCCTAAGATTTTATCTCTCCACATCGTCCAACTATTTGACATCAACCATAATACTATTGATAGCAATGACAATTCATCATACCAACTTATCATCACATCAATGACACTGTCTGTTGACATCAATGACACTATGTCCAACATTTTGGTCTTGTAGCAACTTTCCAATGCATGTAATTCACTAGATACGCTTCGTCCATAAATACACTATTGTCACTTACAACACTTGGTATCCTAATGCTGTCACAATAGTCCTTTAATCATAGGTCAAGGCTGCCCTTGATGTCTCATCAAAACATATATGAAGGTTGGATTATCTATTTCATAAATCTGCTCTCAAGATAGGTATGTACAATGTTTACATACTTCTGTAACTTGTGCCAAACTTGGCCTCACTCTGTCATAATTTCAGTCTTTAAATCTGCTTCAAAACACTTTGATGATAAGGAAAGAAGATCGATATTTAAAGTCAATGCGCAAATGATCACCATCCTAGCATTTATCAACAACAACATTTGTTGTAGATTTATCTGTCATGTAACTGTTCAATTTCATAAAAAATAATCATAGTTGTTTCTTCAACTTTTGATAACCTTGCTCCTGGTAAAGTAGTCTCCAAGATCTTTGGCTGAAAATTGTTGTCAAGCATAACATCAACCTCATACATGGCCCTTGCTGTTGGACAATGCATCTTAGGGTGCACAACTACTGCAGCCTTTTGTTACTGCCACATATTTTCTTGACACCATACTAGCAGATTCACTTATTCTGCAAATATTCCTCATATATAATTTTTGATTGCTACAAATATACTTCCACCATTCGAAATTGTGGGCATATAGCGGACAATCCTTTGTAGCCAACTATCACATCATTACTATTCCAACACTTCACAATCATCATGAAGGTAGCACAATATGATTTGTTAGCATCAATGCAACATGAATAAGGTTACTTCTCAATGTCAACAAAATTACTAATAATTAGTAACATAACCAATGTTACAGAACTTGTCTTTCTTGAATTTGATCCTGAATAGTTAAGTTCCCTGATATCTTGTGTAGTTGATTCTACTATCCGGTTTCCTTTTGGCTACAAAAACCCTCTCTCAGCAGGCCGAGCCCTTTACCTTATTTCTGCTACCCTTTTCTAACCTTCAAGCTGCTGCTAGATGCTTGTAGCTGCTACAAAGATGCTCCATAGGCCTGCGGTCTAGGGTAGGCTTGCTCCTCAAGCCTGCAACTACCTTATCTTAGCAATTGACCCTTCTCCTAGGCTCCAAACTCTTCTCCATACACGTCGGATGTTGTGGGGTTTCTCCTAGGCTCTGGACTCCTCTCCTATACACCACATAATTTTTAAAAAAGAAGATCCAATGGGGTTTCTCCTTTGTTGCAATATTCTCTTAGTATTTTCAACAGTGCTCAGGCCTGCAACCATCCTCACAATGCAATTAAGAGGGGTTCGACCTCATTATCTACCACATAATTTTCAAGGAGAGGACCGACCCTCTTCTCTTCACACCTACAACAGAGTTTAGACCTTACCTTCAACTTTGATGTGCAATGGTCTTCTTCAAGCCTGCTCAGATACCATGTTAGATTTTCAATGAGCTATGGCTCATGCATTCTCTTTTAAATTTTATATTTAAATTTTACTTGAACTATAACTACTGCAGTAAACCAAGATCACAAGAAGAATAGCTATGCACAAGAACACAAGAAGTATCCTGTGAAACCCTTCTCAACAAGGGAAGAAAACCTAACCAATCCTTTCTTATATTATTCAAAAGAAAGACCTCCCACACCATCACCAAACCTAGCACACAAGAGGGTGTTGTAATTCTCATAATTTCAGACCACAACTTCTGAAATCATGAGATGACACAATGATAAGTGTGTTTCCTCAATGGGGATTCACCTTTATTTATATAAGACTTGTCACATCAAATGATGTGTTTATTGGCACAATAGGGCCGACCTCAATAACTCAAAATATAATTAATAATTACCATATTAATTATCTTTTACATTAAGGTGGGGATGACCTGTACCCTTTACATTATAAATGTCTTCTGTTGATACCAAGGATTTTATGAACCCAAGCACATGAAAATATAGATGACCAAATTTTGGTCAACAACTGGCTCCAACTGTGGGACAGTGACCCCCGATGGGTTGCTGAGAACACCAAAATATGAAGACCAGTTACCTTCTCCATTGGGCTATGGAGTCATCTTCAAAATGAACTCTTATTATTCTTCTTCTTTCATGGAGTTATCTTCAAACTTCAATAGAAAGACTGCCTTATTATGTAAAATTGAACTGAAGAAATAAAATATGTACATACATGATCTACCTACACTAACTTACTTGAAATAAAGGGGAACCTTAGGTGTAAGAATATTTCCAATGGAGGCATTCAAGCATCCCATTGACTTGTGAAATGGGCTCCAACAGTAAGAAATAGATTGGGGTTGCTACCAATAAATCAAGAGCATGAAAATCGGTAGCATGCCCAAAATGTACCATAATGGGATTGAGCAATGTGTGTAGAAGACTTGTTTTCATTGGCGGGATAACAATGATATCAAACCATAATTCAATGAAATCAATTCTTGGCTACTCAAGAATACAATTATCTTTGATTGGTTGAGGATTTTTCAACATAAGAATACATTCATCATTTTCCTTATTTCTAACCACTTCCAAGGTTCTTGATTCATAAAAAAACTCAAGGTGATCTTGCTCATCAGTTTTCTCAATATTCACTTCTTCCATCAATTCTTCTTGCTGCAAGTTCTTTTGTAATGTTTCATCCTCTATTACAAGTCTGAAATCTTCTTGTGTATTTGGTGGAGGTTCCTCAATTTCAGTCTTAAATTTTTTGTTTGAAATATCTTCATATGAAGTATCTAGGAGGCTGAATTTTTCTTCTTGTAATTTGGAATTTTCATCTTCGTCTTCAGGAACTTGAATTGACTTAAAAATTTCATCCACTCTTTGATTAGAATCTTCTTCAAAATTGGGAATTTCATTATCGTGCTTCCATATGGGAGAGGATGGGTGGGAAACAACATCAACAAAAACATATGAATGCACCTTTGGGATGAACTTTTCTTCAAATGAATCTTCTAACACATCCCAACTAGTAATGGAGTTAGGCATTAATGAAACATACCATTCAAGAGCATCCTCTCACAGAGTTTGTAAGAATAATATACATGTAAAATTATCTCCAGTGAGGTTGAAATCATAACATGTACGTTTAAAATTAATCAAGTGTTGCTCTGCATCTTCTGAAGCATTCCCAATAAATGTAGAAAAAATTTCAATAGGAATATTGGGCATTTGAAAGTCTACTTCTGGTAGATTTAAAGGGGTATTATGAAATCGCCTCCTTCTTTGAGTATTTCTCCCTTTTGTTGAGTCTTGCAAAGCCATTGATGGGATTGATGAAGAATATAAAGAAGCATTATGAAATGAATGAAACCAATCATTTTGAATTTTTTCAACGGAGTCTCCAGGGAGTTCATTCTCCCGAATCTTTGGTGCTTCTCGTTTCTTTTTGAAATCACAAAAAAGGTGAGACATGCTTAAAATAAACAACAATTTTCTTGAATCTTCTTCTCGAAACTTTGAGCCATGGAGACTTCTGGTTCCTCAAACATATTGATAATAAACCATTCCCCAATATGGTCGCCAAAAATGTTGACACTTGAATTCGTTAGGACCGAAACGACAACCTCACGAGGACATTAGTCCCCCTTCGTTTTTAGAGAGGTGGTACTCCTGTTGGAATAAATGATATATATGTAATATCTTGGATTAGGAGAGTGCTAGGAAGCAAACCCTAAATCTTTGTTGCTTGAGATTATGAAATAATATGGTTGTTCAATAACCCAAGTACAATATTTATGCGCAACAAAAGAAAAGTTTGAAGGAGGGCTTCAACATAAGAATTAAGTTGTGATCAACATCACACACAATATTCTTAACAATATATAAATACGTCGATATTTTCTTCATAGGAGAGAATTATTTGATCATCTCAAAGAATTTTAACAGAGTACTGCAATCAATATCAAAAGAGAATTTAATAGGTCAACCTCAAATATTTTATATTCTGAAAACAGGGTTACAAAGCACAATCAAGATCAACCCCAAAGCAATTATTTGGGGAGTTTTATTTATGAAAGATGTTCTTCATTAAAAATATTTGTCAATCATATAGGTGGATGAAAATACTCCATGATCATATAAGAAAATTTCTTAGAATAAAATAAGAAGAACACTCAACAACTCAGCCTTGTTCCCAACTTTGAGACTCAAGCATAAAACTATGAGAAGTGGTGTAGAAGAATATATATAAAAAAATAAAAATGGAGAAGACGGAGATTTATTTCTTTTGATCAGAAGCTTGATTGTGTATCAATGGTTGTACCTTATTCTTCCTCTGATCTTCTGCCCTTCCCCTCTGACAACACTGATTATTTTGCCTCTTTGATGGAGACTATGTTCTCTTTTTAATGAGAGATTTTCTAACTACTTCGGTAGTTAGGGTTTTCTTCCTTTCCTGAAATTCCCAAAAAAGTTTATTATTGAAATATTCCATTTAATTAGTGCCTCATTGAAATTATATCATCAATATATACATATCTAAAATGGACCTCCTTCCGTTTTTAATTTTTTTTTTTTTTTTAAATAAACTTTTATTTGCACAATTTAATTAATTTCCCATTAAAATAGGACGAATGTAACTTAATTTTATGGAAGTTAAGACCAAATATTTATCCTTTTAAACCACTTCTAATTTTCTTTTCATCATCTCATATTTCCAATGATATAAAATTTTCCCAAATTCGTCGCCTGGATCTCATGATATGAGCTCGTGAAGTTGAGTTGTCATCCAGGCCCATTAAAAATGAAGCGGAATGATATTTTAGTTTCTGAGAAAAACATGTCAAATTTCAACATTTTAAATATGTACAAACATATTCTACATCAAAATACCTTTCCAACGGTATAAAGTTTTCACGATTCCGACACCCAGAGCTCAAGTTATGGCCTCCGCATGATCAACACTTAGCCAACGTCGATCAAAATTGATGGGCAAATCTCAGCTCTTGGATTGATTTTCGTGCTTCCCTTCATAAAATTCGACTTTTTGGTTCAAAATTATATCCCACATGCATCAGGATATTATATTATTCATAATATATAATACTAAGTGCTTGATACACTTAGCAAGAAACATGAAAAGAGAAGAAATTATGGAGCTTGGAGGATTCAGCCCTTGGAAAATTATCAAATAAAATAATAATTTTTGGAATCCTGTCATCATCCATCTCATGCCATGTCATTAATGAGTCACACCCACGTGTCATCATGGGAATGATCCTCCTCATTTTCATTTGTCATTGCACAATTTTATTCCATATGTCACGATCCTCAGCTTACCATGTGTCATATTCCCATTAGCTGGTTTTCATGTCTTGGAATAGCTTTGAGATATTGGCTAAGTATGGGATATGGGACAAGAGGGGATAAGGGAGAATCATGGGCAATGGAAATCAAGGGGATAGTTCGTAGGTTGTGGGGACAGACAAGAGATAATTGGAATATAAAACATTTCATGAACCCGCCAACCCACGGTTATGGACGATCAAACACATGCTAAGTGTAGAACGACGGTCGGTCGGACTTGCATGTAGAAGGAATAAAAAGATTAAGGGATTGGCACTCGCGACAAATCTAGTGGTCAAAATATAGATCACATAAATTTGGGTGCAAAATGTATATCGCGGAACATGGGATATGAAAGCTTCAACCCACGAACCCACAACTACAGAAACGACTAAGTATAGTAACTAGAAAGGGAGAGAAGAGAGGATAAAAGAAAGAGAGAAACAAGTGGAAAAATGGTTAAGTGTTAAGATGGATAGAGGTGAAAGGTGAGAGAAATAATTGATGAGAATAATTAACCAAAATTCGAAAATGGAGAGGAGAACATGATACTTAGAAAAATTCTTAAAAATCTCTCCTTCGAACCTTGAGACCAGATCTTGAATAACTTACGCATATGGAAACCGATTTCTAATCTGAAAGGTGCATGAAAAATATGAGATTGAGGGCTGCAGAGTGAGCTTATAAAATTTCAAAAATGTCTTCTTTTGATACCAATGATTTTATGAACCCAAGCGCATTAAAATATAGATGACCAAATTTTGGTCAACATGGAGCACCACTTGAAGCACATAGATGAGGTGCTTGGCATACTTGAGCAACATTCATTTTACACCAAAATATCAAAATGTGAGTATGGTGTGACTGGAATTATGTATTTGGGACATAATATTAGTGCTCAAAGTGTTAGTGTTGATGAGAAGAAGATCAAGGCAATCCAGGATTGGATTATACCAAGGAATTTGTCACACTTGAGAGGGTTTATGGGATCATATGAAGCATCTATTTGTGTTGAGATTATTTATAGAGTGAAGAAGTTTGGAAATTTATTGATTGCATTTGAAAAGAGTCCTTCAAGGTGTCTATTGACTACAATGAATGATATAGGGGAAGCATTGGTGCTTTTGATTGAATTTGTTAAAGCAAAGAAGGGTGTGCAAGACCAAGGGAAGTTTGTGGTAAAAAAAGTTCATAACAGCCTCAAGTTCTTCCTCCATTAGAAGGATTTGAACAATGGGAAACATAAATAGATAAGTAAACTTCAAGATTATGACTTTGGTATTGATTATGTGAAAGGAAGAAACAAGGTGGTGGTTGATTCATTCTCTAGGAAGTCTTATTTTTGCTCTATTTCTAATATATTTGTTGATTGGAGGGTTGTTCTAATAGAGGGGCATGCTAAGGATAACTTGCAGTTGTTTGAGGAAAAAAATATCGGGAATGGAGGAAAATAATGTCCCTTTCTGAGTGATCACTCCAAGAGACGAATTAGTAGCCTATTTAATTCCCATAGGCTATAGTCAGTGAAAAAAGGAATTGATTATTTTAATTATTCAATGTCACTTGGGTGAAAAGTAAAATTAAATGTGATATTGAGTAATTATATTAAAGGGGTGTTATAAAGTGACTTTGAGAGAAATATTAAAAGGAGATTTTATAAAGTTACTTTATCATTGAATATTAAAGAGAAAATGAAAAAAGGGTATAAAAGTACAATGAGAGCTCATTCTCTCATTATGCATGATTATTTTCTCATATTGATTTGGAGAGCTCTTGTGGATTCTTAGCATTTTGGGATTGAAACACTTGAATAGGTTGGTTTCAATGGTGAAACTATCCACCCTAGCTGATCAAGGAGGAGAGATTACTCAAATATCTTAGTGGTTTAATTGAGAAGAGGATAGATTCAACATTTTTGCTAAGTTTGTGAACATTTGTAGGGTTTGTGGTAATTGTGGAGGCCAAAACCTCATCTTCAATTTATGGCAATCTGAGAAGAGATCGTATTGCTTTACTATCAACAAATTTGTGGTTTTGTGTGGATCATACCTTCTATTTCCAGATTGTGGGTTCATGGAGAGGGGGCACACCTCTTATATGCATATTGAGGGATCAAGAGGAGGTCGAACCATTACATATCATAATCATGTGGATGTAGGAAAGGCTGCTACAACTTTGGTAGCTCGTGGTATAAAGGAGAAGATCAATTTGATTGATGGTATATGATTGAAGGGAGGGCACACCCGTATATAACTCATGTGGATCTACAAAAGGGTGCCAATAACAACATGTCATGGGTTTCATAAGGAGGATAATCCAACATGGATAGAGCTGTTACAACTCTCTTTTATTCTGCTCATCAACTCATACCTTTCTCTTCAAAATCGTGGTGTTCCAAGGGTTTATTACAGTGCTGGTATTTCTACCCAGGAGGGGTTTCTATAGGTTGTGACAATTGTTGTTGATTTGTGGAGCATGGCAGGGTTTCCCCAACACATCTATAGATGTCCATAATTACCTAGTACAGGGGATACCTCAATATCTTAGTGATGTACAAGTTTGGATACATTCAGGTCAGAGATATTGAACATATCATATTTATCTTGCTGGTTATTTTCTATATATTTGATTGTATTTGTAGATCAATAGTGGTTTTACAGCTGAGAATAAAATAGTTATGATTTTTCAAATCACATGAAAACCCTTCTTTTGATATTACATATAATAAAACCACTATTGTGTTCATTTCCTTGTGAGTTGTGTGAACTATTTTATTATACATTTGAACTAAACAACCAGTAAAACACATCAACAAAACAAACAAAACATATCAACGATGATAAAAAACAAACAAGAGTCCAAGAGAGGATACTAAAAGCAAGGTTGTGAGATGTTTGACAAAGGTCCTAAACCAAATAAACTCAAAAAACACAACAACATCTAGAAATGGGATATTATAGTGGTATCAAAGCATGCTGTCAAATTGTTTGACACAATTCTTGAGCTAAATAAACACAAAATATATCAACGATGACCATCAAAACCTATCAACAACAAGAGGGGATCTTACAATGGTACCAAAGTTGGTATTCCTACTAGTCTATGAGTGCATGTTTTAATGTTCCCAAGGGAGTATGTTCCCATGATCTAGATACTTGCACCTGAGAAGCACCAACCACTACTTCTATATAAATATGTTGAGGCCAACTTAAGATCAAAAATCCCTTTCCTTGGATGGTATGAGTTATATCAGAAATTTTGTATAGAATATTATCTAGAGGTGATCTCTCACAACAACCTTGACATAAATGAAGTTGATGATAAGGTTTTCGCCAACATAAAAAATGTCATTTGCATTTTTTTGTAGTCGAGACACCTATGATGACTTGTTCAAAATCCATTGAGTGGATTATCGACCATATCTATTTGAAGAAGAGAATGATAATGAATAATGCAAGACAATGTGTGGGTTCCTTTCTAGCAATGATTTTGGAAAGATATTATAAAATCCCAAAACCTTAAGTTCACCTAGTTATTATTTTTGTGGATGAATTCTATAAAAAAACGTGATTATGGGAAAATTGTCAAAACCTGAAGTTCACCTAGTTATTATTTTTGTGGATGATTTCTATAAAAAACATGATTATGGGAAAATTCTAGCAAGTTGGTGGAGAGAAGACAATGGATTCTTCCACAAATAAAACAATAGTTACTCCATAACTAATCTATGATAGCCATATGTGTATGTCATGTCTTTGATAGCCAAACTATATGGGGATAATCATTGTGTGCATTTAAGGAATGCTTGGGTACCATTAACCTACATGATAGTTACTATTGGAAGTTTATTTAATTGGGATACCATTTTGTATGACTTCCTATATGTTGGATAGTTTATGCCACTAATATATTTGGAGGTTTCAACCTCAATTGGTAGGTCTCATAATCACTAGTACAAGTCTATTGTTGGATTTTTTGGGAATACAAGTATAAGGAACAATATTAAACCATTTGTGACTTTTTATTAGCTCTGTTACATAATATTATCTTTTGAAAAAAATGTCCAAGGCTAACTAAAGTTGTTATGAAGTTGATTAGTTATATTGGCAACTGGTATTTTCAAGAATATTTCACTTATTTAAGAATCTATAGTGCAACTGCAACACCACATATGTTACCAAAATATGTGCTTGGCATAATGGTCTTAGGAGAAGTGGCATATCAGACATTTCTACAAGGTTTTAATGCTTCATTATTGAAGGAAGTTAAGAAAAATATTTTAATTCCATATAATTTTAGTTTGTATCATTATTACTTAAAGGATAAAAAACTTGCTCGATAAGAGGCTAGTGTTGTTCTTGAATACATATTACCTCTTGGTCGGTTTAGAAGACATGATAACAAAGGCATTGTAGCCAAGAACAATGATCTACTATCCTTAGCATATCCATATTCTCATGAATTTTGGGAGGATGAACTTCCCTATGGAAATGACAAGAAGTGGGATGAGGTCCAGTTGAAGTTACAACACCCTAGTTTGGAAACTTTTAGCCCTATGTCTCCCAATGAAAAAATAGATGAAATAATAGGAGAATAGTTGAGTTAGAAAGGACCAATAAGGAAGCTGAAGAAGATGGGATACTGGAGGAAGTCAGACTTAAAGAAGAGGTTGAAAGGAAAAAAA
>JASDQU010099824.1:167826-191884 GCA_032191745.1 Picea mariana
TTGCGGACAACACTTGTCTCAAGGGGAGGGGCATGTTAAGCCCTAATATTGGCTCATTACCACTTAATTGGGGCATATTAGATTAGTAATGTTATTTTATTTATGTCGGCTTTAGGCCATTAGTTGTGATTTAGATTAGTAATGTTATTTTATTTATGTCAGCTTTAGGCCATTACAACCTCCTAGTCTCCTATATATACCAAGGAGACATTTTCATTTTGAATCATCTTGTACTTGAACATTTAGGTGGGGTAAAAGGAGGTTGCCCCCTCGAAGAGGCTTATTATATGAAATTATCTCTTTTTCAAGGCGTTGAGTACTTTTCCTGAGGTTTTTCTATGCTATATTGCTGTTTGGTTCTTAACACACAAACCCAAAATATATGGGAAAGTATGATGTCATTGTTGGCACAAGGGCAGACTCAGGGTTCAACGCTTAAAAATGCACCAACAAAAACCCAACTATCGACCCTTTCGGAAACACCTGCGAAGCAGGCAAAGTCTCACCCAAGGTAGAAGCAGGGGGGGTTACAAGACGAAGGTGTCTGTGACTAGGCTGGGACATGAATATGTGATAATAGTACTTCACAGAATATTCTATTAACACTTAGGAAATGACATGCATTAATTTATTAACCCCATTAACACCACAAAACATAATCAAAGATAGATTGGTGCAATAACAACAAATCATTATATACCCTGAGAACTTACTACTTATCTCTTAGCACCACAAGTTAGATCTAACATTCATTTAATCTTTAACATAAGCAAAGTATTTAAGAAACAACATATATATTCATTACACATCATAATCTAAGCACTAAGAAAAAACATAACAGATATGACACCGCACAAAGCAATCCATGAGGCACCAGATATATGTGGTTCAACCCAGGGTGGGGCTACATCCACAAACCACTTCACCTATTTATTATTCGCCAAGGTATTACATCCAGTCACTCCTGTGCACTGAGCTTCACACAAGACAAGAGATCTGTGCACTAATCCCTAGATCCTCCTTCTTTGCCTTCCAAAAATAGGTCAAATGCACAGATCCACAATCTCTATCACAACACTTATCACCTTCTTACAAAATCACAGTCGATCAAAAAGCCTCGACCACATACAATCTACGCACAGAGCTATTGTTCCACACAGAACTACGTTCACTTTTTCTTATTTCTACAATACATTCCCCTTTATTTATACTTTACAAACCCTTACAATAAGGCCTAAACATGGGGAGAACCCATGGGATGACAACCCAAAATTCCATTACAAACCCTAGAGGACCCCTTACTGGGTCCACATAACCCATAAAATAGGTGAGATATGCGATCTTGGCTATTCCTAGGATTTCTTTCCTCGACCATCATGTCGAAGTCCAAAAGTGGGCCAAAACTAACCAAAGTTTCCCCAAAACTTGGTTGAGGGCCACCAGGCATCCAATACTCACCTGTGACTCATCCCAAGTCACTCAGGTCTGGACAATGTTGCTTCAAAATTCTCGAGCTTAACTCGAGCTGCCTCACTTGAGCCTTCTACTTAGCGAGATCCTGGACTGTCTGCTTTGTAACAGGCCCTTCCAAGCATTATTCTACTGCTATGACTACTTGATATAACTACAAGAACTATCCATCAATCTCCTCGAACATCTTGTAAGGTTCGTCCTGCATAGGTTGTAGCTTTTGCATTACTTCCATCACCTTAACTTGGAGGGTAGTGATCTTCTGTTGTACTATGCACTTCTCTTGGGATCTCTTCATCCTTTCCACTGCTGTGAGTAGCTTCATCTGCACCTGCAATGAAAATGCTTGCTGCTGCACCTCCTGTAACTGCGCTTATAGCTTCTATATCTCTGGATCTGTTATCACTCTGTAATTTCTCAGGCTGAGGGAGAAATTGACAGAGGTAACTATTTCAACTGCTTGGAGTCTTGGATCTAGTCCTCCAAGATTCAGAGAGGGCTCTCTCTGTATGATTTAGCTTGGTTTGGAATAGGATATTAGTCTAGTTATGAGGGATCAGGTTTTTTGGTTTTTTGAGTTTTGGTTGAGACAACAGAGGAAAAGGCCATTGGGCAGAATGGAGTCAACAGGTTAAAACTGATTGAATGAATAAATAACTAAGAACATTGGTAAACAGGCAAGGCAGCCATGATAGTGGATCTTAATATTTTGTAAGATGGAAAAGAAGAATGGGTTAAGAATCATCTCAAATGCAAAGCATCATTCATCTGAATTCTACATTCAATTTGCAGAAGAAAACATAAACATTGCTTTAAGCCAAATCAAGGTGTACAAGACAAATCCTGATTATAATTTTCTTATAAACAATGATGGAAGAAAAAAATATGAGAAAAACAAGAAAATGACAGTTTACATCAGAGAAACTTCACCACCGAATCATGACACAAGAATCTGGAAATCCCGTGTCTTAATATTCATTCAAAGTCACTTCAGCTTGTTGATCATCTTGACAAAATAGAAAGTAATGTTTCTAGATTATCTTCCCATCTGGTCCCTCCAAGTCGAACCTCATTTTTTCATCTTTTACATGTGCATATATAGACGAAAATTGATTTTATCCCTCCTCAACTCGAGTCATAAATATGCTTTCTACAAATAGAAATCAGTTACAAATAATGACACTTGTAACACTAACCTACTTTCTAGGGAACTGTTTGACAATAACTACTAGAACTCTGGAAATAATGCTCCGAATGTGTAACTACTGCCTACTTTTGTGGAACCAATTTCCTGAATACTGAAAGTACTCAACTGATGCCTGGAAAATAAGAAAATTATACTACTTAATCTGGAATAAATTCACCAACAAATTGGATCTCTGGCTCTTTTGATTTCAGGATCACAATCTACTCCTTGAAATATGAATCTGACTGTTTGGATTCCTAACAACATGGAAATGTCTGCCATCTATTGGAGAGTCCTTATGGAAATCTAGAAGTTGATTCACTGCCCTACTGATTTGGCTGAGAATTCTCATTTGAGGTTGACTTACCACTTGGAGATGACATATACTTGTTGATTTCGTGCCCTGAAAACTTGAGATTTATTTTCCATTCCTTTTTTACTTAGGAGGCCTCTCTATAACAACATGTGGATCAAGAGATTTGAGGCCTTCCTCTGTCAAGGTTTGCACCATGATTTATTTTATGAAGGAATCCAATGACAAAACCCCATACATCCTTTCATATCCATAATTAGGAAGCGCATGATTTGTGCCACTTTCATATTCCCCATTGCACTCGGGACTCCACCTTCCTAAGAATACAGAACCTGCATTCTCAATAATCTACCCACTGATCTGCATCTTCAACATGTATGATTAAGTGCTCAGGTGCATACAAATTAGAGAAGGAAATTTCCTCATCCTTGTTTCCGGAAAGAACAATAAAGCTATGAGTCAGAGAGCCTAGGCAACAAACTGCCCACGTGGAAAACTTTTGCATTCTTTCTACAGTTCCATCTCAATTTCATCCAGATTCACACCCTCTCCCACAAACATAAGAATGACCTGACTATCAGGCCCATGTTCGGCCTGGGAGAGAAAATCTGCTGCTATGTAAATAGGATTTGCATGCTTATCAACAATTACAAGAACCTCTAATGGGCCTGGAGGCATGTCGATTGATATCATCTCTCCATTATTCTGAAAAATCATCTTTGCAACTGTTACATACCGAAAGCAATTTTCTGAGCAGACTCTATGGGTAATTTGGGAAAACTTCATATTTACAAGCACTTGTCTCATGAGTACACAATTGATTCGAAGCAAGAAACACAGAAGAAGAAACCATAGCCTGTAACGAAAATCAAATTGATGCCCATGTCTTCAGCAAAGAAGCTACCTTCTAGTGGCTCTGCGACAAGCAAAACATGACTGTTGCTGATAAAGGCATCCTGAATTTCTCCAGACATTGTTGCTTGAGTTGATTGCATGGATTTTTGACTCAGCCGAGTACCATATTGACAATTGGAGGCACCTTATATGAGCACCTAAGCTTATGTTTTGAAATTTGGAGTCCAGTGCTATTTGGTAGTTGGAACTGGCACTTGGTTGGGTGCTCTATCTTCTTGCAGGCTCTTCTCAAAGCATGGGCATTAAATTCAACTGTTGGACACCTTCGACAGTTGTGACATTCACATGCTAGGTTGTGGGCGCCATTAAATGATTGATCTAGTTATCACCTGTGCAATCTTTTCCAGGCTTGGCACTTTGCACATGACACATGAGATCGAGGATTCAACACTTGTTTGCTCGGCGTGAGGGTTTGACTTTGTTTTGTTTGGTGGGCCTTTTTATTTTCGCAGTAGTGACCATTATCCCGCATTCACTAGGGATTTGGTTACAATGGTTCTAGTTCATATACATCGTTGTTTATAATGAATATTGATGTGAGCAATGCGCTTGAAACACTTATGACTCTGCCTTGGTGTTTGGCATTCTTGCTCTAGGCCCCTCCTTCGACTTGTTTGTATTGTTGTCTTGTGGTAGGTGCTGCTAACTATTGATGTTGTTGTTGGTGCAGGTGCTTGGCTTAAGATATGAAGAATGGCTCTTGGTGTTGATCTTAGCCTTGGGCCAATATCTTTTTATAAAATTTTTAATAAAACCAAACCAAAACCTGTGGTAAGGCCTAGAAACAATTTTGACTTAAAAATGCCAAATTAGACTAATAAATACAAAGTTTGGGTTAACAAAAAAACCAAAAACTTTTCCATATACCACTTTTTTTCCATACAAACCAACTATTCATAATTTCTTGCCTAAAATGCACCGGAATTTTAACTTGCTTTGAAGTCTGCGTGCAAGGTACTTGGCTTATGCTTGGTCAGTGTCGCACACTTTCTGAAACCTTTATATCTTCACTCTATGTCATGAGAAATAGCGTTATGAGAAATCTTCTTTATGCCTGAAATAGATAAATATCAGTCAGAGTATTGATTTCCCTATTATAGGGTCCTAACAAGATCCTCGGTGAGGTGTTCATATGTCTGGGAGCTTCTGTCACTCAACTGTTTACATACAGTGGCAAGGGATTTGATACTTGCTAATGTATTTTTGGCGGACTCCTCCCTCTGTTCACACACCTCCTGCTGGGTGCTCGACACTGTCTGGTCCTCCACTTTAGTTATCCTAGCCTGAAGCTGCTGGAGGGTCTCTGCGAGCTTTGACTGACTCTTGCTCCTACTGTGCCAAGCCTGAAACAAAGAGACATTCTTTACTTACCCCTTCTTTGACCATGACTTGCTCTGCGAGAAACTTCTCTTTTTCCCTCTGTAGCTGGGATTTTTCCTCCTTAAGCTCTGGTTTCTCTCTTTCATGGGAAGCTACACTGTCCTGCGCTGCTAGTAATTGTACTAGGATTTTGTATTTCTCCTTTTGCAAGGCTTATATAGCCTTCTCCTTCTCTTCCTGAGCTCTATGGAACTAGGATTTTGTTGCATCAACAAGCCTTCTTAACTGGGCTGGTTCATCCCCCAATTCTATAGTCTGTGATGAGGAAGGTGTAGACAATGCAATAGGCACTGCATGAACCAAGAAAACAGCCCGATGCACTTCCTTCAACTCCCTCTCAATCCTTCCGTATAATTCCACCTACTTCTCTTCGTATCTCTGCAGCATGTATTTAGAGGCATCCTCCATAGCTCCGTGGACTAGACTACTGTCATCATCAGTGAGAGTGGTTCTAATTATGGCTTATTGGCACGCGTTTTCTTCCTTATTGAGGGTTTCTTCGGAGAAAATTTCCTCTTCTGCGGTGTCAATGTCCCAACAAGGGGATCTTCATGTGGTGTAGTTTCACCTCCTCCTTTATATTCTTCTCCTTTATCTCCTCCTCCTGGCGAGCTAGACCCGTTATCTTCATAAGTTTTCTCTTCGTCACTCTCTATGTCCTAGACTTCAGCCTGCTTTTTCTGCTTCTTCATCCCAATGGACTGTCTGACATGTTCAAATCATGTAACTATCGAGCTTCCTATAGTGTCAGTGTCAGATAACTCTGCATTAGCGACAGGTACACGAAATTCTTCTGGCCATTCCTTTGTAATCTGCTCCATATATTCATCCATCATCTTGTAGTATGACTACAATTCTTCGTGATGTTCATCTCTCCATGTGGTAATGTAAATAAAGTGGGGATCAACACGAAACTTTGTTATGGGTCGGTACTAATGTAGGGTACACAGTGTCATACGTGGGAATGAGTCAATGGTGACCTTCAACTACTGATAGTATCTGTGAAACACGACATTATACTTCCATCGCTTTTTAATGTCGTTGGTATACCATAGGGTCTAAAACTGAGTGGTCAGGGGCTCTATAGGTTTGATCTCTAGGAAAGTGGCTCCTTTAGGCATATTCCAAGCCACAAATGTGATTAGGATGATCAAACGACTGTAATGAAATTCATATCCCAAGTAATAGGCTTCACGACAATCCTTTTCTAGCTCGTTGATGAGGTAGTTCGCCCAACTCATCTGCATGCCCTCCACACACTTTCCTGTGAGGTGCACCATGAACCCAATGACTTGTGTGGGGCGGTTCTTCCTCACTAGCTTGCCAGCTAAGAGTTCAGAAGAAATACGCACTATGCCATCCTATATGGAGGCTACCTTGTAACTTCGCTTCCCCTTTTATACTTCTCCATAGGCTTCTTTGATGCATTGTGCTAACAAACGGTCTGAGGTCTTCCCTAGATAGAACTGCTATGGGTCACCCCCTTCAAACTTAAACCTGTGATCCAGTGGATCAATGCTAGATCCATAGTAATCCTTCTATCGAGCCATAGATATCTGACATGATAGCATGACAAAAGGAGTTTAACATAAGCATTAACCTCCTAGTGGTGGCCAAAGTGGGGAATATTTATTACGTTCAATACTATTGACTGCGCCAACACTTTAATCCATGGATATGAGACGAGGTGAGGTTTCTTCCCAGTTGTCTTCGTTAAATATCAGTGAGGATATAACATTACGTAGTTCTTCCGGTCTCCTAAGTTGAAGTCGCTGTTCTTCAACAACGAGATCTGTCCTAACTGAATCCCGACTATGAGAATTCCTTTTGAAATGTACGCAGTGAACACAAAATACTTGAAATCTAAAGGGATAATGTTGCTGTTAACATCACCAGCCAGAGGTAGAGTATATTTAGGAAGGATCGACGGGATCTGCTTCGCATTAGCCATATCAACATGATGATTACTTCTTTGTTCAGTTACGGGGTTGATGCAGGTGGAACGATGTCTGGTTGAAGGGGAAGCCTGCAGTTATGTTGGCCCTTGGTTATGGAAGAAAGCGAAGGATAAGGAAGAAAGGTGAAATATGAACTACACCGAAGGCACATTGACTGATGTTGGGTCGAAGTGGTTAAATAAGTAGAAAATAAGGAGCGAAGTAAGGGAAAGCTATCCGTTGAATGAGGAGATCAAGGATGATAGATCATCAAGGAAGATGGATCGTGGAAAACTCAACAAGTGAAAGAATATGTCAACGAGTTCTTTGGAGCACCTCACAAAAAAGAAGGAAAGACAAGCTAGAGAAGCCCTAAAAATGCGGGTCAAGCTGACCTAGGGGTTTGGATCTAGGGTTTTAACACCTAGACGTTGGTCATTGTAATGTATAAATAAAGGTCTAGAGGACCTGGGATGGGTTGTTGTTATTATTGTTGTTGATACTATTGTGTATTTTGTGAGAGAGAAGTGTTGTGTGTGAGAGAATTCTGTATTGTAAGATCTTCAGCTGGGTTTGTAGGGAGGGGAGATAGAGAAGAGAGAGAGAGAGAGAGAGAGAGAGAAAGATCTGCAAGCTAAGAGCGCAAATAGAATTGTATTTTTTCACATAATATATCAAGAAACATAGTTCTATGGATGTAGCCCTAGGAAGAGGGTGAACCACGTATATCTTGTTGTTCGGTATGATTGATGCCATGTTCTTTTTCTTTCTGTTCTACTGTTAATGCATCATTGTGTTAGATATGAGATATAACTTGCGCAATAGGCCTAAAGGAGATAAAGGATAACTAGTTTGTTGTGTGTTGATGCCTTGGATCCACTTTGCATTTCCTCTGGTTGTAGACACCTGTGTTCTACAACCCCCTATTGCTACTTTGGGTGAGACTGCATCTGCTTTGCAGGTGTTGCCAAAAGGGACAGTAGTTAGGGCTTGTTGGTGCATTGTTGAAGAGTTGAACCCTGGCTCTGCCCCTATGCCAACAAATGGTTCTGTTGCCGGGACTGGGATCTTCTTGAGGGAATGTCAAGGTAGTTTCCTTCGAAGTCAAAGATTCAGAAGTGGATAGAAGAAAAAGAAAAGGACTTCCCTGAGGCTCAGAATAAGAACCCTACTCTTATCATAGAGGATTGGCTGGGAAGGTATATCTTTACTGATATACACAAGATTTTCTTTGGAGGAATTCATAAGGAGCTATATGAGTGGATATCCATATTAGCAGATACCCAGTTTGAAATCATATCTAGACCACCCATGGTTTGTATGTCGATGCTGATCAAGAAGGTCAAGAGAGTTGATAACGATGTGTTAAGAGCAGTAGATCACTGGTTTGATAACACCATTGGAGGGTACATTACCAAGTTTTCTATTGAAATAATAGAGTCGTATATCCAAGCAGAGAGATATTTCTTTAAGGGACCTAGAGGAAAATGTTTACACTTTCTAAAGTTGAAGATGAAGATGCTATTGCATGAGAAGAACATCTTGAAGATACAGCAATTGGTCAGATTGAAAGGCTAATGATCAAGAGCTCAGACAATGACAACGACATAGAGGTTGGACACACGTGCAGTGGGAGATCATTTAGAGAAGTTCCTCTGGTGAACCTATTTGAGTAGAGTCATGAGCCATTGGCACATGACAAAGGGTTATACAGTGGAGAAGAAGAAGAGCTGTTGAACGAGGAACATTCAGATTCTACTCGGGCAGAGGAAGAAAATACTAAAGAACCTCACCGAGGAGAATCATAAACTTTAGGAACTTCGCATACCATCTAAGAAAGTACTATTACTCCTCCTGTTGTTTTAGCAACATTAAGTAACCAAAGTAACCTAAGTTATCATCGCACTTAGATCACTGGTACAAGTGGTTCAATGCATACTCAGTCAAGAAATCTAGTAAGATCTATGGCAGATGAGATGAGGTTACCCACCTTTAGGGGAGATGGATCTGAAGATTCAGATCAACATTAGTTCTTATGCGAAGCTGTGTGGAGTATTAAGAATGTCACTGATGAAACTGTTAAGAGAGCTCAGCTTAGTACTACCCTAAGAGACTGTGCACTGAGCTGGTATATGAAATTTTTCCAAGGAGTTGCACAACCGAAACCGCTGAATGTCATTAAGACTGCATTGATTGCTGAATTCAAGAAACCCAAGTCGAAGTCACAGTGCATTACAGAGATGAAATAAATCAAGAAGAGAGTAGATGAACCTATGTGGGAGTTTGATCATAGGTTTAAGACCTTGACAGGCCACTTCAGTTTTCAGATTCAAGATGAACAGAATAAATAATGGTTCATTGTTTCCCTCTTTCTACACATCAGAGTCCCTCTGATGCAACATAAGATCACTTCAAAATATTAGGCATTGGAGATCGCCATGAAAATAGAATCAACCCCTATGGGAGAATCCATCTCAGGTATGAGCCAAATTTTGAGTCAGCTAACTAGTTTATCTCTGCAGGTTGAAGATATGAAGAAATACAAGGGAAAAGATAAAAGAGATGAGATATGGTGTATCAGATGCAAATCAAAAGGCCACGATAAGGAGAACTGTCCTCTATTTCATGCGTACTTGGCCTCTAGGGATCCATGCCCTTTGAATCAAGTTACTCTACTCTGGTGCGAGGTATGTAGAAATAGACATCGCCCTGGTGAATGATACTACATGAAAACATATGTCCAGACACCTACAAACCTCTACTACGAATTCTGTAAATCAGTAGGGCACAATGAGAAAGACTGTAGGGCTTATGACCTCTTGCATGAAATATCAAGATACACATATTGAATTCAAGGTGAGGTACAACAGGAAGGAAATGCTACACAGTTTAACTCCAGAGGAAGAGGAAACTTCAACCCTCATGGTGGATTCATAAGAAGAGGATCAAGAAGAGGCATGGGTCGAGGTTGAGGTCAGATCATTTGTTATAACTTTGCACAGCCAGGTCACTTGGCAAGGGATTGTTATAACCCTTGTACCACTTGTAGCTACTGCAACTCATTTGAACATGTTATTGAAGATTGTCCTATTTTGTTAGCCAAAATTCAGTAGAGACGAGGAGGAAACCAACAAGTACAACTAATATTAGTAGAACCTTGCAGAGAGGATCCTAGAGGCATTGTTATCACGAGAGTAGGCGCTTCTACAAGAGAAGATAGGGTAACTCCAGAAAAGACTACAGAGGAATCAAGGGTCAGAAGAGCTGTAGAGAAGACACAATTATTCAATCCGAGGGAAGAAAAAAAAACATTTGAAGAGACAGTAAAAGAATTTGGAAGAGATCATGATTCTTCATAAAAGAAACAACCATAAGTGATAGAATGCGGAATGCCTTTGGCATTTGATCAGTCTGAATCGCTTGGATAAGGAAAAGAGGTAAGAAAGCTTATGTAATTCTTATGTACTTGCATTAATTTGATTAAGGATGAAAGAGCTATACACGAACTACAAAATTTTATCAAACAGTATGAGATAGGTAGGATAGCTCCTCTGCTGAACAAAGAAGTACATCAAGTATCCAGAAAGAGAAGGAAAAATAAGAAACTATACCTGAATGCACAGTTTGGAGACTATGACATAGATTATGTGGTCCTCGACTTAGAGTTAGAAGTCACTGTTATGACGAAGTAGACCTGGGCACTGATTGGAAAACCCAAGTTGATCTATTCCACTATGAAACTTAGGATGGCTAATCGACAGGTAGTAATCCCCTTTGGAAGAATAGATCATGTCCCTGTGGACATCGATGAGGTAAGGACATTTGCAGATTTCGAGGTGATTGAGATAGTTGATGATAGTTGTCCTTATCCTGCACTGTTAGGAATTGATTGGGCTTTCAATAATTCTACTGTTGTTAACTTAAAGAAAATAAGAATGAAATTTGAAGGTGATGGCCTTAGGGCTATTCCACCTCTGGATCCTGGTGAAGGTCGCAGATACAAAAATACCATAAGAGAAGAAGACCATGCATATGAGATAGAAAATATTTACAAATTGACAGCAAGACAACATGATTACATTAATCCTACAATAGATGGAACTTAAGATGGCGAAGTGACAACACATGCTCATCATATTTGGAAGAAGCACTAGAGAACTGGAAGAACAAGATGTATGAAGTTTATGTGCGAAGGTGTTCTAGATTTACCAGGGAAGTTCGCTGGATTGGCACAGAAGTAAGAAATCTGCCCACATTTGATGGTTTAAATCATTTAGAAACATTCTTATCAGAATTTGAAGAAATTGTACCAGTACAACAGAGACTATTGGAATTGGATGAAGCTTTAAAAGCAATGCCAATGAGATGGTGGGGAACACATAAGAAGAACATCATGGAGTGGGTGCAATGTTGCACTTTGATGACAATGCACTTTTCAGAACAAACCGAGGGGTGAAAACTTAGATAAACAGGTCAAAGCTATCCAAAGAGCCATGTGCGAAGTTGTGAGGAGACCTGGAGCAACATTACTCAAGAGAAGTGGGTGCACAAGTTCATTTACACTTTGGATACAACACCAATCAATTGGTATCTACAAGAATAACTACGCCTCACTACTTCAGATTGGTACGATATGACTCAGAACTTCGTAGCTACATTTTTATTTGAGAGTCAGTACCCCACAGTGGATCAATCTTTACAGGTTGTAAGAGAGAAAGTCTTTGAGGAGGTACATAATCTCCCTTTGGACCAAGAAGAAGATGAATGGACTGCACCGCTTCAGAAATTGCAGGGCTGTTACAATATCAATGCTGATGAAGACGATGATCCTAGGAATGTGAACATCACAGATACATAAGGACAGAGAGACATAGAAGGACCAGGATTTGAACTACCTTTTATTGGACAACCAATCAAAATCAAGAAAGTTAACATTGGAACAGAGCAAGCACCTAAATTAGCAAATGTTGGAGATTATTGGGATGTTGCCACCATTGATAAGATCACAAAATTACTGCATGAATATCAGGACTTGTTTCCAACCAAGTTCACTGACATGAAGGGAATTAAAGGGCCCATGGGAGAAATGAAAATGCCCTTGAAACGAATTTCAAGGCTAGTCAAGCAGATACCTTACAGATTGAATCCTATATATAAGAAGAAAGTGAAGATTGAATTAGACAGAATGTTGGAAGCCGAAATCATAAAACCTGTTGAAGAATCAAAATGGATTAGCCATATGGTGGTCCAAGATAAGAAGATAGGAGAGATCAGAATCTATGTAGACTTGAGGAAACTAAATGATGCATGTTTACATGATCCATTCCCTACAACGTTTACTGACGAAGTGTTGGATAATGTGGGAGGACAGGAAGTTTACTCTTTTACAGATGGATTTTCAGGTTATCACCAGATTAGGATTGCTAAGGAAGATCGCCACAAGACCACATTTGCAATAGAATGGGGATCCTACCAGTACACAGTGATTCCTTTCAGACTTAAGAATGCACCAACCATCTTTTCTAGGGTGGTGGTCGAAGCATTCAAGGACTTCTTACAAACATTTCTGGAAGCATATTTTGATGATTAGACTATTTTTAGCTTATTGCAAAATCATATTGAATGTTTAAGAATAATGTTGGATAAGTGCATGCTATAGTGGGAAAACCCCTCTACGGACTACACCAGGGTTCTAAAGTACAGGAAGATCTAACCGTCTAAAGTTTCCTATTTTTTATCAACTATCCCAACATCACCCCACAATCATACATAAAAGACAAAGTATAGAGATCTGGTAGGCATACCTTAAACTCTGTGTCCGGTGTCGATCCCTTTGCGCTTGGTTGTTTCTCGACTGCAAGTCTCCTCCCATGGATGACCTGCATTCACCAAAAGACAAACAAGAAACTACAAGAATGAATTCTACATATGGATTAGTGGGTTAGACATCATAACCAAGACATGTAAACAAATCATAAATATTTAAGACGTCATTTGGCGGGACGAAAAAAGTACTTCTTTATATTAATCTCACAAAATTCATTTACAACATGAGACCAATGCTGCTCCTCGAACTCGATCCTGGGCTCCTCTTCACCATGCACCAACTGCTTCCACGTATTCTTCTTCTCTTCAATTCTCTCTAGGGAAATGACAAGGGTTTGCAAAGGAGGAAGAAGGAATTATGGCTCAAACTCACAATGTGGTTGCAAAATATTGGGGCAAAGGGGGAATATTGAAATGGGTAGAGTTTCTATGCTCTCATGCTTCCTCTTGGAATGGGGCCCCAACACCTTCTTTTATAGGACAAAAGAGATAGTAATGGTTGTTTTGACTGGCTAAGGGTGGTCAACTAATTAAGTGACGACACATAAACCCGTATCCCTTTTCAATTTTCATTTTTCATGATTTTTGTGAGTGTACGTGGGCTGTAGTGGTGCAACAAGCATGTGTACACGGGAAGCAGTGGTGTAGGGCACACACACCTTCAAATCAATGGCCTTTAGAAGAGTTGTTCAGTGATGTCTTGGCATATATAACAAGTAAGATGGCTTGATGCCAGGTATGCATGTTTGGTGCAATTTAGGGTTATAAAAGATGTCCCCTAATGTGTGAGTTCAGAAGAGCATCTGGTGGCCGAAATACATTACAAATATTCACAATTATACGAAGCGAGTGAGGCTAGGGACAAGAATTCAGGAGGTGACATATGAAAAATAACAATTTTTCTCCCCGAGGCGGGCATACCCATGCTCGGGATGAAATAAAATCATGGCTGCCAATCAAACACACTACAGATCCATGTCATATAACTATATAAACTGTAGCCGCAAGAAGTACACTGTGGATCTACATATCAAAATCAAAAGATATACATGTATAGTATCCATATTCAAGAAGCCAATGATTCTTGATGGTTGGAGATGAGGTCTTCATAGCTCGAGCAACAAATTCAAAATATTCAAAACTTGGGTAGGAGTGTAATGTCAGTGTACGACTTCACTACCTAGAGGTTTTCGACGGCTCGTCGAGAACAAACAAGAGGATCTTGGTGATCAGGTGGAGAACTTCATTGATTTTGATAAAGGACTTGATTGGACTTTCGGGGTGGCCGGGCATGAGGACAAGAGACAAACTGCAGAAGGGACAACTCAAGTTTAGTAAAAATTCCCTTGGACAAAAGAACGACAAGAGATGAGACTCAGGAAGCATGGCATTGACATAATTTCATGATGCATGAGGCAATGCGAACTCTCCATATGTTTGGATGGGTAACCAAACAGAGGAGGACACATCTCTATCTAGCGAGAACAATTTCCTAAGGTCATATTGAATCCTAGAGCTTGACGAACAAATAGAAGGATGTGCTTTGTCCAAGGGAGACTCATTGTGATGTCAACAAAAATTAAAATACTTTTCCCTTCCTCTTTTTGGGGTATATTTTATTTTTTTGTCTTTTTCAATAATTTTGGAGAGCTTGAAAAAGAATAAAAGAATGCTACGTTACAAAGGAGGAACGAGTGTCGCAGACATACTGGTTCCAAGCGCAAGGAACACACTTATGCTCAGAGCAAGGGGAGATATGTAGAAAAAGGACACTCGGGAAAATTCCTCCATGGGTCAAGGTGTCAAGACGTAGGGGAAAAGTGCTACAAGGCTTGTGTATAAGGCATGCTTCAGATGGTTCAGTTGAGAGCAACATGGAGCCGACATTAGGCCAAAGATGCAGGGATGCAAATGCGATTAATAAGACAGAATGATAATGTCCTTCGATGTAATTTTAATAAGCCCAGAGAAGGTAAGCTTGACGGTTTTTCATTTTTAGAGAGTCTGAGAAAGCATAAAAGGAGACTCTACTGGGGTACCTTTTTCAAAGGTAGTCTAGTCGGCTCTAAAAAGGGGTAAACTAGCACTGAAAAGACGTCTATTCAAAATCATTTTAATGAGTGTGACAAAGACAATATCACTCGATGATCTTTTCATATTTAAGGAGTCTGAAAAGAGCTTAACTATGGACTCTGTAAGGGGTGTTCTTCTTGCCAATTTAACGAGTGTGAAGAAACAAGTTCACTCGACAATCTTTTCAATTTTAGGGATTTTGAAAAGAGCTTAACTATGGACTCTGTGGGGGTTCCTTTTTCGTAAATTTAGTCCCTCAAGCCCGAAAAAGGGTTAAACGTATACCTGAGAATACTCCTCTAGAGAACCGAGGCTCCTAGAGTATACCTTTGTTCATTCATTTGACCATCCAGACCGAAAAAGGGGTAAACTACCATCGGGCATACATGCCTTCAAATTTCAGTTTGGCGAGCGTGAAGGGCAACAAGATCGCTCAACAATCTTTTCATGTTTAGAGGGTCTGAAAAGGGATTAAAACAAAACCCATTGTTTTGGGAGTCCTGAGGGTGAGGTCAAAAGAGATAATGAATTATGAAAGTGAGGCTCAAACTCGTAATCAAGAACAACTAAAAAGGGACTCCCGAGCCTATAATCATTAGCGATAGCATGGACACCAAAATGAAACCAAGATCTACCTAGGGCATCCATGTGAAGGTAGGATCTACCACTAAATTACGACACTTCTAGAGAAGGAGTGAGGGTTTTTTGTCGCAATTCGATGGGATCGATCCTATGGCAAAGCGAAAAAGACAACGAGGTGCAACAAGTGGAGGTGGAATCCTATCTTACATGCACAAAGTTGGAAAAATGACTTTTAACCAAAAGACCTTTAAAAATGACCCAACTCTAAAAAAGTTTCCAAATACCCAAATTAACATGTATCGTAACATCCTCGAAGAAACTCAAGAACCATACTAAACGATTTTCAATATAGAAAAACAAAATGACAAAAGGGTCAAAAAAATGACAAAAGGGGCCAAAAAGTCTATAAATAGAAGCTGGCAGCTCATTATCACCATTGTAATTTGAGAATTGACAAGAAATCCCAAAAAACCCCTTTTCCAAAAGAGTTGATTCTTGGAGCTTCAGTGGACAAAATGAACTTTAACTTGGACCAAGTAAGTACAAACTAGCCCCTCCTGCCTTTCATTCTTCCTTTTTTGCATATTTTTTTGTTTTTTGGGGGGGCGTTGACCTTTAAAGAGGTCGGCCCTGCATGTACGTGAGCTGTCCAAGCACAACCCACATGTGCACACGGGCAAAATATAATTTTCTTGTGTACACGTGACTTTCGCCAAGACAACCCGCATACACCTTCCAATAAGTGGAAAAATAAAAAGGCAAGAGTTAACTCCCCATAACTTGGTCATTTTGCAGGATGTCTGTTCATTGGAGAGAGAGGGAGGATGAGAACATTGACGTTGTGGTCTTGGAAGTCCCTGCGGCTATCGCTGTTTTATCACAATGTGGGTTGTTAAAGTTCTTCCAGTGTTCGTTTATGAGGGATCAACCCAGGTTGCTGAATTTTTTGATAGATTACTGGCATCCTGATGCAGAGGCATTTATGCTTGAGGAGCATTCGTTGACTCCAACGACTAAATAAATTTACTTCCTGACTAGTTTCTCAAGGAGAGGGGATCTAGTCAATTTGTGTACTTTCCCCCCCAGACCTCACAACATTGAGGAGTTGATTGGACTCCATTGCGAGGCTGGTACTGAGAAAGTAGGTTCTCAGGTGCCTATACACAAGATCAACAACCTATCATTGAAAGTGATAGTTCTTTTCATTGGGCGGATCAATGGATCCGCGGCTTTACATCAAGATTCCCGGGCACACATGCATTGTACAGTATAGTTCTTAAATGCACAGATTTTCGACTGGATTACAACCATGCTAGATTGCATGAAGAGACAACTAACATAGTGTCAGATATGGGAACACTGAAACTTCAGGTTTGGGACTATTTTATGTTAATTTTTCTTCGAGAGGGTACCCAGTCTCAGTCCTCGAGAGATGATACGAGGGCACGGGGCCTCTCTCCCAGCGCTATGCAGATGGGCAACGTTGTTGCCACTATAGAGGGGAGGGAGGACCATCGAGGCCTTCGATGATAAATTTTTTGACTGACGGTCTTGGAAGATTTTGGCTATAGAGGACTACCCCTATGTAGGGATCAACTTTTCTAGAGATCCTGACATGCATGTACCTCCCGGAGCAGAGCGAGGAGAGCTAGGTATGTTTGTTTTTAAAAGTTATTTACTTTTTTATTTCTTTTTATATATATCATTTTATGTGTACCAAAGTATTTGAAAACTATGTATCTGTTATGTACAAATGTGGGACCAGTGTGTCCAGTAGACTTCTCAAGGACTAGGCGGCATCCTCAACTAGAGGCAGGACCCGCCGCACTGCCGRAGCAGCAACAACAGTAGGGGGGCCTCCAGCTGGAGAGGATGAGAGAGTATTGAGACGAGTGGAGCAGAACCTCACCACGCTCACTTGTACAATCCCTATGGTGGAGATCRAGGATCTCCCACCATCGATGAAAGCTCAGGTAGTTGGGGTACCACGGACCTGGGTCTAGCTCTTGCGGTGTTTGGAAAATGTCATTGTTCATTATGGCAGGGCCAATAGGACCCACCCTTATATAGGCTAGACTACTCACATGCCGGGGGCACCTTTTGTATATTTTTGAGGGCATAGGCCCTGTGAATATTACTGAACATATTTTTGGGGTGCTTGCACCCACCCATGTACTCTGATATTTTTTATATATATGCATATTAACATCTTTTTACATCTATTTTACAAATGTATTTACATGTGCGTGTGTGTGATTTTCCCTACATGTGTGCAATGTGCCAATCGAATACATGATTAGCTAGAGTATCTGTGATTTGATTCAACCTCCTAGGAACATGGATATATGTAATGTAATCAAAGATTCATTCTAAGAGATGTACCCTAGGGAACCGTTGGTGTAGAGTAGGATCGTAAACGTGGTAAACCCCATTTAAATGGGACACAACAAACTGAGCGTCTAATTAGGACTGGAGGTGAGAGATACCATGCGACAAATCGTCATGAAGAAACTCTAAGATTGTGCTATATTCAACGACATTGTTTGTGGCGTCATCTAAACAGATACCTCCTAAAGATAGCAACTGGCCCTGAGGCGTGAAAATCACCCAAGCTACAGAAGCAAGCCTCTGAGTGTGACGGCTAGCGCCGTCCGTGAACCCAATGAACACCTTCGATTCACTTGACATCTACCATAGTGAAAAATATGACATAAAAAATGACACGTCCATAAAACCCAAAAGAAAAAATATAAAAAAAAATGTATAAGAACTATAGATATGTACAAGAAGTCACCCAAGGCAACCCACCTACGAGTAATACTTCTCGAGGTAGATCCCATTTCTAGGATCCACCAAAGAATTTCCCTCAAATTCCACTAGAAGATAAGCACCCTTCTTTAGAACCTCCTTCATGATGAAAGGTCCGAACCACATGGGTTTGAACTTGCCTGCGCCCAGGGGATCCTTATCTTTGTCATAGACGAGGACAAGGTCGCCTTCAGAGAAAATATGAGGATGGATGGACCGATCATACTGACACTTGAATTTTTATTTGTAAGCCTCATTAGCCAAGGATGCATCCCGACGCTGCTCAAGATATAATAAATGCTCTTCAAGCAGTGAAGTGTTTGGCAATAACTGTACTGCCAACTTTAGAGAGGGGATCTGGAATTCTGTAGGAAAGACTTCTTCCAGCCCATAAACAAGTTGAAAAGGTGAGAAACCAGTTGCATTATTAATAGATGTTCGGTAGGCCCATAGTGCCGAGTACAACATCAAATGCGAATTTGACTTGGCCGAATTGATCGTTCACTGTAAAATAGTCTTAAGGGATTTATTCACAGCTTCCACCTGACCATTTGGTTGTGGGTAGTAGGGTGACGAATGTTCTTGCCTCAACCCAAGATTTGACGTTAACTCAGACATCATTTTGTTCTGAAAGTGACTGCCATGGTCAGTGACAATATCTCTTAGGACGCCGAACCTTTCTATTATCTGGTTAAACAAAAAGAGATTTGTTTTCTCACCATCATCTTTAAACGTTGGCATAGCCTCGACCCACTTCATAAAGTAGTCTACTACTACAATGATATAACGATGCCCATTTGCTGAAGGGGGGTTGCATGTAGCGTAATCAATCCCCCACTTGGTGAAGGGACCAAATGTGATGACGGGAAACATGGGAGTGGGGTGTGTCCTCATATTCCTAGAGAAGACCTGACACGGGTGGGACTTCTTGACCAATTGCACACAATAGTTGATTAATGTCAGCCAAAGTAACTAGCTCATAGAATATTTTGGGTTGTTTCCAACCCAAACAAATGACTGCCACATGCTTTGGTGTGGAAATCATTAAGCATGATTTTCACTTCTTCATGAGTGAGACACCGACGAAGGACACAATCTACACCTATACGATACAAAGTGTCCTTGAGTATGAGATAGTTCTTGGCCTGATGGCGTATATGGCAATGCTCATCATGAGAAGTAGAGGTGGGAAACTTCAAATTTTGGAGATAAAATAGTATATCTCCATACCAGGGGTCCGAAGACGCGATCAAAAACATGTCTCCTTTGATAGGTGACTCCTGGGGTATAACATCACCTGATTCAACCAGAAGTTCTGAGATGAGTTCCACAAAGACCAACGACTTTTTGGATTTCGCCGAAACAAAATCCAAGTTGAATTCTTGGAGGATAACTATCCATCTACTTATCTTTCCATTGATTACACGTCATTTCAACATGTATTGAAATAGATTCACAATGACGATGATGGTGGTCTTGCGAAACGAGATGTAATGACAGAACCACTGGATGGCATGAACTGTTGCCAACACAAGTTTTTCAATGTGGGAATAATTGAGTTCTGATCCAACCAGGCCTCGGCTCAGGTAATAAATCATGTATTTTGAGAGAAAATCATCCTCCTGAACCAAGACCATGCCGATGGTTGACTCTACATTGACCAAGTACAATAAGAAATCTTTATTATAATTGGGTGGCCGAAGGAGAGGGGAAGACGTGAGGGTGTGTTTCAACACTCCAAAAGAGTTTTTAGTGGCTTCATTCCAATGAAAAGGAATGTCCTTCTTCAATAAATGCATAAAACCCTTTGTGATCTCGGCATAATTTGTGATGAAACGCCGTAAAAAGTTCACTTTTCCCTGTAAACTTTGAAGCTGAGGGATTGTGCACGGGGGAGGCAACTGAACTATCGCCTCAACCTTTAGAGGATCAAGCATGATCCCTGTTGTTGAAACTATGAAACCTAGCAGACGACCCGACGTTACATAAAAACTGCATTTGTTTGGATTCAAGGGAATCTGGTAATAGTGACATCGCTCAAAGATAAGTCAGAGGTGTGTTGGATGATCATCTCTCTTACAAGATCGTGATGCTAAATCATCAAGATAAGCCTCGACTATGTGTTTGAGATTGTGGAAAGAAAAATATATGGCCCTCTTAAAAGTATCCTCAACATTTTTTAGACAAAAAGGCATCTTCCGGTAATCGAATGTACCCCACGGTCAAATGAAAGCGGTTTTGTGTTGGTCTTCGGGTTTGATCTGTATCTGATTGTATCCCAAAAAACCATCCATGAAAGAAAAGGCCTCGCAACCTGCACATTCATCGACTATCTATTCAATAAATGGCATGGGGAAATTATCCTTTGGACATGCCTTTTTTTCAAATCACGAAAGTCCATACATACGTGAATCGTACCCTATTTTTCGTTGACTGGCATGGGATTTGACACCCATTGAGTCAATTGGATGGGGTGGATGAAACCATCTTTGAGTAGTTTCTCTACTTCAACCTTAATAACTACTTATTTATTTGGATTAACTGGATGAAGATTTTTCCGAACTGACTTGGCATCGGGATATGTCGTGATTTCATGTTCAACGATTCTTGGATCTATGCCTGGAATTTCTTCATAAGACTAGGAAAACACGTCGAAAAATTGTTTAAATAAATCCATGTAGATTTGAATCTCCTCGGGGGAGAAATATTCTTTGACGAAGATATTCTCCACGACACCAGGGGTTCTGGAGATATCAATAGCTATCATTTTAGTGATGGTTTCCATATTTCCTTCAGTGTAAATAACGTTCGTAGCCAAAGGATTGATAGGACAAGCCCCATCTCCAGTCATAGTCAAAGTGAATTCTCCTGCTTCAATTCTTCTTAACTCTGGGACAAAATATGATCTGTGATGGAGATCATCCCAGGGTATGTCCGGACTAGCCATTTCCTCAATAATCACCTCATCTAAAGGAAAGAACAATTCTAAAGAATCATTATCAATGAGGGAACCTTGAGCCCAAATAAGCTTGAGAACTGGATCTAACTTCTGTGCAGGAGTCAGATTGGGGTTGGCAAAATATTGCTAGACTATAGAGTATGAAACTTCTTCCGCGGACAAAGGCATGGCCATGCCATGGTGCCCTATCCCTTCCATCTTAGCTGATGGGGAAGGAAGAGTCCACAGATCATTAAAGTAAGTCGTACGAAATGACATGATTTGAAATATTTTAGCCTTAGGCTGGTCGGGGACAACCGATATGTAATGGACATTGTTGGTCGGAGGCGGGTAATCGAAAGTACTCATCAAAGGTGGGCACAAACCAACCTCTACATTGATGATGCCGGGCTGAGGGTTATCAATCATTGGGACTATGGATACCCCCGATGAAGGGTCAGGACAGGAGAAGGATAACTGATCAATGGACATGATCCGACCCTTGTGTCGAAACAAAAAGACTCGAAAAACTGTCACGACCAATGCTTGCATAGAATAGGTCCAACTCCTTCCTAAAAAGAAATTGTAGTCGAGAGACACATTGACCACTTCAACCTCGATGCAAATGGTCTTCTGCACTATCTACATGGGGAAAGAGGGGATGATTCCATGTGGTTGGAATGAATGGCCGTCGAAAACGGTAAGAAGAGTAGGTGACAAAGACAAAATGGGTTGGCCAATGGCCTTCCAACACACCAAATACATCACGCATGTTGAGGCACCCTCATCAACCACCGTGTGGAAAATGTTCTGAGTAAACATTTTCATGGTGTAAGCCACTACTATCTGAAACACAATGTGGTAAGAGAGATGAGGTTTTAAGTCGGTCGTATCAGGCATGATCATTCCTGGATTACAAGTCTCAGAAAATACTAAGGCAGCTAACATATCCTTTCTCTTGAAAGGGAAGCTTTGGAGGACTTCCAAAGATGACATTGCACAAGGGGTTTGAGACAAATCCTCCACTGCAGAGTAGTTATGGGTGGCCCTTGCGTTTGGGTTGTGGGAAACTTTCTTGAATGTATCTTTTGTGATGCATGTCATTGTTTCACCCAATGTCTTCTCAATATGGAGAGGAAGATATGGGTTTTCGTCTTCTTTACCCTTCTCAAAGGTGTTTGGCATTCCGTAGTCACGTTTCCTAGCTGTTATGTCAACGCTACCTTCATCATGTACACATTCACAGATGAAGGATTACTCGAAGATGGAGGGGCTCCTTGAGTACCCCCTTCTACGCTTGAAGAGGATTGAGTTAAATGTTTCCCATGTGGAAATGGGTTCGTTAACACGACAGGCTGCTGCTGTGCCAATAACTTCTGGGCCTCCGCAAGCCGAGGGCACTGGTGAGTCGGATGGTCTTCCATGCAAAGATTACATAGATACTTTGACTTTTTATTTTCTGTGTTTCCCCCACCAGCATTATTGGTAGGTTTATTATCCCCCTTACCCTTATTTCGTTGTTTCTTCTTTCCGACAAGCTGCTGGGTGGCCTTCGAGTTTGTCAATTGCACACTGTGTACATATGATGTTTGAGTAGGGGGAGTAGCCAAACCAGTGGTTTGGATGGCCACTATCTGTTGTATTGATAATTGTTGCAATTGATTCGATAGTTGATCAGTGGGCTTTGTTTGTGATGAACCAACAATACCATCAACATGTGGTCCAGATCTCTGTCTAGTCTTGTCAAGTATCGACCACGGTGCATCTGGAAAAACTTCATAAAGAAAACCAGACTGAGAGTAAATCATCTCTAGTTGTTGAGATCTCATTATCGCTTCTTCTTCTTAAAAGACCCCCTAGGTTGCGACTTCTTTAGATAACTAGGGTACCAAAGACTTAAGGAACCACTCAAGCAGGAATGCTAGTGGGACTGGTACTTTTATTAAACTCTTCCAGCATCTCCATTCTTGGATGTGATCTGAGATATGGTCCGCTTTTGTCTGCTCAAAGTTGGCCAACAATTCGGTGTCAGTGTAGTATCTCACAGGTAATTGGAAATGGTTTAAGAAATCCATTGCCAATTTTTCGAAGGAAGAGTATCTTGAGCGGTCGATCTCTATGTACAATTTCACAGCACTCCCGATGAGAGTGCATTGAAACAAACGCAACTGGACATAGTCGTCTCTCAATGAGTTGGACGAGCACCATAAATGGAAGGTAGGTCGGGCTCAGTTTCCAGTGGCTTGGTCGCCTCAAAATACCCTTCCTGGTCTAGTCTTCGCTGTTGTTGGGTATTCTACCCTACGGACTAATAAGCTAGGGCTCTAAACTTATACGCAGATCATGACCCTCTAGATTTAACTCTTGACCTTCTACCCAAAATCTCAATCCCTTTTCTCAGGCAAACACGGGAAGAATAAACCAACCTTTTTCCGACGGTTGAAGTAGATCCTCCGTTGAGTCGTTGTCTCCTTGCTGCTACTGCTCCTTCCACAAAGCTTCCTGCAAATGAGACAATACTATGCATGCATGCTGCTGATCTACTAGGGGGTTAGAGATAAAACACAAATCAAATAACATAGATGAGACTCATGTATTCGGGACGGGAAAAGTATCTTTTTCATTAACTT
>JASDQU010099824.1:227398-348231 GCA_032191745.1 Picea mariana
TTAGAGGTGGCGGGGGTGGCTCAAGATTAACCGGCAGTAGGCCAAGAATCCTTCATGACTGGCAGAGCTCTTGATCCTCCATGGTGTGAGAAGATCAATGACACACTAGGGATTTCTATTAATGTTTTAAAGACTAGCACACACTAGAAAAATCTCCTATGAGACAAGATAAGAAGATCACTAGCTAGTTGGAAGAACAGTTAGACCAGCCAACACCAGAGCAACTTAATGGTGCAAGTGAAACTCGAATATGGAAGCACACTCTGGGTATACTCTCCAAGGAATGGCCCGATGTTTTCCCTAGGTACCATGGTATACCCCCGTAGTCACCTATATAAGTCACTAAGATAAAGACAACTAGGTTGCTAGCACGCGAACAGTCACTAGGCGGGTACAGTCGACAGTTGGGCAGACCGTAATGAGTAGGGTATCAAGCTTGAAACCTATCAAGGGTATCAAAAGAAAGTGTCCTGAAAGATGAATGAGGACCTCAAACGGATTCAAGACCCACAAAGCTCCATGGAAAATGCGATCAACGAAATCCCAAGATAAGCCCTCTATATGCATTCCCCACTATGCATGGTCCATCTTTGGAGGGGTTATCTCTGTTACCTTTCACACGCGACCTCGTGTTTAGCCCCTGTGTTAGATGGGGGTCCCAGATAAGTTTCACAGTTACTAAAATTTCAAGCACTCCCTAGCTCAGACTCTTATGTTTGTTTTTGTAGCCTTGAAGAGTTTCCTCTCCAATCCTAAATCAAGGCTCTAGCCTAGACTACATTGATGGACCCTACAAACACAAAGTCTAATAACTTTTAATTAAGCGTTAATTTTAGTGGTTGTCTTAAGTCAAAAGGAATGTAAGTGAAACCAGTGATGTTATTTAAGAGATGAAAGAGAAGAGCATAAGATGAAACTGAAAACAAACTACTCCTTCACAAATAAAGTTTTTTCAAATTAAAACTCTTTCACCAAACTTTTCGTAAGTACTTTTATCAGATCTTTGAAAATAAAAACTTAAAACAATATTTCGCTCAACTACGAGCTACTTAATTTCCTAAGCATTCAAGTAAAGAACTTAAGAAAAATTTCTTTTTCCTTGGTAATTGAAGCAACTAACCTAAACTACTTTACCAAACAAAGAAATGTTTTTTTTTTCTATTGTTTTATGCTTCCTAACAAGAAATTTGAAAATGAATTCTTTTCTTTTCTTCTAAAGAAAAAAAGGGAAAAATGATGACAAGTCAAGACCAAGAAATGACTTCTGGCCCAATCATAGATCACAGGGAGTCACTGACAATACCAAACAGGCAGATCAAAGCAGACTCACAAACTTGTCTAAAAACCCTATTAAAGAAAACACAAGAAATCTCTTGATGAAAAAAAGCTATACTGAGGTCAGACCTAGGCTATAGACTACTATAACAGAGACCAGGGCTAGTTCAAGAAAACCCCTAAGAAGTGTGACTTCTGACAGGGAAGAGGATGACTGCCTCTTCTAAGAAAAATTTTCTCAACACAGGCATGCTACTGACACTTCAACAACCAGTGTATGTATGCGGGCTGTCCAAAGGAAGGGCGCGTATGCACGTGTGCAGGCCCACTACAAGCCGCGTACAGCTCTATAACTTCTAAAAAAAAAAAAGTGAAAACCAAAAGTGAAGCATAGGCAAGGAGTATTGGTATGGAAGACCAGAATCCCTTAAACACACAAAAGCTTATAGAAACTCAAAAACAGTGAATAAATTGATTCAAAGCACCTAAAAGAATGTCCCCAAATACCCTAGAGGCTTCCCTAGTACAGTCGCCAATTTTGCTATAGTGGGAAAACCCCTCTACGGACTACACCAGGGTTCTAAAGTGCAGGCATAGCTAATCATCTAAAGTCTCCTACTTTTTATCAACTATCCCGACATTACCCCACAATCATACATAAAATACAAAGTATAGGGATCTGGTAGGCATACCTTAAACTCCACGTCCGATGTCGATCCCTTTGCGCTTGGTTGTTTCCCGACTGCAAGTATCCTCCCAAGGATGACCTGCAGTCACCAAAAGACAAACAAGAAACTACAATCATGCATTCTACATATGGATTAGTGGGTTAGACATCATAACCAAGACATGTAAGCAAATCATATATATTTAAGACATCATTTGGCGGGACGAAAAAAGTACTTTATATTAATCTCACAAAATTTGTTTACAACATGAGACCAGCACTGATCCTCGAACTTGGTCCTGGGCTCCTCTTCACCATGCACCAACTTATTCCACGTATTATTCTCCTCTTTAGTTTTCTCTAGGGAAATGGCAAGGGTTTGCAAAAGCAGAAGAAGGAATTCTGGCTCAAACTCACAATGTGGTTGCAAAATATTGGGGCAAAGGGGGAATATTTAAATGGGTAGAGTTTCTATGCTCTCGTTCTTCCTCTTGGAATGGGGCCCCAACACCTTATTTTATAGTCCAAAAGAGATAGTAACGGTTGGGGTGACTGGCTATGGGCGGTCAACTGATTGAGTAACAGTATGGAAACCCATATCCCTTTTCAATTTTCATTTTTCATGATTTTTGTGAGTGTACGAGGGCTGTAGTGGTGCAACAATTGTGTGTACGTGGGCAATAGTGGTGTAGGGTGCGTAAACCTTCAAAACAATGTTTTTTACAAGTTTTTTTCAGTGATGGCTTGGCATAGATAGAAAGTAAGATGGCCTAATTCCAGGTATGCATGTCTAGTGCAATTTAGGGTTATAATAGTGCATATAATGTCAGATTGTCCTGAACCTGAAGAAGTGCATCTTCTTTTCACCCTTTGGAGTGATGATAGGCCATATTTTGTGTAAGAATGGGTTGCTGGTAGATCCCTCCAAGATTGCCATCATTGTTTATCTACCCCCTCCTACTTCAGTAAGACAGCTACGCACTACGTTGGGACATACTGGATACTACAAAAAGTTCATTAAGGGCTATTCACATATTACAACACCCATGGAGAAGAGTTTGAAGAAAGATTATTAGTTCCAATGGTTAGAGGAATGTCAATAGAGCTCTGACACACTAAAACATAAAATGGTCACCAAACCTATTCTGGTTTTTACAGATTGGAGTAAGGAATTCCCTGTGCATGTCGATGCCTCATCCATTGCATTAAGAGTAGTGTTAGAAAAACTAGGAGTAGGATATATTGACCACCCGTTATCCTTTGCTAGCATGAAGCTGTCTACAACTGAGATAAATTACACTACCACTGAAAGAGAAGGACTAGCTATGGTGTATGAGCTACAGAGAAGGACTAGCTATGAGATATGAGCTACTTGGTATATGAAAACAAGTTCATGAAGCATCCAGGGAAGTTCATGACACATTGGCTTTGGCAATATGAGGTTTCCTACATTACATAAGGAGGGGATGCGCAATTGAAGACTTTGAAGGGAGAATGGAAGAAAGGTTTGGTAATTGGGAGCCAGTTGAAATTGTACTACGACAACCAACTTCCTCACAACTCTCAGTAAAAGCATAAGAAGAAGGGTCTAGGTACCAGGTGCTGTTGAAAGTAGGTACCAGACACATAAAAGATAGTCTGCACAAGGAAGGGAGGGACAAAGAAGAAAGCACAGGATGCTCCACGCAGTTTGAAGTCAAAGTGAAACAAAAGGTTCAAAACTGAAGTGCCTCGGGACAAGTCACATGTGAGTGTTGGGGTCCTGTTGGCCCTTGGTTATGGAAGAAAGCGAAGATTAAGGAAGAAAGGAAAAATACGAAATGTGCGGAAGGCACTTTGACTGATATTTGGTCGAAGTGGTTAAAGAAGCAGAAAAGAAGGAGAGAAGTATGGGAAAGCTATTCATTGAATGAGGAGATTGAGGATGATAGATCATCAAGGAAGCTGGATCGTGGAAAACTCAGCAAGTGAAAGAATATGTCAATGAGTGCTTTGGAGCACCTCATGGAAAATAAGGAAAGACAGTTTGGCGAAGCCCTAAAAACGTGGGTCAAGTTGACCTAGGGTTTTGGATCTAGGGTTTTAACACCTAGACTTTGGTCATTGTAATGTATAAATAAAGGTCTAGAGGACTTGGGATGGGTTGTTGTTATTATTGTTGTTGATACTATTGTGGATTGTGTCAGAGAGAAGTGTTGTGTGTGAGAGCATTCTGTATTGTAAGATCTTCAGTTGGGTGTGAAGATCAACCCTGTAGCTAAGTGCCCAGGGAGGGGAGATAGAGAAGAGAGAGAGAGAGAGAGAGAGAGAGAGAGATCTACAAGCTAAGAGTGAATATAGAACTGTATTTTTTCACATAATATATCAAGAAACATAGTTCTGTGGACGTAGCCCTAGGGAGAGTTTGAACCACATATATCTTTTTGTTCGATGTGATTGATGTTGTTTTCTTTTTCTTTCTGTTCTACTATTAATGCATCATTGTCTTAGATATGAGATATAACTTGTGCAGTAGGCCTAAAGGAGATAAAGGACAACTAGGTTGTTGTGTGTTATTTCCTTGGATCCACTCTACATTTCCCCTGGTTGTAGACACCTGTGTCCTGCAACCCCCTATTGCTACTTTGGGTGAAACTGCATCTGCTTCACAGGTGTTGCCGAAAGGGCCAGTAGTTAGATCTTGTTGGTGCGCTGCTGAAAATTTGAACCCTAGGTCTTCCCCTGTGCCAACAAGTCCCCTAGTCAACGACACCTGAATACCTTCAGATACAAGTCTGTCGGGCATGATCTTCCTAAGAACTTCCTCGAAAAACTTATCCAACTCGCTGGGTTCACCCAACATTCTAGATTTTAACAGACAGGTGGGGTAGACAAACAAATAGACGAGGTATAGTTTCAGATAACGACATGCAACACAACTCAAAACTTGGACAATTCTTGTCTTAGCTTAGTCAATCACGGGTAGAAAAAAGTGGTCCCAGCGCCACCATCGACGAGTTAAGTAAGCGGGGCGGTCATAACATATTTTCCAACGGGCAGGAAAATGATTTTATTATTGTAAATCTATCTATTATGGCGCGGTCTCAACGTCCAAAAGTAGTTCATAAACCCATAATTTCATTTCCTATTCGTTCTGTAGCATCACTCTAACGGTCAGGGCGCTTCCAACGGTCATATATCTTCACCAGGGCGAAGTCCAAATCTTCATGGACCTACTGTTCCAGCGAGGTTCAAATTCCATGAAATTTCCTCCTACGAGGTTCCAGTCTGTGAAGTCTTCCATTCAGTTTCCTTAACCTCTTGTAGCTTTTGCAACTTAGACTTCTTTTTATTAAGCTTCCTTGCCTTCTTTCCTGTTATCTGAGTCTCTCTAACTATTTATGGAATCCTTTTCCATTTTTATTCTTATCTTCCCCTAGCATAGTGGCTTTTCACTGTTGAGGTACCCTCAAAGGTTCTGAAGTTAATATCCCTTTTCTTAACACTTCCTGAGTGGGCACACTTCTCTCTTGGATAGATAGGTCCTTCAATCCTTCTTGCATTCTTTCAACCTTGATAGCTAATTATTTTTCTTTCTATCCCTCCTGCCTTGTTATGTTTCTCTGTTGCTTTGACTTATCCTCTTGTTCTTCTCTTAGTTGGTCTATTTTCCTATATATGAAATCCCTTAATTCTTGCTTTTTCTTTTCTCTAGCTTCTTCCTCTGCTTTCCTTCTGATCTGATCCTTCTCAATCCAAGTCTTACCTAACAAAAGTGGGAAAGGGGCGATGTCTTTAACAAACCTAATGACTTCAAATTCTTCTTTAGTCGATGTTCGATGAAAAATAATAGGTACAATAGTTACTCTTCCACATAAGGTTATCATCTTTCCCATAAACAAGCCTATCCTTCCTAAAGAAGGTACCGCAGTAGGATTTCCCAAAAATTCCCAAGTTTCTTCTGTCATAATATTCACTTATGTTTCTTCATCCAAGACTATACAGTCTATGTCGAAGTCTTCTATTCTTTCACTTATGCGTTGTTTTTCTTTTAGGTTTTCTGATAAACTTACATCTTTATGAACATCCATCATTTCATCCAACTGTAATAACATACTCTGAACTTCCTATGACCTTTTCTCTTTATGATTTTTCAACATACCCTTAGTCTCTTGAATCTTTTCATAATTTTCTTGTCTTATGTTCATCCCTTCAACTTTAGCAATAATCCTTGGAAAATCCTCAACTTCATGACCAACAAACTTACAACAAAGAAAAATAGGGCCTACCCCAAGGCAATCCTTAGAAATATGTCCCGACCTTTTGCAATTATAACACAAATGCATGGTCCAACTTTGAAGGGGTTATCTCTGTTACCTTTCGCACGTGACCTCGTGTTTAGCCCCTGTGTTAGATGGGGGTCCCAGATAAGTTTCACAGTTACTGGAATTTCAGGCACTCCCTAGCTCAGAATCTTATGTTTGTTTTTGTAGCCTTGAAGAGTTTCCTCTCGAATCCTAAATCAAGGATCTAGCCTAGACTACATTGATGGACCCTACAAACACAAAGTCTAATAACTTTTAATTAAGCGTTAATTTTAGTGGTTGTCTTAAGTCAAAAGGAATGTAAGTGAAACCAGTGATGTTATTTAAGAGATGAAAGAGAAGAGCATAAGATGAAACTGAAAACAAACTACTCCTTCACAAATAAAGTTTTTCCAAATTAAAACTCTTTCACCAAACTTTTCGTAAGTACTTTTATCAGATCTTTGAAAAGAAAAACTTAAAACAATATTTCACTCGACTACGAGCTACTTAATGTCCTAAGCATTCAAGTAAAGAACTTAAGAAAAATTTCTTTTTCCTTGGTAAATGAAGCAAATAACCTAAACTACTTTACCAAACAAAGAAATGTTTTTTTTTTTTTATTGTTTTATGCTTCATAACAAGAAATTTGAAAATGAATTCTTTTCTTTTCTTCTAAAKAAAAAAAGGGAAAAATGATGACAAGTCAAGACCAAGAAATGACTTCTGGCCCAATCACAGATCACAGGGAGTCACTGACAATACCAAACATGCAGATAAAAGCAGACTCACAAACTTGTCTAAAAACCCTATTAAAGAAAACACAAGAAATATCTTGATGAAAAAAAGCTATGCTGAGGTCAGACCTAGGCTATAGACTACTATAACAGAGACCAGGGCTAGTTCAAGAAAACCCCTGAGAAGTGTGACTTCTGACAGGGAAGAGGATGACTGCCTCTTCTAAGAAAATTTTTCTCAACACAGGCATGCTACTGACACTTCAACAGCCAGTGTATGTATGTGGGCTGTCCAAAGGAAGGGGGCGTATGCATGTGTGCAGGCCCACTACAAGCCGCGTACACCTCTATAACTTCTAAAAAAAAAAAGTGAAAACCAAAAGTGAATCATAGGCAAGGAGTATTGGTATGGAAGACCAGAATCCCTTAAACACACAAAAGCTTATAGAAACTCAAAAACAGTGAATAAATTGATTSAAAGCACCTAAAAGAATGTCCCCAAATACCCTAGAGGCTTCCCTAGTACAGTCGCCAATTTTGCTATAGTGGGAAAACCCCTCTACGGACTACACCAGGGTTCTAAAGTGCAGGCATAGMTAATCATCTRAAGTCTCCTACTTTTTATCAACTATCCCGACATTACCCCACAATCATACATAAAATACAAAGTATAGGGATCTGGTAGGCATACCTTAAACTCCACGTCCGATGTCGATCCCTTTGCGCTTGGTTGTTTCCCGACTGCAAGTATCCTCCCAAGGATGACCTGCAGTCACCAAAAGACAAACAAGAAACTACAATCATGCATTCTACATATGGATTAGTGGGTTAGACATCATAACCAAGACATGTAAACAAATCATATATATTTAAGACATCATTTGGCGGGATGAAAAAAGTACTTTATATTAATCTCACAAAATTCGTTTACAACATGAGACCAAAACTGATCCTCGAACTTGGTCCTGGGCTCCTCTTCACCATGCACCAACTTATTCCACGTATTATTCTCCTCTTTAGTTCTCTCTAGGGAAATGGCAAGGGTTTGCAAAAGCAGAAGAAGGAATTTTGGCTCAAACTCACAATGTGGTTGCAAAATATTGGGGCAAAGGGGGAATATTTAAATGGGTAGAGTTTCTATGCTCTCGTGCTTCCTCTTGGAATGGGGCCCCAACAACTTATTTTATAGTCCAAAAGAGATAGTAACGGTTGGGGTGACTGGCTATGGGCGGTCAACTGATTGAGTAACAGTATGGAAACCCATATCCCTTTTCAATTTTCATTTTTCGTGATTTTTGTGAGTGTACGAGGGCTGTAGTGGTGCAACATTTGTGTGTACGTGGGCAATAGTGATGTAGGGTGTGTACACCTTCAAAACAATGTTTTTTACAAGTTTTGTTCAGTGATGGCTTGGCATAGATAGAAAGTAATATGGCCTAATGCCAGGTATGCATGTCTAGTGCAATTTAGGGTTATAATAGTGCATATAATGTCAGATTGTCCTGAACCTGAAGAAGTGCATCTTCTTTTCACCCTTTGGAGTGCTGATAGGCCATATTGTGTGTAAGAAGGGGTTGCTGGTAGATCCCTCCAAGATTGCCATCATTGTTTATCTACCCCCTCCTACTTCAGTAAGACAGCTACGCACTACGTTGGGACATACTGGATACTACAGAAAGTTCATTAAGGGCTATTCACAGATTACAACACCCATGGAGAAGAGTTTGAAGAAAGATTGTTAGTTCCAATGGTCAGAGGAATGTCAACAGAGCTCTGACACACTAAAACATAAAATGGTCACTACGCCTATTCTGGTTTTTACAGATTGGAGTAAGGAATTCCATGTGCATGTCGATGCCTCATCCATTGCATTAGGAGTAGTGTTAGAAAAACTAGGAGTAGGAGATATTGACCACCCGTTATCCTTTGCTAGTATGAAGCTGTCTACAGCTGAGATAAATTACACTACCACTGAAAGAGAAGGACTAGCTATGGTGTATGAGCTACAGATATTTTGACACTACTTGCTGGGAGGACATTTCAATATGTTCACCGATCACTCTGCATTGAAATACTTAGTCAACAAGCCAGTGTTGGGGGGAGGAATATGCATATGGCTATTTTTATTCCAGGAATGTGATTTTGAAATTGTGGTCAAGCCAGTTAGAATGAATAAGGGACATGGCCACTTGTCTAGGTTAGATCATGGAGAGGAACCTACTAGTCTGGAGGATACACTGCCAGATGCACAGTTGTTGGCCATCAGAAAGGTTGATGATGAATTCACCAAGATAGTCCAGTTCCTATCAACAATAATGGCACCTCGCAAATATACAATCATTCAGAAGAAACAACTCGTAGTTTGCGCTTCAGATTTTTCACTTATGGATGGGCAACTATACAAGATGGGACCTGATGAGATTTTAAGGAGATGTGTTATGGAGGAATAAAGACCACTAATTCTAGTAGAGGAACATGAAGGCATCGTAGGAGGACACTATGTAGGGAATGCAACATCGAAGAAGGTTCTTAGAGATGGCCTCTAGTGGCCCACTTTACACAAGGATGCTAAGGAATACTACAGAGCCTGCAATGTATGCCAAAGAGTTGGGAAACCTTCCAGAAGAGATGATATGCCTTTAGAATCTCAACTAACTTTACAAGCCTTTGAGAAATGAGAAATTGATTTCGTGGGACCTATCCACCCACTAGGAAAGCGCACAAGAGATAGATAGATCATCACTGTGATAGACTTTTTGACAAGATGGGCAGAAGTAAGAGCAATCAAGGACTATAGTGAAACTATAGTTGTGCCATTTATATTTGATGATCTCATAACTAAATTTGGATGCCCGAAGATCCTTATGAGTGATCAAGGTACACACTTTGTTAATAATTGACATATCATTATGAGTGATCCTTATGAGATATCATTGACTTAGGAATTTGAAGTTCACCATCAGAAGAGCACCCCATACCACCCACAGGTGAATGGTATAGTCGAAGCCTTCAATAAGATCTCAGAGACAGCGCTGACGAAGATTTGCAGTGTGAATAGAGATGACTGAGAGTTGAGAGTACCAACAGTATTATGGGCCTATAGAACCACTTGCAAAAAGCTGACAATGTAGACTCCCTTTAATTTGGTTTATGGTCTAGAATCAATCGTACCTATGGAATATTTAGTTCCTATCTTAATAATTGCAACATTTACAAATATGGATGACACAAGAGTTGTGCAAGACAGACTTGCACAGTTGGTAGAAATGGAAGAAGACATATTCATTGCAGGATTTCACCAGCATGTACAGAAGGAACGAGAGAAGGCCTACCATGATAGGCATATCAAGAAGAAATCCTTTAAGCAAGGATATTTGGTATTGGTATATGAAAACAAGTTCATGAAGCATCCGGGGAAGTTCATGACACATTGGCTTGGGAATTATGAGGTTTCCTACATTTCATAAGGAGGGGATGCGCAATTGAAGACTTTGAAGGGAGAATGGAAGAAAGGTTTGATAAATGGGAGCCAGTTGAAATTGTACTACGACAACCAACTTCCTCACAACTCTCAGTAAAAGCATAAGAAGAAGGGTCTAGGTACCAGGTGCAGTTGAAACTAGGTACCAGACACATAAAAGACAGTCTGCACAAGGAAGGGAGGGACAAAGAAGAAAGCACAGGATGCTCCACGCAGTCTGAAGTCAAAGTGAAACAAAAAGTTCAAAACTGAAGTGCCTCGGGACAAGTCAGATGTGAGTGTTGGGGTCCTGTTGGATCTTGGTTATGGAAGAAAGTGAAGATTAAGGAAGAAAGGAAAAATACAAACTGCGCGGAAGGCACATTGACTGATATTTGGTCGAAGTGGTTAAAGAAGAAGAAAATAAGGAGAGAAGTATGGGAAAGCTATTCATTGAATGAGGAGATCGAGGATGATAGATCATCAAGGAAGCTGGATCGTGGAAAACACAGCAAGTGAAAGAAGATGTCAATGAGTGCTTTGGAGCACCTCATGGAAAATAAGGAAAGACAGGTTGGCGAAGCCCTAAAAACTTGGGTCAAGTTGACCTAGGGTTTTGGATCTAGGGTTTTAACACCTAGACTTTGGTCATTGTAATGTATAAATAAAGGTCTAGAGGACTTGGGATGGGTTGTTGTTATTATTGTTGTTGATACTATTGTGGATTGTGTGAGAGAGAAGTGTTGTGTGTGAGAGCATTCTGTATTGTAAGATCTTCAGTTGGGTGTGAAGATCAACCCTGTAGCTGGGTGCCCAGGGAGGGGAGATAGAGAAGAGAGAGAGAGAGAGAGATCTACAAGCTAAGAGTGAAGATAGAACTGTATTTTTTCACATAATATATCAAGAAACACAGTTCTGTGGACGTATCCCTAGGGAGAGGTTGAACCACGTATATCTTGTTGTTCGATGTGATTGATGTTGTGTTCTTTTTCTTTTTGTTTCACTATTAATGCATCATTGTCTTAGATATGAGATATAACTTGTGCAGTAGGCCTAAAGGAGATAAAGGATAACTAGGTTGTTGTGTGTTATTGCCTTGGATCCACTCTACATTTCCCCTGGTTATAGACACCTGTGTCCTGCAACCCCCTATTGCTACTTTGGGTGAGACTGCATCTGCTTCACAAGTGTTGCCGAAAGGGCCAGTAGTTAGATCTTGTTGGTGCGCTGCTGAAAATTTGAACCCTAGGTCTTCCCCTGTGCCAACAAGTCCCCTAGTCAACGACACATGAATACCTTCAGATACAAGTCTGTCGGCCATGATCTTCCTAAGAACTTCCTCGAAAAACTTATCCAACTCGCTGGGTTCACCCAACATTCTAGATTTTAACAGACAGGTGGGGTAGACAAACAAATAGACGAGGTATAGTTTTAGATAACGACATGCAACACAACTCAAAACTTGGACAATTCTTGTCTTAGCTTAGTCAATCACGGGTAGAAAAAAGTGGTCCCAGCGCCACCATCGACGAGTTAAGTAAGCGGGGCGGTCRTAACAKATYTTCCAACGGGCARGAAAATGATTTTATTATTGTAAATCTATCTATTATGGCGCGGTCTCAACGTCCAAAAGTAGTTCATAAACCCATAATTTCATTTCCTAACCATTCTGTAGCATCACTCTAATGGTCAGAGCGCTTCCAATGGTCATATATCTTCGCCAGGGCGAAGTCCAAATCTTCATGGACCTACTGTTCCAGCGAGGTTCAAATTCCATAAAATTTCCTCCTACGAGGTTCCAGTCTGTGAAGTCTTCCATTCAATTTCCTTAACCTCTTGTAGCTTTTGCAACTTAGACTTCTTTTTATTAAGCTTCCTTGCCTTCTTTCTTGTTATCTGAGTCTCTCTAACTATTTATGGAATCCTCTTTCCATTTTTATTCTTATCTTCCCCTAGCATAGTGGCTTTGCACTGTTGAGGTACCCTCAAAGGTTCTGAAGTTAATATCCCTTTTCTTAACACTTCCTGATTGGGCACACTTCTCTCTTGGATAGATAGGTCCTTCAATCCTTCTTGCATTCTTTCAACCTTGATATCTAATTATTTTTCTTTCTGTCCCTCCTGCCTTGTTATGTTTCTCTATTGCTTTGAATTATCCTCTTGTTCTTCTCTTAGTTGGTCTATTTTTCTATCTATGAAATCCCTTAATTCTTTCTTTTTCTTTTCTCTAGCTTCTTCCTCTGCTTTCCTTCTGATCTGATCCTTCTCAATCCAAGTCTTACCTAACAAAAGTGGGAAAGGGGCGATGTCTTTAACAAACCTAATGACTTCAAATTATTCTTCAGTCGATGTTCGATGAACAATAATAGGTACAATAGTTACTCTTCCACATAAGGTTATCATCTTTCCCTTAAACAAGCCTATCCTTCCTAAAGAAGGTACCACAGTAGTATTTCCCAAAAATTCCCAAGTTTCTTCTGTCATAATATTCACTTATGTTTCTTCATCCAAGACTATACAGTCTATGTCGAAGTCTTCTATTCTTGCACTTATGAGTTGTTTTTCTTTTAGGTTTTCTGATAAACTTACATCTTTATGAACATCCATCATTTCGTCCAACTGTAATAACATACTCTGAACTTCCTATGACCTTTTCTCTTTATGATTTTTCAACATACCCTTAGTCTCTTGAATCTTTTCATAATTTTCTTGTCTTATGTTCATCCCTTCAACTTTAGCAATAATCCTTGGACAATCCTCAACCTCATGACCAACAACCTTACAGCAAAGAAAAATAGGGCCTACCCCAAGGAAATCCTTAGAAATATGTCCCGACCTTCTGCAATTATAACACAAATTCAATCCTCTTTTTCTCTTAAATGTTCCCCAATCTTTTCTGTACTACGCACTTCCCCTAGGATTATAGTGCTCGACTTGCAATCTACAAAAACATTTTCTAGGTTCCTGCATCCACTTTTCAGTCCAAAAATTCTTTCTATGCATAGGAATAACATATCTTTCTTCATTTCTATTAAATTTACTCAAATCACATCTTTCTTTCAACTGTGCCCTATCCTTCAGAATAGGACAAAATCTATTAAAAATACTTAAATTCATGCTTTCGAAGAATTTTTTTTCACTTATCTTTATCTTACCAAAGCAAAAATATTACCTCTTGTAGGATCTTACCTATTTTCTTCATATCAACTTAGTTTCTTGGCACAAAGCTTCACAATTCAAGTAGAGTAATGCGCACTTCAGCAGTAGATCTATGCACAAAGATTTTATTTTTCTCTACTTCAGTTCCCAGCAATCACAGTTTCAGGTCTTGACAATGGTACCATTTGTTGGGATAGGGGCAGACCTAGGGTTCAACGCTTAACAACGCGAAAAACAAAACCCCGACTACTGGCCCTTTTGGAAACACCTGTGAAGCAGGTGAAGTGGGGGGGTTACAGGACGTAGGTGTCTATAACCAGGATGGGACATGAATCTGTGATAATAACACTTCACAGAATATTATGTTAATGCTTAGGAAATGACATGCATTAGTTTATTAACCCCATTAACACCGTAAAGTATAATCAAAGATAGATTGGCTCAGTAACAACAAATGATTATATACCCTGAGCACTTAACACTTAGCTCTTAGCACCACAAGTTAGATCTAGCATTCATTTACTCTTTAACATAAGAAAAGTATTTAAGCAACAACATATATATTCATTACACATCATAATCTAGGTACTAAGAAAAAACATAACAGAGATAACACCGCACAAAGAAAACCATGAGACACTAGATATACGTGGTTCACCACAGGGTGGGGCTACGTCCACAAACCACTTTGCCTCTTTATTATTCTCCAAGGTCTTAAATCTAGTCACTCATGTGCACTGAGCTTCGCATAAGACAGGAGATCTGCAAACTAAGCCCTAAATCCTCCTTATTTGCATTCCAAAAATAGGTCAAATGCACAGAGCCACAATATCTATCACAACACTTAGCACCTTCTTACAAAATCGCAGTCAAGCATAAAGGCTCGACCACATACAATATGCGCACAGAGGTACTGTTCCACACCGAACTATGTTCACTTTTTCTTATTTCTACAATACATTCCCCTTTATTTATAATTTACAAATCCTTACAATAAGGCCTAAACATGGGGAGAACCCATGGGACAACAACCCAAAAACCCATTACAAACTCTAGAGGAACCCTTACTAGGTCCACATAGCTCACAAAATAGGTGATATCCATGATCTCAGCTCTGCCTGGGTGATCCTTCTTCAACCATCGTGTCAAAGTCCAAAAGTGGGCCAAAACTGACCAAAGTTTCCCCAAAACTTGGTCGAGGGTCAACAATCATCTGCACATTCAATCACAAAGAAAAGTATAAGTAGTTGAGGAAAAAATCATGCATGCAAAAGAAAAGACACACCATGTCAAAAGTATATAGTACAATAATGTACAAAGCACACATGCAAGATATTTTATGCATGGTACTTCTTGAGGTAAATACCATTTCGGGTCTCATCAAGAGATAATCCATCGTAGTATACTAACTCGTAGGTGCCTTTTTATAGCATGTGTTTGATGATGTATGACCCATGCCACATGGGTTCTAACTTTCCTGCCCCTAGTTTTTCATTATCTTGATCATAGACTAGGACTAGATCTCCTTTTGCGAAAACATGAGGTTGAATGGAATTATCATATTGATTTTTTATGCATTTTTGATATGTCTCGTTGATGAGAGCAGCATCGCAATGAGTTTATTGGTTAGATACAATAATCGTTCCTCTTCAACAAAAGTATGGGGTAGGAGTTCTGCAGTGAGTTTCAACGAAGGAATCTCACATTTGATCGGTAATACCACCTCTATCCTATATACTAATTGGAAGGGCGTAAATGTAGCTGTGGTTTTAAATGAAGTTTAATAATCCCAAAGTGAGGAGAAGAGATGCAAGTGCCAATATGTTTGGCTAACTCCCACCATGCGTTGAAGCATGGTTTTTAGGACTTTTTTGATGGATTCAACTTGTCCATTTTCCTAAGGTTAGTAGGGGGATGATTTTTCCTGGAGAAAACCGAACTTGGTGTGCAATTCAGCCATCATCTGGTTCTGGAAATGGGATCCATGATCAGTTACAATAGCTTGTGGGACACCAAATCGAGTGATGATGTGATTAAACACAAAAAGTGTTGGAGTGCGACCATCATTAAGGAATGTAGGCATAGCTTCAACCTATTTAGTGAAGTAATCGATGACAATGATGATATAACCATGCCCCCAGGATGAGTTAGGCTTACATTGCATAAAATTGCTGCCCCATTTTGCAAAGGGGTCGACGACGACAATGGGATGGAGTGGAGCGGGGTGGGTACATGCTTTCTTTTGAAATATATGATAGGGTGGGAATTTTTTAACGGCCTCAATGCAATATTTCAATATGGAAGGCCAAAAATAACTGGCAGATAAAAATTTTTGGGCTGTAGCCATCCCAGAAATATGACTGCCACAAGGTCCAAGGTGACAGTCATTTAAAACTTGTTCAACCTCTTCATGGGTTAAGAAACGTTTTAAGACAGTATCAATTCCACGATGGTACAAGGTGTCACCAATGATAAGGTAGCACTTTGAGTGGTGTTGGCGTAGAATTGATCAGAGTAGGGTCCTTGTCAGGTTACCAACAAAAGGTACCTCGTAGTCTAGAGCAATGGCATTTTTATATCCTCCAAAGAGAAGAAGCCTCACCCGAAGCACAACCAAGACAAAAGGATAGGGAAGGAAAAGGAGAATACTTAGGTGGGTTCATAGAACCTTCACAATTCATCCTGATCTTGCGTAAGACAAGCTAACAATAAAAAATATCTGAACTCATATGCTCAGGAACTGAAACTACTTAGGGTGCAAAAATCATTCATACACATAAACAACATATGGAACTTATGAAGCATAATGAAGTACTGTAAAGATACAAGGCATAAGCATGAACACAGAATGACGCAACATATTTCAAAATTTTGGATCCTTATTTATATATTATCTTCAAATCTTTATCAGATACAACCTCATAAATATAGAGTAATTCTATGTTGCAGGCTTTTGGCTCTAGACCCATGTCGCAGAGCTCTATTTACCCAAAACTGTATACAGGTTACATTCGTAGAACTCAAAACTGACCTAGTAACAATAACAAAAACAAGGGACGAACACTTTTACAATCATGAGAGAACAACACCAACACTTTTACAATCATATTCATCCATATATATATATGTTGAGTAGGGTCTTCTAGCTATTGGGATCACATGATTTCTTGTTCTGTTGCAACTACTTTTGTCCTGTTGGCATTGCACTGTCCTTTTCACAATTGATTTCTGTTACTTTTCCTTGCTCTACTGTCCAACTTATTCTGCATCTTACGCAACTCATACTATATCAAAACTAGGATTGTATTCCTTCTTGCACAACTTCTCATCCAAAAATGAAGGGCCCAACATGCTCTGGTCACAAACCTTGACTCACCCTCGAGTCAAGTACTTGACTCTTTCGTAGCTTCTAGGAGAAATTGTTTCTTTCCCTTGTCCTCCTTTTCCTCTTTCCTTTTCTCTTCTACTTGCGATTTATCTTCCTTTGCCTTTTTAAAGGAAGGGCCCAACTCTTGGACCAAATCCAAGGCCCACTTCTTGACTTCTTGGAAGCTTACAACTTTGTCCTGCCATTTCCTAGAAAGGAGTGAGGCCTCGAACGACAAATTGTTGGGTCGCATTTGTGATATATTGCTTTGGATTGGATGCGACCAAAGAGTTCCATTTAGATTCTGTTGTTTCATCGACCTAATGCATTTGCATGTAAACTGTATGAATGACGGGTCAAAATTTGTGCAACTCCTTCTTAGGTACAGATTGCGCCTCCAATAGAGCGTTCAACTCATTGTTTGCTTGCTGAATTTGATCAAACTTCTATTGTTGCTCCAATGGATCCATCGTAGCCACAACGTCTTCATTCAACACCTGTATTCTAGTGCGTACATCCCCCAAAGTCTTGTTGCACCTAGGGATGATGCCCATCCAATCACTGACTTCTATGAAAATCTTTGTGCACTCAGCTGTGTGCTTGTGTATTTCTGCTCGAGCATTGTTTCCTTCTAGCACTATCTTCTCCATATGCTCCTGCTGCTTCCGAGACTGCTGCTCTACTTCTTGCTGAGTCTGTTGCAGCTTCACTTCTAGATGTTCTACATGAATGGCTCTCCTGCATCATTGGATTCTGATAGTTGGCATGCGACCTTTTGAATTTCCATCCAGGCTTCAACAAGACTTTCCTAAACTCTTTCCAGTCTGTTCTCCACCTGTATATTTGCATGGTATTCCTGTTTTCTTCATTGCATAAGGAGCACTTCCTACCTTGCGAACTCTGCAGGCCTCCCGACCTGTTGGATCCTCTACTCCAATTGATAAGTTGATGATTTGATCATTCCAACTAAGTGTGTTGCTGGTCACTGTGCAAGGTCAAGAGATGAAGGGGTTGCATCCGTGGGTGCTCAAACTTGCATTGGAAGTCCACTGTCCGTTGAATGTTCTGAGGGATTATTTACCTCCTCCTCTCCTGTGGATGGTCCTGGTACAAGAATCAACCTCAATGTTGATGACAAGAGTGTTAGAAGTTTTGTTCTGACCAGGCAGAGTTGCAACAACTCTGCGCATTGCTGAGGGTTTTGGAGAACTAGGTACATCTGCTCCTGCGCTGACGTTGTGTTTTTCCTTGAAGTTGATTATGGTTCCTTCTGAACCTCTGGTAGCTCCACTTCTTTACTTGCTTCATCTTCAGGAGTTGCACTTCCCATGGCACCCTTGACCTTGGTCGTTGAGTCAGTGTGCTGGGGACTTTGAACTTGCAGATTCTCTATCATTTGAGTGTCCTTATGTTGCACAAAAGGTAAAATCTGTTGGTCCTTGGCTCCAATATTCGGGCCAGTCATTTGCAGTCTCTTCTCAGTTACTTCTTCATTTGGACCAGGAAGTTTTGGTCTCTGCTCGGGTAACTCTGGGCCTATTTTTGGGATTTCTGCCTTAGGTAGTTCTGGGGGATTGAGCTGCATGGGCTTTGGATAAGTGGTTTGGGGTGGATTGTTGGTTTCTGGGGGTGGCCTCTGGGGTTTTGGTGGTGATGGAGGGTGCTCAATGATGATGGTGGATGGATGGGTGTCAGGCTTAGGGTCATCCTGAATATGTATGATGGGGGTTGCACAGACCACTAAGCGAGTGCAAGGGATGACGAATGAGAGGGGTTAGCGGTTCAAAACCTTGCTCGATGAGATCCCCGACCCAATTTTATTAGCCACTGGTTCTATAATGAATGCAATGCTAAAGATATCGTTGACATCCTTACCTATTAAAATCACTTCCTTCGACAGTTGCGGGAACATCGACATTGTTATTTCTTCCACTCCACTGGCTGCGTCTCCTCCTCTTCTTCGGAGTCTATTTGTGCTGGAGCTTCTTTCTTCTATGCTTCCGAGCCTGAGCTTGGTCCTACCCTTTCTTCTTTATGTTTCTTTTTCAGCAGCTCGACAGGAAAAACGTAGTGCATCCCTGACTTTAAACTAACTATAAGTTCTAAACAAACATTGTTTATAATTTCCTTTCAAATATGATCTTAAAATTCTAGAAGCTTCAAGTTAATGGAGAAGAGAAAAATATTAATTTTTTTTTTTTACAAAATCAAACAAATGGTAGATGATTCTTTTTTTTTTTATTATTTTTATTTTGAAATGAGATGCAAAATGAAAAAAGAATTTAATTAATTAATATCACCACATTATTTTATGAAAATGAGAAACCAAACAAGATATTATTTGATGAAATATTGAACCCATTATTCAAAATAGTCAAACTTGCTAATGAGAAAAAGAAAGAACACATAATCATAATTTAAACGAAAGTAAACAGTTGATAAAAATTAACGTTTTTGTTTAAATTGAGATTTCTATGCTCGTTTCTAAATTTTGACATATACTCTTGTAATGAATGTCTCATACTATAATGAATGCTTTAAGTTTGTCTCAAAGAAAGACAAGGTATGGAACTATTTGAAAAGGTTGATTCTGTAGCTCATTATAATTATCAAGATTCTAATGGGGGCCCTTTAAATTTTGTAAAAATTTAGGGGGAGTTGTTGGGGCCTCCCTTCTCTTGGTCTTCCTCACAATCCACAAGTAGAAAGTAGAAAGTATCCATATGTGAAGGTGCCTCCCTTCTCTTGGTCTTCCTCATAATCCACAAGTAGTTCCTCCAACATGTAACTACTCCAGTTGAAAACAATGCCATTGGCACAAAAATCCGCCACTGATAATGCATCCAGTGTGCATTCTCCCTTGTAGTACGACCTCATGAATTTGATGGCTATGATGTAGTAGCCAATCCTGACCATGTCTAGTAGTATGGGGTTGATTATGGATGTGCACTCCTCCCCCTGCGTGTGAAACCTTTCATATAGGCTGGGCTCCCCTTTTTTTTTTGTGCTTACTGGGACCCTGGAATCCTTTGGACACGTCCTCGCCCTCGAGGGACATTCCCGTAAGATGGTGGATGCATTTGGCATGCATTGGATATCACCTATCCAACCAAATACTCCTGTCTTGCACCCTGCTGATCAGGAACTTGGTGTAGCATGCAACTTCACCAGTGGTACCGAACACTGGTAGGTCCCTGAGGTTCATGATAGTTGAGTTAAATAGGTTAATAAATTCAGTCTTTGGCATGAACTGGATGCCTCCCAAATCGTCTGGAGAGATACTCCATAACGCATCTATGTTCATCTGGGGGAACAAGAATTGATCAGTTAAGTTGAGATTGAGGAGCTTGACCTACTCCACCTTCTCCTTGAGATCACCCACAACCTCAACTTGGGGGTCGTAGGGCTCATCTGGAACTGCATCTTTGGACATGACGCTTCGGATTCCTGTAGCTATCGGCATTGTGAGTTCTGGATTATCAGTAAATTCCGTGGTGAAATAAGGATTGGGTTCACAACTACGGGTCTCAAGATTACAAAGGCTTGCTCACTCTGCAGAATTCGAAAATCGCTAAGTGATTTATGGAAATAATGCGTTCTACGATGAGTTCTCAGAGCCTTATAGTTGGGCTTAGCTGGAGAATTCAGCAATAACTATTGTTCATCATTACCCTATGGACACAACTTGGATATGAGTTGTTCGATGGGATGAATTAACAGGGTAAATCCTATTGGGCGATTCTAGAATTTACTGGGCAAGTTGGACATGGATGTGGCCGATTTCAGGCCTTACAGTTTGATAGAGGAGAATCCCGATGAAATATTCGCATATCGCGGCTTTATGGCTTAACTAAATTTAGACAAGGTATCGTAATAGTAATAAAGGCTATGACTAGACTGGGTTTGTGTGGCACATGGACTCAGATTACATTCATATTCACGCTCCCTCTGACCACAAAGGGGTCCCCATCATTTTAATGACTGTCATTAATGGGTTATTGACACTTTTGATCCTACATTGATGAGTAAGTAGTTCTGCATCAAACAACACTTAAACATAAAAATAAAATGAACTACATGTCACAACACAACAATGCACATGCCGAATTTATTGACTGAATTTGTAGAAATTGTAGAAAAATAAAACCTAACTACTATAGATGCTCCTTAGAACTAGAGAAACACTCCTTTAGCTCAATTCTAAGTCATATAGGGATTTAAATGAGTGCCATTCACCCATCCTTGCCACAACATACCATCCAGTTGCTCAAGTCTGACTGCTTCTGAAGGTTGGATCTCTGCAACTATAAATAGTCCCAACCAATGCATGCACAACTTTCCTGGATGTTTTTGGTACCGAATGTCATAGAGTAGGACCTTGTATCCTTGTGCAATTGATTCTTCCTCTGACATGTGTTTGATCTGTGCAATGTAAAAAATTGGAGTAATGAATTCTACAGGCACCACAACTTCTTTTCCATAAACTAGCTGAAACAAAGTGTATTTGTGGAGTTTTTTTTTGGTTGTCCTGTAAGCCCATAGTACTGCTGGAACTATGTCATCCCAATCTTCCCTGTTTGTGCAACAAACCTTCATTAACCCTCTCTCTAGAATCTTGTTAAACGCTTCTACTGTTCCATTGACTTGTGGGTGGTAGGGGATACTTTTATGATGTTGTATCAAGAACTCTGTTGTAAGATTTTCTATGGTACTACTGATAAAATGAGCTCCCTGATCACTAGTCAGACTCCTAGGACATCCAAATCGAATGATAATATTTTCAAAAATTAACCTAGCAGTAGTATCAGTCGAACAATCCTGAATAACTATTGCCTCAACCCAATGTGTAAGGTAGTCAATTGCGGTAATAATGTACATAGCCTTTGAATGTTTAGTTGTGGGGTTGATCAACCTAATGAAGTCAACCGCCCACTTCTCAAATGCTTGTAAAGCTCGAACTGGTAGGAGTGATAATTAATCTCGCCAGGATGTTTTACTGACCTTTTGAAAAACATCGCATGCTCTAACTTATGCCTTTGCATCCTTAAAGAGTATGGCTCACCATAGTCCAACTTGAAGAATTTTCTGCACAGTGACCTTTCCTCACACATGACCTCCTGTAACTCCACTGTGGCACTCCCACAGTATATCCTTTCTTTCATGATCCAAGACACATCTCCTGAGGATACTATCTAGTCCCATTTTATACAATTTCCCTACAATCAACTGATATTCCGCTGCTCTAACCACCATATGGCATTTCTGGGTTGTGGAATATGTTTCTAGGTAGGCTCCTGTACTTAAGAAGACTGCTATTTCTTCCAGGTATTTTGGTATGGCATCAACCCGAAACAGATCCACGTCTGGAAGATAATCATCAACTGCTCTGCCACTTTACCCTGACTCTAATATAGGTAGGTGATCATGCCCTACATTTCATCTTCTAAGATTAATGATCACTTCAAAAGAAAATTCTTGAAACAATAGAAACCATCTGCAAATCCTCCCTTCCAACATAGGTTTGTTAACTAGATATTTTAATGCAGAATGATCAGTAAAGAACTTAAAATGAGAACCTAACAAATAATGTCTAAATTTATGCAAAGCATAAATCATAGCTAAAACCTCCCTTTCTATCATTGTATAGTTGCGCTCAGCTTGCGATAACTTCCTGCTAACAAAATATATAGGATGATCCATGGCTCCATCTCCTGGTTGCGCTAAGATAGCTCCCAAGGAAATACCTGAAGAATCTACATGGACGTGAAATTAATTTTCCCAATTTGGAAATATTAGAATAGGTGATGTGTTGAGATTCTCCTTTAGGGTCTCAAATGCTTTATCACATTCTGGGGTCCATTGGAACACTTCAACCTTCATTAGTAGATTTTCCAGTGGTGCAGTGATATTTTCATACCTTTTGATGAACCTGCGGTAGTACCCTGTGTGTTCTAGCATGGACAACACCTGCTTAGCATTCGTAGGTGGCGACATGTTCAAAATAACTAGAACTTTGGCTGGGTCGACCAGTACTCCCTCTCGACATACTATGTGTCCTAACAAATTTCCATGTGGCTCACAGAAGATATATTTTCTGAGGTTCAACGATATCTGCAATTCTCTACATCTGTCAAACATCAGACGTAGTAGCGCTACAAGTTCCTTGAGTAGGATATATATTTTCAAATCATCCATATAAACTTCTATGAACTTGTGAATAAATTCTCGGAAAGTTGTCATTACAATCCTGGAGAAAACTGCAGGGGCATTCTCTACGCCGAATGACATCACATTGTATGCAAAAGACCCCCATTTTGTTATGAATGTGTTCTTCTTTTTATCCTCCTCAACAATCCTTACTTGGTGATACTATTGGGCTCATAATATTGTTAATTAATAATGATGATTAAGATCCTTTTTGTTCGGTATTATATGCGTATTTCACTATTTTGAAGGAGTTTTGAAGGATTTTTGTATTAAATCGCCATAGCTTATACCATGTACATATGATTGATGTTTTATGATGGTTTCAAGTGTAATTAAACATGTTTTAATGATTCCAAGAAGCTAATTCGTGATATGTGAGTTACAGGGAAAAAGCGCATGGCATTTTTCCATCCAGTACATCATCCGACACTGCGTTCGACACTCCATCCTCCACTAAAACCGTGGGCGAATTGGTGGTTATCATATCGACGACCAATTATGGGAAAATCAACGACATGGGTTTTGCTTGTGCTTATGGCCTCCAGCTACTGAGCTTATGACAACTTGGATTGGGTTGTTATGTTGGGCGTTTATTGGCTCGCTTAAGTTCTAGAAGCCACCGACGGTTAAGATGCATTAAGTGTAATTTACTGTTTTTAGAGGAGCTCGACCCTTCCAGTGGTCGAACTCTTATCTTGTAACCTCTATAAATGCCACATTAGTGGTCAGACCAATAGTGAAGGATAGTTAATCTCAGAATTGTGAAGCTAGCTATGTTTTTCCATTTCAAGACATTTTCTCTAAACTATGTAAAACTCTGTTTTTAATTTAAAATGCTGAAATCGTGTTGCTTGAACTCGTGATTCATTGTTGAGGAGTAGCCACGACCTGCTGGGGGGCCCACCAGTGGTCTGGGTGAATATTCAGTCAATTAGCTTGTGAATTCACGTAGTGTAATTGCCATTTCTTTTATTTCCTGTACATGAATTTTTATTATTTTTACTTACTATGTAATTGTTGTTCATAGTTTAATTGCTTCAGTTTCTTTTTGTAGGTTACTTATGAAGGATAGTGTTAATATGCCATGACTTTTTAATTAGTAGGAAATAGCTTGCAAGATTCGATACTAACTGTGTTGTGTGATTAGATGTTAGATTGAATTTCTACAAATTAAAGTAGAACATAGTATTGGGTTAAAACAGAGTAGAGAAAAATTAATAGTTTCTTTGGCAAGTTTCGATGGATGGATGATTGTTAGTTTTAGTTTTGATTTATAGTTTGCTTATTTAATTGTTACTTAGTTTTCTTATCTAGTTGTTATTTAGTTTTCTTATTTATTCTCTTGTTATATGTTGAAATAGAAATAGGATTTGAGTTATGTCTTTATGAGTATTTCCCTTTGCAATTTAAATTGTTAAAATAGGATTAGTTTAATTTACTTTATGCAATTTCCATTCTAGATCTAGGTTGCAATTGTAATTCGAAGTTTGCTTTTGATTTTGGTTTTCAGTTATGAATCTCTAGTAGTATGAATTTTCTTACATTAGCATATAATGCAATTGAATTAAATAGAATAGTGTTTTCATATTGTTGATGACTAGTGCATAAATTGAAGAATCATATGGATTTGTAGGGTAGTTGATGTTTCTTCTATAATGGCTAAGTTCTCATTAGATTGCCTGATTCATACCTTTCACTTTGCTATAGAAGTTAATATTGAGTTTATGCMTCTTGAGTTATCATTAATTGTTAAATGTCATTGTGATATCATAAGACATCGAAGACATAATCATCAACATTATATTTGAAGTTTTCTTGCTATTATAGATTAAAGAATAGTCTTCTTGTTATCATAGATTAAGGGTTGTTGTTGATTAATTTTGAATATTCTCATGATGCTTTTAATTCCATAGATTAAGATTTCCTTTCGTAGATTAGAAGTACTTATTGATTTTATCTTAAGAATAGAGTTCACTTGCTTAATAGTTGATTAGTTGCTTGTTAAGTAGTTTTTATTAAGTTACTTGCTGCATAAGTTTTAATAGGGTAGTTTCTTTCTTGTTTACTTGTTTTAATAGGGTAGTTGCTTTCTTGTTTATTTGCTTACTTGTTGCTGCTTATTGAATTTGAATAGGTTAATTAAATTATTTTGTTGTTGTTGTTGCTCATTAAATAGATTAAATAGATAGTTTTCTTTTGATTATTGTCATGATTAAGTTAACTTGCTTTAAGTAGGGTTTTCATTTGCTTTCTTAGGACTATCCATCGATCCATTGTTCAAAAGTTACTTAGGGTAAATAGTTTAAATTTCTTGATAGGGTTTGATAATTGATAGTCTTTGCTTAAGTAGGTTAACCCTTAGATAAACCATTTCATTAGTTAGACTATACTACCTCTAGCCTTTCTGCCTTGGCACATATAGTGATACAACTCTAAGTTTACTTACCTTGGGTTGAAAATTTAATTGAGGGTTTTTAGTGAATATAGAACACCCATCATTTTTGGCGCCGTTGCCGGGGAGTTGTCTCAAGGTAGGAAATAGTTAGGAAATAAATCATTTCTAAACCTTAGCATTAGTTTGGTGGCAGGGGAACTTTAAGACGAGAGGTAAGAACCTATGAATTTGTTATAGCAGGTTCCCCCAAACCCAATGGTAGTTTTTATTTTTGTTGTTTGATTTCATGAACAGACCTAGGGACCCAAAAGGTAGATACATTAAATCCAAGTCATACCTTTCAACCAAGGTTCCTTCTGACCTTTTCGGGGGAGGAACATTCCACTCATAAATTTTTCAGATCGATACCCAAAGAGCTAAATTTGTCCTTGAAGATACTAAGATAGGGAGCACTATAGAATATAAAATTGAAGCATCAATAATAGTGGGACAGGAGGCAAGACCATTCAAGCCTTCCGCAGAACCAAACAATACAACCTTTGTTTTCTCACCACCATCAGGAGATCCTAACTTTGAAGAAATCATAGACCCTGAACATGTGAATACTTTGTTTGGTATTTTAGCCAATATAATTGTCTCTCAAAATGACACAGAAACTGTTAAGCCCTAATATTGGCTCATTACCCCTTAATTGGGGTATATTATATTAGTAATGTTATTTTATTTATGTCGGATTTAGGCCATTAGTTGTAATTATACCTCCTAGTCTCCTATATATACCAAGGAGACATTTTCATTTTGAATCATCTTGTACTTGAACATTTAAGTGGGGTAAAAGGAGTTTTCCCCATCGAAGAGGATTATTATCTGAGATTATCTCTTTTTCAAGGCGCTGAGTACTTTTTCTGAGGATTTTCTATGCTATATTGATATTTGGTTCTTAACAGAAACTTTGGCACCAATAACCTCAACCAGCTCAAGTAGAATCCCAGACAGCCAAGCAGTAGGAAGACCTTCCCATCAAAGGGATACCTTGTTCTATTCAAGGATAAAACCACTTAGGTACTCTCTTTTTGGAAACCAAATCAATATGGATGATCAGGAGGATCATAACAATGTAAGACATGGGGAGGGAGAAGAAGTTGGAAACCAAACCAAAACTACCTTTAGGTTTCGAATTTTGGACACCACCCCAAATGTCAATATGAAAAGTATTCCCCTTTTAGCACTACCCAACTTTTATGGTAAAAGCAGTGAAGATCCAGATACCTTCCTATTTGAGTTCGACATATTGACTAGAAGCTACAACTACTTACAAGATGCCTAGAAACTAAAACTCTTTCCTACCACCCTCAAGGGTTGTGCACTAAGATGGTTCATGGGCTTGGGAGAATCCAGTATTAGGTATTGGGAAGCCATGAAAGATATGTTTCTTAAGAAGTACCAAGAATAATTCAAGACCAAGGAGTCTTGTAATGACATTTTCAAAATCCAACAGTTAGAAGAGAAGAATCTCGAGGATTATATGGAACAATTTAGTTGTATCTCTTAGAAATCAAAATACCATGACCTTCCAGATGATGCAATTAGGGATTTTTCCTTAAGGTAATTTCATAGGAATAGATATATATATTTAACCTGATGGCATCAGGTGACATCTCCCATAAACTATTTGCCGAAATCTATGAAATGTGTAAAAATTACTCAAGGAGTAGAGCTAAAACATGAAAGAATGTTCGGGACCCTTATAATAGAATCTTAAAACCAATTAGTTCAAGTGGTATCACAAGAGTAAAGATAGGGAACCTTTTAGAAAAATTCAAGACACATATATTAAGAACAATAGGTTCCCAGTTGGACACCCTCAAAATTAAAAAGAAACAGGAGGAGGAAAATGCAGCAATGAGAATATATTGCCCAAGATGCAGGAGGAAGTATTCCTCAAGGGAATTCCCATTGGATAACATTTCAGTTTGTGGCTTCTGCATGGAGGACCACTCAACTGAAAAATGTCCATCATTGCCCGATTTGTTAGACATCTATAGGAGTGGGGATCTTGGGGAATCCCTTTATGCACCTAGGAGGCCATGGAAACCTAGGAACTAGCCTACATACCCAGATCTACAACCCCAAGTTCCACCATGTTATCAACAACCATAACAATGGAACTCACCAAGTTGGAAAAACTGGTCTACAAAGTACCAACATCCTTGGATTCAAGGATAGAGAAGAGGGAATAACCAAGGAAACCATCAAGCTCCACCTGTCCCTATGCCCAACCATCCTTATCCTCAGTTTCCACCGAACACTCCGCAACTTCTGCCAGGTTTTGTTCCACCACCTTTACCTCCTATTCCACAACAAAAACCACAACAATATCGGAATGCAAGCTCCCCAAGACCAAAATTATTACTAGCACAACCAATGACCGATCCCAATAACAAGCCCACTCAACCTCTTCACAATGTTGAGATGCAGGCCTTCCTGACATATGTTATTACTCATGTTCCATTACAGGAGATTCAACTAAGATCGGGAAAAGTTCTGGACAGGAAGAGGCCTTCAATAGTCATCCAGGAAGAAGAAGAAGAGGAAGCCACCAGAAAACCCACGGATGACACTAGGTGGGAAGATGTTATTATTCCTAAGGACCAAGAACCCAAGCTTCCACTAAGTGAACCTCCACAAATTACAAAGGACCCTCCTTATCCAGAAAGATTATTAATCGAGAAACCTACCACCTGACCAGAATTTGTCATCTTGAATGAATTGAAGAATATTTGTGTCAAGATTCCCTTGTTACAATACATTAAGGATATTACAATCTATAGTAAGGTAGTCAAATAATTATGTATTAAGAAGCCAAGTAGGAAGCAAAAGGATCCTCCAACAGTTCATTTGATAGGAGAAATTTCTGAGTATATATCAGAGAAGCCCAAGATTGCAAAATATGGGAACCCAGGAAATCTTGTAGTGACCATAACCATTAATAAGGTTTCCATTGGGAACACTCTCATAGACCTAGGGGCAGCCATAAATGTTATGACTGTTACTACCTTAGAGGAACTACAGTTAAGACCTCTTCTTAGACCTACCCCAACTATTTTTGAGCTAGCAGATAAGATAAGGGTTATACCTGAAGGAATTATGGATGATGTCATAGTTACTTTAGCCTCATGGGAGTACCCAATATACTTTCCTGTCATTCAATCAAAGGATCCTACTAAAGGCCATCCCGTCATTTTGGGAAGAACTTGGTTAGCCACAACCAATGCATTTATTGGTTGTAGAGAGGGAGAAATGACCATCTTGAATGGAATTTCTATCCAGAAGCTCACCATATACCCTCCAACCCAACCTATCATGGAGAATATATGGTGGCTTGAATGTCCATACGAGAATGAGGACTAGGAAGAACCCGTATTGCCAAGTAACCATGCCTGGGCACTTCAGGAGAACACCATGGAACATGTGCTAAACCAGTTCATTTCTGCTATCACATGTGTTGATTTTCCAAAGTATTTTCCCCATTTTGAGTACATGTTTGGGGAATAATTTCAGGAACAATTGGACCCATCCATTTTTTCCTCGAAATATTTCATCTTTGAGATAGATGAGTCTACCACATCTTATACTATGCCCTATGATATTAGTCCAGGAAAATTTCTACATATAAACTCTGGGCTAGATGCAGACCAACAAAAATAGTTAGTAAGTATCCTTAAAGAACAATCAGGGGAATTCACCTGGGAATACACTGACATGAAGGGTATACATCCTGACACATGTATCCATCACATATATACCCAGGGGGAAGTAACACCTGTTAGGAAACCTCAGAAAAGGATGAACCCAACACTCAAAGATATAGTAAAGGAGGAGATCCAAAATTTATTCAATGTCGGATTTATTTATCCCATATCTAACAGTAAGTGGGTGTCCCCGCTTGTAGTGGTTCCAAAGAAAGTGACTAGGAAATGGAGAATTTGTGTTGATTTTCGGGAGCTCAATAAAGCCACTCTGAAGGATTACTTTCCTCTTCCTTTCATTGACCAAGTTTTGGATACCCTATCTGGAAAGAAATATTTCTCCTTTTTAGATGGATATAGCGAGTACAATCAAATTCTCATAGCACCCGAGGACTAGGACAAGACTACCTTTACTTGTTCTTGGGGAACCTATGCCTATAGGGTTTTACCATTTGGATTGTGTAATGATCCTGCCACATTCCAACGAGCAGTATTAGGGATATTTACTGATCTTATTCATGATTGTGTGGAGGTGTACATGGATGACTTCATAGTATATGGAAATACTTACCAGGAAGCCTTAGATAACTTACAAAAAGTCCTTATTATATGCCAAGAAATGAACCTGTCTCTAAGTCATGAAAAATGTAAAATGTTGTTAATTGAAGGAGTGATTCTAGGACATCATGTTTCATCTAAAGGGATAAAATTCGATCCTGCAAAGATTGAGGTCATCATTAGACTTCCACCCCCCCAAAATCAGAAAGTGGTGAGAATCTTTCTTCGACATGTTAGATACTATCGGCAATTTATTGAAAATTTTACAAAGATTGCTGCACCCATGTTTGGATTGCTAATAAAAGATGTTGATTTTGCTTGGAATGAGTAGTGTCAAACTGCCTTTGAAACCTTGAAAGCTAATTTGTATTTTGCACCAATTCTTAGAGGTCCCAATTGGACTCTCCCATTTCACATATCTATTGATGCCCCCGAAACCACAATAGGAGGAGTATTAAGGCATAAAGAAGACCAACATTCCTATGCCATTTAGTTTGTAAGAAAAAACTTGTCTCCTACCGAGCTAAACTACACAGTTACCGAGAAGGAATTCTTGGCAGTTGTTCATGCCATCAATAAGTTTCATCATTACATTACAGGTTACGAAGTATTTGTACATAAAGATCATTCAACCATTATATTTCTAATGAATAAACCCATAACTAATGGCTGAGTGACTAGGTGGCTCTTTCTATTGCCAATGTTTAATATTAGCGTGTTTGACCAACCTGAAAAGGAGAATTTGGTAGATGATTTTATTACATGAATAAAAAATGAGGATGATGATATTCCTGTAGATGATAGTTTCCTAGAGGAGCACCTTTTTTCCCTTTCTGTAAATACCCCATGGTTTGTAGATATGGGAAACTATTTGGCTACTAGGAAGTTACCGTCTCATTTGTCACCTCAAGCAAAACGTAGAATTATCACGCAAAGTGCCAATTACTCTTGGGTTGTCCATGACCTTTTTCGTACAAGTCTTGATTTGATTATTCATAGATGTGTCCGAGAAGACAAGATACCATAAATACTACGAAGTTGTCATGATGGACCATGTGGTGGCTACTTTTCTGACAAATGTACAACATATAAAGTGTTACATTTAGGTTACTATTGGCCTAGCATTTTCAAAGATGTTGTCAAGTATGTGAGGAGTTGTGATAGTTGTCAAAGAATAGGAACACCCACGTCAGCTGAATAAATTCCCTTGCGTGCCCAAGTTATGATTGAACCTTTTGAGAAATGGGCCCTTGACTTTGTAGGACCAATTTCACCCATGTCTCGTAAGAAAAACTATATTTTGGTTTGTATAGACTATGTCACCAAGTGGGTAGAGGAAAAATCCCTATTTAGGGCTACAGAAAAATCCATTGTCGAATTCATCTATGAAAACATATTTACCCTCTTCAGTGTTCCTCATGAGATTGTTATAGACCAAGGCACTCAATTCACTTCCAAGCTAATGAGATAACTAACAGAGAAATATGGGATTAAACAATGTAAATCTTTTCCATGCCACCCACAAGATAATGGTCAGGTAGAGTATACAAACAAAGTTCTGGAAGCTATCTTAACCAAGAGTGTTCAATTACATCATAGGGATATGGATGATAGGCTTCTAGAGGCTTTGTGGGCATATTAGACCACCTAGAGAAACACCACCAGGCATACCCCTTATGAGCTAGTGTACGGGAAACAAGTACTTCTACCAATAGAATTTCAAGTAAGGACCTTCTGTATTTCCACAGAATTGGGATTAAACTTAGATGAGGCTCAGAAACAATGATCCCTACAATTGAACGAGTTGGATGAGATCATGAAAGATGCCATCCAACAACAATATTAGTCTAAAACCAGAAGAGAAAGTGGCATGCCAAGTTTATTAAGAAGAAACACTTCCAACCTGGTGATTGGGATTTGTTGTTTGACTCCTGATTTTAAACCTTCAAAGGAAAAATCACCACTTGGTGGTTGGGTCCTTATGAGGTAGTCACTGTATATGACAATGGAGCTGTGAAAATCAAAACAATTGACAATGGTCAAGTCTCCTTTGTAGTAAATGGACACCGACTCAATCTTTATCACATACCCATTTCCAAAGAAGATTTTCTATAGGTCATGTCAACTGACAAGGCACTGGCCTTAGTATATGGGGAAGTCCCCCCTTGTTCTTGAATATTTTTTGAATTTTTGACTGTACATATGTAAATAATTTTGAATTTTGTTGATAGACAATTCTAGAGATTTATGTAGGTATTTATTTCACCAGGAGTAGACAGTTTAAAGGAAATTTAAAAGAAGGATTTTTATTCAAAACATTGTTATATTTGAACCTTGTTGTCTGCTAAGCATCAAATGAATAATGAATTGCTATAATTAGCCATATTTTTGCAAATATTTTCATCTTCTCTTTTTTAAGGCATTTTAAAAAGCAGTTTATCTTGAAAACCTTCGCCACTATATAAGGAAGTGATATCATAACCATCAAGCTTAGAGGTCACTCGTACAAATTTCCCAAGAAACTTGAGTAAGTGAGTAAAGTATATCTATTAAATAGTAACAAGGAGGTCTGATTAGCGGTTAGCCATGGAAGCATAAAAAAAAGGAAGAAAGTGAGTTGAGCCTAAAGATACCTTTCTGTTCTTTCCCAATGGTACCATCCACTTCACACCAAAAATTCTTGATTATATCATATCTTTAGATAGGCTATGTCCGTTTAAGTACCCCTTACATCAAAACAATCACTAAGGAATATATAATAGAAAGTCATCCTCTAACATAAATACCATACCAATTGACAAAAAAAAGAAAAAATTTGTTTTCAGAGTTGTCCCCCCATCTTCTTGCACAAAGCAATCTTATACTAAAATATTAAAAGATGGAGGGCCAGTCTCTGAGGGTGTAAGAGGATAACCCATTGGGATACTGAACAAGTCTGCTAGCAGCAGGTACCAGCCTGTGGTATGACTAAGTACACCCGCCGGAGTACTGAACAAGCTTGTTGGCAGCGAGGCATTCTACCTAGCAAGGATGGTAATCTGAAAAAAAATAAATAAAAATTTAATCTTGTCCTGATGCACAACATTAATTGTAGACAAAGATGACATGAAGTATGTATGGTTAAGTTAAGGTTAATGAACTCCATAAATTTTCCATTGGGAACTAACTTTGAGACTATCTTGAAACTCTCTCGCCTACCTCTTCTTATCTATATATAGGATCTCTTATCCTATAGGTGGGGCCATCTTCTAACCGTCTCGTCATACCAATATATGGAATTTATCTCTACACTTAATAAGCTATAAATCTTCGGCTATTGGGAGAATTGACTAGTTTCCTATATTTTTGATTGTGAGGTGTCACAATACTTAGGTGTGGGGGAGGGGTTTCATGAGTTGACAAATGATAACACTTCCTAGAAGAATTAGAATCTTAGAATCTTTGTAAGAATTTTTTTCTATTGTTTTCATGATACAGGCTATGCAATCAACAGTTATTTTATTTTTTAAATGCTAATTCCCCGTGTGTTTTAAATTGTTGTACATTTCCTTAACATACCACTTAACTAGTTTATTTTTTTTACAGACTGTTCATTACATAATTGAGATTACATGTCTTATGCGAGATAGATGAATGGATTGAGTAAGCATGGTGGAAAAATAAATAATAATGGAACACTTTGCCTCTGCTCCTATTCACTCTATCTGTCAAAATCATTCTAAGACTGCAGGCTATCCATTACAGGAGGTAAAATTGCATTTTGCACAAAGGTACCATATGGAGTGCCATATGAGGTGTCGAATGAAGTTCCATATGAAATTATACACCAATAATTGTCCATGATTTCAAAAGGAATCAATGGCATTTATTTGAATTAGTTCATGGCAACTAAGATTGAATGATGTAAACTTAGACATTTTCATGATCAAATTTCCAAGCCAAAGACTTGGACATTGATCTAACGTCTTCATCATTATGATTGCCTCCCAAAACATGCCTTCAAATTAAAAATTGACACTCACACATGGCAACTCGTGCGTGTGATTTCATTGATGAATGCAACTGTTCCACGCTAGGCGCACTAAAAAATGGAGGGATCGCTCAATTTGGTTATCTCATTTATTCCTCACACTCGCCCTCTGCTCATTGCGTTCACACCTGTTTAAACGTGCTTTGCCCCTATCTAATCGCGCCCATCCTCAGCCTGATCGTGCTCGCCCCCTGTCCATTTTTCCCACACTGTCATCATGCCCAAGCAGTATGAGCCATCCTCTTATGCTCACCTCTTCACTATCCATGAGTTCACACAGTGCAGGAAAGTGTTCCTTCGCGTAGACTGGGGGCCATTTTTGTCTCACTTGCATGGCCACAAAAATGGAATTTCAATGAAATTATCTCTTGGTTTTGATGGAAAGACAATGCGCGTGGGGTCTCTCACCTTCGGGGTCTTTGTAGAATCCATAGCCGCAACCAAAAGCTTCCAAGAATTGGGGATAGATGGTTTAAAAACCACCAGTTACCATGATCAAGATATAACAGGGTTTTCAAACCAGAATTTAAGAACATCTCTAGAGCTAAAGGATACTCCAAGTAGTGGATAAAAGAGGAGATAATTAACCCTCTCATAGTCATCACCAGATTTATCACATGTGAAGGTAGATATTCTGTGTTTAAATCCTATCACTTTCGATTATTAGCTCACTTTCAGTTCAATAAGCCATTGAATTTTCCCTTCTACTTTTTAAAGAGTCTCAAGAATATGTCCTCTCAAGTGAGGAAGAATGTAACCAACCCCCACAATAGCCTCTTTCTCCATGGCCTTATCAAACTAGTTGTCTTAGCCGAATTGGAGAAACAAAGGAAAACTTGGGATGAGTTCATTTACCAATTTGCAAACCCTCGCCTGACAATCAAGACTAGCAAAAATACACTTGATATAAGGACTATTTCCCCATCCAAACCCCATTCTCCAAAGAGTCCAAACCCTCATGATCAATCTATTCCTTTACCAGAGAAAAATTCCAAGAAACTTGTTGATACCCTGCAGCCACATCGGGTAAAAAGACAAGAAGCCTATTGTTAACCCCCCGATACCTTCCACATCTATTGATCCTACACCCAAAAATATAGAAGAGGTAATTCAACAAGACTTCCCCATGGTACCCACAAATAGGAGAGGATCTAATCGATTTAACAGAGGAACTCTTCGAAAGAGTACGTAGAACACAAGCGAAAAACCTTATGCAAAACCCTCGACTACTTTGGACCCTATCCAAGTGTCCTCTGATCTTGAAAGCCTTCAAAAAAGACTTAGGGAAGTGTCTTCAGAATAATTGGAACCTCATAGAAAGACAAAATATGAACCTACTTCTTCTTATAAACCCCCTATTAATCCTACATCACAGATGCCTACCCCAGATCCTAAAATCGATAGACTCTCTACATCTTTCAAGGGATCTAAGCCCTTCTCCGAGATATCTGATCTTGCTCCAACCATTGAAATGATACTACAGGATAATGATTAGTTGTTGCAACAATTGGAAGAGATGAGGACTTTGGACAAGCATCCTCACCATGAAAATGCAGTACTTCAAGAAAAGGTGAATTCCCTTCAACGATTGGTTGACGAAATGAACAAAACCAATCGCAACCTCAGAGAACAATTGAAGAAACATAAGAGGCACAAGACAAAATCTTCAGGGCAAGAAGGAGATGCTTCTAAAGCTAATCCTTCTCAGAAAATTTAGTCATGTGGGTCAATTCATTTTTGTTTGCAGTGGGACCTGCAAAATCCCAGGTGTGGGGGTAATGTTGGGCTTGTAATATGGTTAATTAATAATGATGATTAAGATCCTTTTTGTTCGGTATTATATGTGTATTTCACTATTTTGAAGGAGTTTTGATGCATTTTTGTATTAAATCACCATAGCTTAAACTAGGTATGTATGTTTGATGTTTTATGATGGTTTCAAGTGTAATTAAACATGTTTTAATGATTCAAAGAAGCTAATTCAGGATCTGTGTGTCACAGGGAAATATCACATGGTGTTTTTCCATCCAGTACTCCATCCGGTATTGCATATGGTACTCCATCCGACACTGCGTTCGACACTCCGTCCTACAGTAAAATCGTGGGCGAGTTGGAAGTTATCATATCGACGACCAGTGATGGGAAAATCGACGACATGGGTTTTTCTTGTGCTCGTGGCCTCCATCTATTGAGCTTCTGACAACTTGGATTGGGTTGTTATGCTGGGTGTTTATTGGCTCGCTTAGTTTCTAGAAGCCATCGACGGTTAAGATGCATTAAGTGTAATTTACTGATTTTAGAGGAGGTTGACCCTTCCAATGGTCGACCTCTCAGCTTGTAACCTCTATAATACCACAGTAGTGGTCAGACAAATAGTGAAGGATAGTTAAGCTCAGAATTGTGAAGCTAGCTCTGTTTTTCCATTTCAAGACATTTTCTCTAAACTGTATAAAACCGTGTTTTTAATTTAAAATGCTGAAATCATGTTGCTTGAGCTTGTGATTCATTGTTGAGGTGTAGCCATGACCTGTTGGGGGGCCCACCAATGGTCCGGGTCAATATTCAGTCAATTAGCCTGTGAATTCAAGTAGTGTAATTGTCATTTCTTTTATTTCCTGTACATGAGTTTTTATTATTTTTACTTACTGTGTAATTGTTGTTCATAGTTTAATTTCTTCGGTTTCTTTTTGCAGGTTACTTATGAAGGATAGTGTTAATATGCCATGAATTTTTAATTAGTAGGAAATAGCTTGCAATATTAGATACTAACTGTGTTGTGTTATTAGATTCTAGTTTGAATTTCTGCAAATTAAAGTAGAACAAAGTATTGAGTTAAAACAGAGTAGAACAAAATTAATAGTTTCTTTACGTTTCGATGGATGGATAATTGTTAGTTTTAGTTTTGATTTATATTTTTCTTATTTAATTTCTAATTAGTTTGCTTATCTAGTTGTTATTTAGTTTTCTTATTTATTCTCTTATTATATGCTGAAATAGAAATAGGATTTGAGTTATGTCTTTATGAGTATTTCCCTTTGTAATTTAAATTGTTAAAATATAATTAGTTTAATTTACTTTATGCAATTTCCATTCTAGATCTAGGTTGCAATTTTAATTCGAAGTTTTCTTTTGAGTTTAGTTTTTAGTTATGAATCTCTAGTAGTATGAATTTGCTTACATTAGCATAGAACGCAATTGAATTAAATAGAATAGTGTTTTCATATTGTTGATGACTAGTGCATAAATTGAAGAATCACATGGATTTGCAGGGTAGTTGATGTTTCTTCTATAATGGCTAAGTTCTCATTAGATTGCCTGATTCATACCTTTCACTTTGCTATATAATTTAATATTGAGTTTATCCCTATTGAGTTATCATTAATTGTTAAATGTCATCGTGATATCACAAGACATCGAAGACATAATCATCAACATTATATTTGAAGTTTTCTTTTTACTATAGATTAAATAATAGTCTTCTTGTTATAATAGATTAAGGGTAGTTGTTGATTTTTTGAATATTGTCACGATGCTTTTAATTCCATAGATTAAGATTTCCTTTCGTAGATTAGAAGTACTTATGAAGTTTATATTAAGAATAGAGTTCACTTGCTTAATAGTTGATTAGTTTTTTGTTAAGTATTTTTTATTAAGTTACTTGTTGCATAAGTTTTAATAGGGTAGTTGCTTGGTTGTTTATTTGCTTACTTGTTGCTGCTTATTGAATTTGAATAGGTTAATTAAATTATTTTTCTTTTGTTATTGCTCATTAAATAGATTAAATAGATAGTTTTCTTTTTCTTATGGTCATGATTAAGTTAACTTTCTTTAAGTAGGGTTTTCATTTTCTTTCTTAGGACTATCCATGTTGGCCCTTGACCAAGTTTTGGAGAACTTGGGTCACGTTTGACCGATTTTGGGACTTCGATAGGCTGGTCGAACGTGGAGCGCAAGGCGAAGCGGAGATCACGGGATCTCGGCCCCTTCTTAGGGCATTTTTGGGTTTAGGGTTTATGTAATTGGTATGGGATGTCGGCCCATGGGTTTACCCATGTTTAGGCCCATTTTGTAATGTATAAATAGATAGCTAGGCGATGTAAGAAGAGACCATCATGCTAAGGAGATAACTAGAAAAGAGATCTAGTAGAATCATCTTAGTGCAGAGCTAGAGGCTTTGTGCATACTGTGTGTTCAAAACTTGCAGAGATAAGTGCAAGTGATTGTAAGAGGCTTGTTTATAAGAAGGCTTTGTGCTAAAACCTAGCTCAGGGAAGATGGATCCGGCGAGGTGCGTGCAAATATCCTATCCTTTGCGGAGTGGGTTCCTATGGCTCTGTGCTTGCAGAAGATTGAGAGAAGACAATAAAGAAAGAGAAGAGTTGGTGGGTGTAGCCCCACACTAGGGTGAACCACATATATCCTGTGTTGTGGTTTCTTTGTGCATTATAGTTGTTATGTTATTGATGTGATGTTTTCTTAGTGAAATGATATATGTTAGATGCATCTGATATAATAGCTTAGTGCCTAGCGATGCGAATGAATGCTAGATCTGATCTATTTCTATGTGCTAAGTGCTTGGATGTGTTAGATCTTGTTGAATACTGCATTGTTCGATAATTAAGATTTCAATCTGCGTTGTGAATAAGGGTTAAATGCTAATGAACGTTAACTGCTAAGTGCTCTGTTAGTGTTGTAATCAAAGATCTGTGTCCCATCTTGGTTGTACACACTTGAGTCTTGCAACCCACACTACCTCTACCTCGGGTGAGACTTCATCTGCTTCGTAGGTGTTACTGAAAGGGATGGTAGTTAGGGTTTTGTTGGTGCATTGTTGAAGCATTGAACCCTAGGTCTACCCCTGTGCCAACAAATGGTTTCGTTGTCGGGACCTGAAACTGTGATTGTTGGGAACCGAGGAAAAGAGAAAGCTCTGTGTGTAGATTTGTTTCCTTAGTGTGCGGTATTATACTTGACTTACAAAGCTCTGTGCTAAGAAGAGAAGTCCGATCTAAAGAGAAAATGTAAGATATCAAACCTTTGTGCTCTAATAAAGGTAAGATAATTGAAATTTTTTATTTCTAAAGAATGGATCTAGGTATGTTTAATAGATTTGGTCCTATTCTGAAAACTAGGGTACAACTAGAAGAAAAAAGATTTGATATGAATAGATCTGATAAGAATAGTGAAAGATATGTTATTCCTATGCATATAAAGAATGTTTGGACTAACGAATGGATGCAGGATCCTAGAAATAATTTCTTGTAGGTTAGTTATTGTGATCCTAGTTCACAGTACAAGAAAGGTTGGGGGTCATTTAAAAGAAAGAAAGGATTAACTCTTTGCTATAGTTGCAGAAGACCAGGACACCTTGCTAAGCATTGCCCTGGTAGAGGTCCTATTTCCCTTTGTTGTAAGGCTACTAGACATGAAGTTTTGGATGGCCCTAGAATGATTGCTAAAGTTGAAAAGATGAATATGAGACAAGAAAACTTTGAGACAGGCCAAGAAACTAAGGATATGATAAAACCCCAGAAAGAATTAGAGACCGTATTATTATAGATGAAAGAAACCCCGAATGATCCCAGAGATATAAACTTATCAGAGATCTTAAAAGAGAAGGAGCACATAGAAACAAGAATAGGAGACTTTGACATAGACTGTGTTCTGGATGAGGAAACCCAGACGAATATCATGACAAAAAGAACTTGGGAAATTTTGGGAAAGATTGCTATGGTTCCTTCATTAGGAGGAATAGGATTATTTAGAGAAAAGATGATAAACCTATGTGGAAGACTTACCCATACATCTATGAGTGCTCATGGAACTTTGACAGAAAAAGAATTTGGGATCGTTAAGTTTGTTGAGAATAGCACCCCATTTCCTATTTTTCTAGGGAAAACCTGGATTGAGAAAGATTAGATACGAAGGAAACAAGAAGAGGAGGATCTAGAACTAAAAAAGAAAGAACTAAGAGATTTCATGGGTAGGAGAATAACACACTTACTGGCAGAACAAGAGGACCAGTCGAAGCTACTAAGGACCAGATATCTGGACGTCAAAGTTGAAAGAACACGGGCATACTTGAAACACCTGTTTTTATAAGAGAGTAGAGAACCTATCCCAGAAAGAGAAGAAGTATTACCCTCAAAATCTATGAAAGACCTATGAAAGACCATCCACAGTGCGAAGTTACCATGCTAAGAGGAGATAAGAATGATAATGGAAAGAGGAAACCAATGACTCAGATTTCAGAAAAGAAAGATAGAAATCTTAGTAAGAAGAAAGAAAAGTTAGAAAAGTTATAGGAAGTTCCAGGGAGGACTCCACAGAAACAAGGTTTGTAGAACTGGAACTTGGTCGGGATATCATAACAACGAATATTGGCACTTCACCATGACGAAGCAATATGACCGTTGGAGGAATCTCGACCATTTAGAATGATGCTCGAGAATGGGTTCCGCATAGATAGACATTTTATTTATATCATTGCGCGAGGAGATGAACATAAAGAAGATCTCAAATATTACTACAAGCTCACTGAGGACGACATGGAAGAAATAACTAAGGAGTGGCCCACAGAACTCCTTGTACCAGTCAACCAGGCAGAACTCTCTGACCCCAACCTAATCAGAATTCCTTTGGTCACTCGCGAAGAGTATGATGCACCCAGAAGTAGTAGAAGGAAGAAAAAGGAAGAGGTACAAAAGTTGAACAACACATCAGAAGAGAATGCTTCAGCCTCACCTGGAGGGGGAGGTGATGACGAAGTAGACAAAGAAGAAGACAAAGTATAAGAAGATAAGAAGAAGTAAGGTGAAGTAACACCACCTAGGGACCCTATTGACAAAGCTGATACCTCCAAGAAAAGAAAGGTTTCCCCCAAGAAACCTACATCGTGGAAGAATTATAAAGATACTAAGCCATAGATGCAGACTGTGCTCACGATGGATGACATAGATTTCATCATCACCATTGTCTTAGATACCTCAAAATATATCTTATAGCACAATGAATCCAAGCAAGAGACCATTTATGAAAGAATTGAAGAAGATATGAAAGGGGTACAAAAACCCCTCCACTCCAGCTGCACAGTTTCTACTGCGCCCCCGTCATCAGAAGGAACAAAGTTGGGAGATGAACTTTCCCAGCTCCGCCGAATAACAAATGCGACCGAAGATTTCCTTCGTCGTGTTCAGGAAGAAAAAGAGTAGGCCACAGAGGCCTTAAATCAAGAAAAAGAGGAATCCATAGAACAACGTCGGGTTGCGCAACAGGAAAGAGACGACATACAAGCCGAGTTTGCAGAGGATAGAGCACATATCTAGAAGAAGAAGGAACAACTGCTCGCAAAGAAGATTGGAGTTAAAGAAGTAGTCATTAGAGAACTTCGCTCTATGATGGGATTAGAGAAGATGGAAGAAGACCTAGTAGAAAGACAAGTAGGGAAGCTTGTTGAAACCATTCAACAACTACAATAGAGGATAGTTGAATTGTAGTTACAAGCAGTGCCAAGCACTCCACAGGAAGTGTGAGATCTAAGATAAGAAAATTTGAGGAGCGTAGTTGAGAGAATCAAGGCATTATCCTTGGAATGAAAACAACTCAGTAGTCGAAGTGTGCAGACCTACGAGCACCTTGCAGAGGACTCCGAGCTTAGGACACTAGAGTCACAGCTCCAAGAGGCAAAGAAGAAAGAAACAATAGTGCAAGTGTAGATGAAGCTACTGTCACCAGTCGAGAGGATGAAAAGATCCCAGGAACAATGCATGGTTTAGTAAAAATCCCATACCATTCAAAGTAAGGTCATGGAAGTGACCCAACGACTCGAGCCAGTGCAGGATGAAGCCTGTACACTTTTTGAGGAGATTGAAGGACAAGGTGCATAGCTAGAACAAGTAGTCACCTCAGTTGAACAACGATTGGAAGGACCTGTCACTGATAAGGTGTTGAAGAGAAATCCCCCTGAGGACAAGTGAATTCTCTCGAGGTCCCTAGACTCCTAAGACCAAGACAAAAGAATGCTTAACATGGACACTGACATCCTTTTAGATCTAGATAAGATAATGTATGTAGAGGAAGGAGAAAAGATGTACCTTTTTAACAATTCTTGTCCCTGCACGGTCCAAGTTGAGCTTCAATCCTAAACTCTTCGATGAGCCCTGGAGACAAAAAAATATACGACCAACTTCCTACCCTACTAGGATTAGCTCAGAAATAGATCTATCTACTAGAGACAAGTTCATGTGAGATCGAACACAGACTTGAAAGAAATAGGCCAAGCATGTTATATTAATTAGAAAAACAATGAATAATACTTACAACCATAGATGTGAGTGCAGCAGCTTCATCAAGCTCTCCTTGTCCAAACCCTTTCTTAAATAGTCCACACACAGAATGTTGATGTTCCAAATGACATCTTCCTCATGAGATCATAAGTTAGATGCTTCACAATACTTTCCATCCCCTTTCACCATGAGAAGGCTCCCTTATATATCCTTGGAGAGGCCCAACCACTTGAGAGATCTTTGGGATAAGTTAAGGACACTTCTCCTTCAGTTGAGGATCCTCCCTAAGATCATGCCTTGACGATCTATTCAAATCCAACCACCTTCAGGAATTGAGGGATTCTTCCCTAATTTTCCTCAACAAACCCAAAATTTTCTTAGCAAAGGCAACGCTCCCCCAAAAGGGGCACCAAAGTGTTATAGTGCTCCTCTAAAAGGGTGCACAGAGTACCAACACTCCCTGTCAGTGTATAGGGGAGTGCTCCTCTCCAAAAATGTCTTTTGAGTGGATTTTCCAGTGGCAAAAGGTTTATAAACTTTGTTAACCCATTCCTCTTCTTCCAAATCAGTTGTTTGAGGTGTTTCAAGTGTCCCTCCGATGTCGTTATAGGCACGACATAGATAGTATGGAAGTATGATTTTTCTAACACTTGTGACCAAAATGCGACACTTGTAATATTGATAATGACGACACTAGGCCATTGTCGTAATGAGTAATTTTGATGTGTAATGGATTTCCCCCCAAAGTATGAAGTTAGAAGACGGGAACTGATAACTGAAATGATTTGTAGACTTTCAAGCAAGGGTATAGACTGAGATAACCTGACAGAAGCTGCACATGACCATCAAACATATGTTAAGACATGCTTTAAACCCAAGGCAGGCATACCTATGCTTGAGTGATAGAGACTTTCAAGGTATGGCTGCCATAAATACACTACAGATCCATAATTATATTGACAAAGAGATATATCCATCAAAGATACAATGTGGATCTATATTCGCATGACCTGAACTAGTCGCAGCCACGAAGAATACATAGTGGAGCTACGATATGTCAAGACATAGCCACAACCAATACAAAGTGGATCTATGTAATAGTATATGTGTCAATGTTCAAATAAAACTCCGTCGCAACCTGGGCAAAGTACATACAAAAGTGACGACTCAACCCAGGGTCTTCTTACCGATCCCGATGTAGTACGAATCTAACCATGTGAATAGATGTTTTGATGTCGAACATGGCAGAAACCACTTGATTACTAGTCAATGAGGTGAACCGTTAAAAAGCACGAGGGAGATCACCATTGATGTCAATGATTCCCAAGGTACTTAGTACATTCCAACGAACGTGAATAGAAGAGATGAAGTCGAACATCCGTGGAATCATCCGATCAGAGGTCAATGATGTTAACCACTGTTGGACATGAGGAGGCCTGCCATTAAGGCATGAAGGTCCCAAGATACTAACTGGTTTCTAGGTCTAATCCCTGGATAATGTGTTGAGTTCGACAGGGATAGACTTGTCACAAGAGGGCCTTGATGTATCCCCCATCAATGACACGAAACTGACACAGAGATGTAATTGGTGGATCAAAAGAACATGGACTGACATGGGTATTGAAACAGGGATTTGTGATGGTTGACTCTTGAGGCAGATACTTCCATTGAACACTGAGGCACAACAACAGAAACATGACATGGACCAAAACATGATGATGCAATGGATTCTGTGACTTTAGTCAGGTGACCCAAAGGAGTACAGAAACTCAGAGGATTGGTTCAATGCAGAGGTTTAGTGGATTAAAATGCATGCAAAAACAAAGAGTCGTGTTCAAGGGCGACTATAAGGATTACTGGTGATGTTCTCAAGAACTATTTGGCTTGCTTCTTTCAATTCCCCCCCCCATCCAGATAGATGAGTACCTCTTTTTGATTTAATGAGCTCGAGGAGGGTAACACATGCTCGATATAACTTACCTTCGGTAAGTCCCTCTTCCTTTGTTTAGCGAATTGGAAGAAGTAAGGGTTCGGTCCCATATGGGCCCTTCAATGTATGATGGTTTAACGAGTCCGGAGAAGGTAAACTCGGTGGTTTTTCATATTTAGAGAGTCTTAAAATGACTTAAAGACGACTCCAGGGGGTTCCTTTTTCGTGTATCCATACAAGTCCGAAAAAGAGATAAAAGTTTACCCGGATGCATTCTCATGTATTTATGAGCACGAGAAAGAACAAAGACTAAGCTCGGTATGCCCCCATCTTGAAAGCTAGTGGCTTAACTCCAGAATGATCATCAAAGGCTGGAGACATGCCCTCCAAGCTTCAATTCATTCACTGTCTTTGAGGTTGTCACCAATTTCCCCACTAGATGAGAAAAAGGAGAAGGGTGGATGAAAAGAAGGTTCAAGAGAGGTGACTATTTCATTTTTTAATGAGCTTGCTACAGAGAGGAAAACTATGCTCAAAGCCTCTGTTTCATTTTTTAGCGAGCTTGCTATAGAGAAGAGAAACTATGCTTGTAGCTTCTCCTTGATCATGGCTTCCAAGAGAATAATGCTCTGGAAGGACACCATGTCAAGGGACAAGAATCAGTCAAGGCTTCAAAGAGATCTTCACTGGATGGAAGAACATTACTTTGGAAGGAACACATGTCAAGGGTCACGACAGGGGTAAGGAGATCAGGCTCCAACATCCTGACCGAAGAGATCACCATGTCCACTACCAGATCCAAATCATCGGAAGTTGAAATCATGGGAGATGATGGAAAATCAACATCAGGAGGGGAAATAGAGTGTATATCTTCCCGAATTTCTTCACGAGGGGGAAGAAAAGAGAGTCGATGATGGTTATTATCCCGAGGTAAGTTGTCAATGCGAAGCATTTCTAGAATAGATTCATTAGAAGGAAAAATTGTGGAAATGTAGTTGATCATAGATGACAAGGAACTTAACTGTGGTGGCATCGAGCGATTGTCGGGTGCCAATAGATGTTGGTCATCCGAAGAGAGAGAAGTGGATTGGATAGAAACGTATGATTTTTCGACTGAACTAAGTGGCACGGTGTCACCTAGTGCATCGAAGTCCAACAGACTTGGTACAATCCAAGGGTCAGATGATTCCAAATATTGATACGCTGTGGTCAAAATCATATCGACAGTGGCAATATGATGTGTAGTCGGTGGAAGTGGTGCAGGGAAGGTACCCATGAGGATAGAATCTTTCAGTAAGCCAACACCAACGCTTTCATACGTGATATTGTGGTCTCCCAGGAAATGAATATTGTTGGTAGCGGGAGTGCGTGATCCATATGGATATCAGTGTCCACCCACCTTTTCCAACTGGCTCAAAACAATTTTCTGACAATTTTGGCAATTTACTATTTTTAGCAGTTTTAACTTCCGGGGCCATTTTGAGGGCCTAAATGAAGGTTTTTCGTGATAGAGCTCCTTAATGATATCCAAATGCATGATTGAGCCCCCAAAATGAATCTCCTCTATGATACCTTTCCAACAGGCTATCACACGCCTAAAACGAAGATCGTATGCAAAAGTTACGACCCTAGGAAGTTGATGTACTAACTTACCCAAACAGGGCCCACATGATTTTTGGATCTTCATCTCCTAGGGTTAGGTTTTTGGATGTATAGGGTTTTTGGCATTCTTTCTTATTGTAAAAAGGCCTTCAGAGCCTCATTGTAACCTTCTTTTTGTGAATGCACGCTGCCGTCACATCTTTTCTCAGAGATAAGCCGCCACCATTCCAACAAGCTTATTTCCGCTGCATTTTACAGTTTCAGCTGATTTCGTTATTGAATAGAAAACTAATTTTACTGTATCTCTGTTATTTTGTGTTAAGAACCTATTAATAATATATATTCATTTCATTTTTCTCATAAAATCCGGATCAATGGTATCAGAGTGGTCTACTCCTTGTCGTCTTAATGCATGTCCCCAATGAGGTCGGAGTACAAAGAGTTGGGTCTTGAGCTTGTTTCTCTTGAGGAAAGAAGCTCTCGCATGCCCAAGCGACCTCCCATGGCAGGAGAAAATAAAGATGATGGGACAGGAGATCCTTTCAAACTGTTGATTGAGGAAGCCCTCACGCAACAAAGGAACGAGATGATGGATAGTTTCGCGCAAATCCTTCGGCGACTACCAACATGCGACACATATTCTTCAAACGGAGGCACCACCCCCTTCAAGGTACAAATAAACTTCTATATTCCTATATTTGAAGGTCAGATAGACGCATATGCTGTAGACAAGTGGTTGAATCTACTAGAAGGGTATTTTTCTATCCATAACTTTTCGAATAAAGAAAATATTACTTTTGCTCTCCTCAAAGTCGTTCCCCATGTCAAAGATTGGTGGGAAACTTTATGTGAGCAAAAGGAAACAGAGGAAACATCATTATTTTCAGTCATGTCCACCTGGGAATCCTTCATGGATGATATTAAGGAGCAATACTACCTTGTCGAAAGTTATGACGACCTGTATACCAAATGGACCACACTGCGACAAGAAAGAGACCAAGCAATGCCAGATTTCACAAATATCTTCCATACCTTGCACACCAAGTTGGGTATCAAAGATTCAGAGCGACATCTGGTGCTCAAGTATCGCATTTCTCTACATAGATAAAACCATATCGAAATGGAATTTCTAGACATCTCATCCTTGGGCGTGGCCTACCGATATGCCGTCAAAATTGAGCAGAAGCTCAAACAAAAGATATGGCAATTTGGGCCTGGGAACCCCTCACAACAAAATCCATGAAAGGGCGGCCCCAACCCACCGAAAAAAGGATAGATCAAAGATGGATAGTATCAGAAAAACCATTCCAAGCTGCAAGCAAAGAAGGACACTGGAAAGACAAAGAAAGATATCGGGAAGTTGTACGACTTCCATAAGAGCCCTTGTCATAACACTACTGACTGCCACTCAAAGAAGTCACTGGTAGCCGAAGTGAAAACCTCTGAATCATATGCAGATTATTACTCTGAGCCAGAACCAGAAAGGGGAAGATGGATCATTGATGTGTAACCCAGTGCCATCGTTGCTACCACCAAGCTCCAGCCTGGTGAACCAGACGAGCCAAAAGAAGGAGAGCACCTCTTCCATTCACAGATGTGGGTAGAAGGCACCCCACTGCACTTCATCATTGATAGCAGTAGCCAGAAGAACCTCATCTCAGCAGAGGTCGTCAAGCGGTTGGCCCTGCCAACAATGCCGCACCCACAATCATACACCATTGGATGGCTCTGCCAAGGAAGCGATCTCTGCGTCAGCCAACAGTGTCGACTATCGTACGACATCAAGCCCTTCAAAGATGAGGTATTGTGTGATGTTTCTCATCTCGAAGTTTGTGATGTTCTTTTGGGCCAACCTTATTTATGGAAACGTCATGCTGTATATGAGTCTATGCCTCATAGTATTATTATTACTTTGAATAGGAAATTGTATAGGATACCCGAGGCAGTCCCATCTAGTGTTATTTCCTTGATCTCTGCTAAGAAATGCAGGAAGGTCATCTCTCAGACGGGGAAGTTTGTCTTCTTCGTGATTCATTCTCAGAATAAGAGAAATATCACAGTCACATCCAGAGTCTCTACGACCAACCTCTCCACACATCAGAAGCAAGTAGATAAGGTCATAGAGGAATACTCAGATATCTTCTGCTCACCTACAGGGGCACCTCTGCATTGCCAGGTCAAGCACCCCATTGATCTGACCCCCGACGCACCACTACCCAATGGGCCAGTCTATCATCACTCTTTGTTAGAGAATGAGGAGATCAAGTGACAGATCCAAGAACTGCTCCATAAGGGGCACATCCTCCTGACTCATCACCTTGCGGGAGCCCAATCGTGCTGGTGTAGAAGAAAGATGGAACCTGGCGAATCTGTATTGATTACCAAGCTCTGAATAAAATCACAGTCAGAAATCGGTACCCGATTCCCCAAATCGATGACCTCCTTGATCAACTCACAGGGGCCAAATACTTCAATAAGAATGATATGAAGTCTGGCTACCACCAGATCCCGATAGAACAAACAGATGTATGGAAGACCACCTTCAAGTCAAAGGAAGGCCTTTTTGAATGGTTGGTCATGCCCTTTGGGTTGACAAATGCTCTAGCCACTTTCATGAGGATGATGGAAGATATCCTGCCACCATTCACCAATAATTTTGTAGTGGTGTATCTGGATGACATTCTAATTTACAGAAAGACTTGGGCCGAACACTTGCAGCATATTCAACAGGTTTTGCACACCCTGCGGTAGCACAAGCTATACACCAACTTGGAAAAATTCTCCTTTGGCATGGACAGGGTCCATTACCTGGGCTACATCATTTATCAACATGGCGTACATGTGGATCCAGCCAAGATCCAAGTCATTCTTGACTGGCTAGCCCCAACAAGACTCATTGAGCTTTGGAGCTTCTTGGGCCTTACCAATTTCTACCACAAGTTTGTGTTGGGTTTCTCCCATATTGCATGGGCCCTCAGCCAAATAAATAGAGGTGGTGGTAAGGAGAAATTTGCATGGGGATGGTCCCAACAACAAGTGTTCAATGATTTGAAGCAGTGCTTGTGCTCAGCCCCAATAATTTCACTACCAGACCTGCAACATCCTTTTGAGATCAAGACAAATGCTTTAGACTATGCTGTGGGCATCGTTCTCACTCAGCACGGCCACCTCGTGGCCTATCATAGTGAGACACTGTCAGATACTGTCCGTAAGTACCCTACTTATGACAAAGAAATGCACTCCATTGTGAAAGAATTCCACCAGTGGAGACATTACATTCTTGGGAAGGAGATAGTCATCCACACTGATCATAATCCACTGCAGTTCATGCAGACATAGGGAAAATTGCAGAATGACCACCATCAAAAGTGGTCCACATACTTGCAACAATTCCACCTCAACATCAAGTATAAAATAGGAAGCACCAATCACGTTGCTGATTGCCTCAGCAGACTGCCAGTCGTGGCACTCGCCATCATGCTAGACTCTTATGGCCATGAGACATATAGATGGCCCCAACTATATGAGACAAACCCTGACTTCGCCACCACCTACCAAATGTTGGGTGCAAACGCAGTTGTCAATAATTTCCATCTTCAGGATGGGCTGCTGTGTTGTCTGGGCCATATCTATGTTCCATCAAGTGAGCAAGCGAAGATGATCTGGGAATCCCACTACAGTCAGGTGGCAGGACACTTCAATGTTGAAAAGACAGTGGCGATGCTACAAAAAAATTTCTACTGGCCGAAACTTCAACAGGAGGTCAGCAAGTATATCAGGTCCTGCACTACCTGTGCTATTGCCAAACCAACCACTAAGAAACAGGGCCTATACACCCCTCTTCCTACTCCTGACAGGCCATGGAAATCCATCTCAATGGACTACATGTCGGGCCTCCCATCCACCAAGCGGGGAAATGACTGTGTTTTTTTGATTTTTGATCACTTTTATAAGATGGCGATTCTGGTTGCCTGCAAGAAGAGCATTTGCCTGCAAGAAGAGCATCACAACAGAGGCCACTGCTATGCTCTTCTTTGAACGAGTTTGGGTACATTTTGGAATCCCACAAACCATTGTCTCATATCGAGATAGTCGATTTCTCAGCACATTCTGGTCGAGCCTCTGGTCACTACTGGACACCAAGCTCACCAAATCCATGGCCTTCCACCCCCATACAGATGGCCAAACTGAGGTTGTAAATCGAATGATTGTGCATATCCTTCACATGTATAATTCAAAGCACCCTCACACATGGGATGAGAGCCTTCCCTATGTCCAGCATAGCTACAACTGATCCCTACATAGCTCACCCGGCCACAACCCCTTTCAAGTGGGGTTGGGATTCCAACCATTGGGACCCATAGATGTTGCACTTCCACTTGCGTTCACCTCAACCGACTCATCTCCTACTCCAACTGAAGCTGACAAAGACACCTGATTCATTGAGCGGATCCAACACATCCGCCAATAGGTTCAGGATATCCTATAGAAGTCTAATGACAAGTACAAACAATGCCATGATCAGCATCGGGTGCCGCATAAGTTTCAGGTGGGTGACAAAGTTTGGTTGCACTTGTAGAAAGAATGCCTTAGAGGACCCCATCAGAAGCTTCTCCCACTCTGTTATGGGCCGTACACTATCACCAAGGCCATGGGGGATAATTCTTTTGAGCTCAACATTCCTCCTTTCCTTGGTCTGCACCCAGTGTTCAACGTGGATCTCCTTCGCCCTTATTTCCCACCATTATTGGACACCTCAGAAGTAGCAAAACAACTGATGCCAACAGAGCTCAACCCCGACTGCCTACAACAGGAATCCAATGATCATATTGTGGACAGAAAGATCAAGGGAACNACTATCACCAAGGCCATGGGGGATAATTCTTTTGAGCTCAACATTCCTCCTTTCCTTGGTCTGCACCCAGTGTTCAACGTGGATCTCCTTCGCCCTTATTTCCCACCATTATTGGACACCTCAGAAGTAGCAGAACAACTGATGCCAACAGAGCTCAACCCCGACTGCCTACAACAGGAATCCAATGATCATATTGTGGACAGAAAGATCAAGGGAACTCGAAAACAAAGGATCCAGCTTTATCGAGTCGTCAAAGTCGGGCAACTCCTGCACCAAGGCAAGTGGCTCACCCGTGGCCAAATTCAGCAAAAAATTCCTCATCTAATGGGGGATCTCAATGCAATGGAGACAATTAATTCCTAAGGAGGGAGTATTGATCCATATGGATATCAGTTTCCACCCACCTTTTCCAACTGGCTCAAAACAGTTTTCTGACAATTTTGGCAATTTACTATTTTTAGCAGTTTTAACTTCCAGGGCTATTTTGAGGGCCTAAATGAAGGTTTTTTGGGACCGAGCTCATCAATTATATCCTAAGGTATAATTGAGCCCCCAAAATGAATCTCCTCAATGATACCTTTCCAACGGGCTATCACACGCCTAAAATGGAGATCATATGCAAAAGTTATGACCTTGGGAAGTTGATGTACTAACTTACCCAAACGGGGCCCACATGACTTTTGGCGCTTCATCTCCTAGGGTTAGGTTTTTGGATGTCTATGGTTTTTGGAATTATTTCTTATTGTAAAAATTCCTTCAAAGCATCATTATAACCTTCTTCTTGCGAATGCGCGCTGCTGTCACATCTCTTCTCAGAGATAAGCCGCCACCATTCCAGCAAGCTTGTTTCCACTGCATTTTACAGTTTCATCTTATTTCGTTATTGAATAGAAAACCAATTTTACTGTATCTCTATTATTTTGTGTTAAGCACCTATTAATAATCTGTATTCATTTCGTTCTGCTCATAAAATCCGGATCAACGCGAGCATCGGTCGTGCAGAAATCCAACTGATCAACGGTGACAATTTTGCCCTGATGAGGAAATTGTACATATCGAAAGACCGACGAGGCAACGAAAGTCATAACATAAAACCAACTTCTTCCAAGTAACAAGTTGTAATCGAGGGGAGCATCAACCACCTCGACATCAACAGTAATAGTTTTTCCACCCAATTGGATGGGCAGGGACTATAAAAGCCCATGGGGATGAAAACCTCGCCCATCGAAGGCACGTAACATCATTGGGGATTTGTTAAGTGCAGGGGATTTTAAAGCTTTCTAACACACCAAATACATGACACAAGTTGAGGCTACCTCATCCAAGATAGTTCCGTTCATTTGTTGATTGTGAAAAACAACATCGATTTGAAAAGCTAGTTGGTGGGAGAGTCGAGACTTATAATCATCCAGATTAAACATGATATTATTAGATGACTCAGGATCAAAAGTGCCAATGGCAGCCAAGAGCGTTCTACGTTGACTGGGACAGTGTTGTAGAACTTCCAAAGTAGACATAGCACATGGTGCTTGAGCCAAATCTTCAATGATGTTGTAGTTTTTGGCAGCCCGTGAACTAGGATTGAAGGTCGGTTTCCGAATAGTGCTTTGAGGAGGGCGCAAGATGGAGTCAAATGAAGGTTTCTCGATATGGAGTGACCCAGACGGAGGACTAGCAGATGGAGGACTAACGGCAGGGATGATTTTAAGGATGGAAATTTATTTTAAAATGTAGAAACCTTGGCGAATCTTACTAATCCTTCATATGTCAACTATAAATGTTTGGCGATATTTTTGTAAAAATATTCAAATTTATAAGGATTTTATATAGTTTTTATAAAATTTTGGCGATTTTTATGGTAAAATAATTTTATCCTATAGAATTTGGGCAAATTATTTTTAAAATAGCGAATCTCGTTTTTGGAAAAACCATGGAAAATTAGCCCATGAGTGAAATTTAGCCCCTAAAATCATACATGAAGTCTAACGAAAGATGGTGATGGGTCCGGTAAAGAACCGTTAGTGGCCTTCGGCTTATCAGGTTTAATTGGTGTCGTATGTCATAGTGCGAGTGGTCAAATCAATCCTGTTAAACATGTAAATATGTGCACTCGTTGAGGCCTCATCATGAGGATGGCTAGAACTGCCCCCAGGAGTGGGGGTTTGAGAAACCAAGGATTGTTGCTGTGGAAAAAGGCTGAGTAAGCACGAAGGGTTGTGAATTTCCTTTAAAATTTTTGGCCAATTCATCACGATGTGGACAATCTCAGGTGTAGTGATCATCACCACAAATGAGACATGGGAATTTTGGTTTCCGCTGTGGTTGCTTTTCGACAACAGGGGTTTGAGCTTGATTTTTTGGTTGTTCATTATTATTAGCATTTCTTGATTTATTTTTTGTCTTCTTCTTACCTCCAGATTGTCGTGAAGGGGCATATTGAATTGCATTCACTTCAAAAATTTGAGTTTGGGGGGAGGCAGAGGAGAGTGTGGTTGACTGGAAAGTAGATTGAGTTGTGATGGAACCGATAACACTATCCACATGAGATGAGGATGATGGATTGGATGGATCGATATTAGCTCGAGCAACATTTGGAAGCAACTCATATAATTACCAAATTGTGAATAAACCAAATATAAGTACTGAGCCCGAGAAATGGCTTCTTCTTCGGTGACTGCGCCACCCATAGCGACATCACGAGCGATTGGGGGTAAAAGTGATTTAGTAAACCACTCCGCCAATAATATGTTTGGAATGATTGCTTTGATCAACCTTCGTCGTCGTCTCCACTCATGAATATGGTTAGAGATATGCATGGATTTAGTTTGATGAAGGGAGGTCAAGAGTTTAGTATCCATCTCGTAGCGAATAGGTAGTTGAAAGTGCATGAGGAAAGACATGGCAAGGGAGTTAAAATCATGAAAAGAAGCGCGTGGTAGTTCAATATACCACTTTGCTGCAGAACCCGTAAGTGTTCGTTGGAAAAGATGCAAACGTATAGAATCATCCATGAGGGATTTTGATGAACACCACAAATGGAAATTCATCACATGGTTATTTGGATCTTCTCCAGATTTTCTGTCAAATTTTGGAATATCAGAAGGAAGTTTAGCTGGAATAACTGGCCAAACCGGAGAATGAAAAATAGGATCATTCGTTAACCGAGACAAGTCTGGGAGATCCAGATTCACAAGGAAAGGTAGTTGTTGGTTAATCTACAGATGATACTGGTGTGGCATAGGAACACCAGTAGGACCATACACTGGGTTAGGTGGATAAGTATAACCAGTGGGTCCTCCTGCATAAGGTTGATGCTGACCAGAGTACATAGGATTCGAGGGGATTTGAGAAACATGTGCGAGTGGAGGATAACCGGATGGGTTTTGAGGATTATAAGTTGGATTTGGTGTTTTCCTATAAGGGGGGTAAACACTTTGTCCATAAGGAGGATATAGATGAGTTCCTTGAGGAAGAAGAGGTTGTTGTGGACCTTGAGGATTATGTCCTCCCGAGAATTGTGGGTTTCCTGGGAAAGGAATGTTCCATGGATTGGGCCTTGTAGATGCATTTTGTCCATATGGTTGATGATGGGATCCAGTTTGAGACTGCCCCCTAGCATGAGGTTTCCCTCCAAATGGAGGTTGTTCTCCGGAAGGAGGATGCCCTAAAAAAGGAGGTTTCCCCCCAGCATGAGGTGGAGTTCCTAGAATTTGGGAACCAGACGTAAACGACTGACCGGTGCCGCTTAATGGATTAGAACCTCCAAAAATGGTCCCTCCGGGTTGTTGTATAGGTATAGAACTTCCAGGTATAACTTGGGTAGTGGTGACAATGGAAGAATTCAGTGCTCTGTACCCAGAAGGAAGTGATGATGAAGGCCTAGATGCTAGTGGTGTGCCAATCGTAGCTTGGCTATCCACCACATTACCGGTGGGATTAGTCGGAACGTGAGGGACCATTGTAGAATGGGACGTCTGTAGAGAAAGAGTGGAACTTGGGCCAACAGATGGCATGTTTGGATCAATAGACAATGTAGTTGAAATAACAGTTGTACTAGTAAAATGATCTAAGGGTATAATGTAGGTAACAGGTATATCGACACCTATTCTTGATCCGTAAATATCACGCACCATGCACGGTGGGCTTAGAATAATGTCAACAGTCCAAAGGGGGTCTTCGAATGGAGGGTTTGAATGAGACCCAGTCAAAATGTCAGAAGGATTACTAACAACAAGTTCTCTGACTGAATTTAGTTAGAGAAAACGCCTCTCATATCCCGCAGGAATGCGGAAAGCCTCCAAAGACTCCGAAACGATTTGAAAATTCTCTAAAGAGGTGGTAACTTCTTCCTGTGAGGTTATAATGTTGTGAACCTCACTTTGTTGAGGAGATCCCTTCATAGAATGAGGGGGTAAAGGGGTAGTATATTCCATATTTTCTGGAGGAAGTCCCTGTACCCTACGCAAACGACGTGGAGGGTCGATGTTGGCGGAGAAAAATCGATGGAAAAAATCTATGGCCAACTAACGAAAAAGAAACAACATACGCTAATAAAATCTAGGAACCAAAACCAAGCAAACAAAACCTTCTCTCGATGACTGTACTAGTTGGTGATGAAATCCAACGTCGCGTGATCAAGTCAAGAAGGGGCTAGGATATGGTGGAATAGTTACAATGGCAACCTGCTTAATGGAATTTCACCTTGGTGCAAGCTTCCATGCAGTAATTGTGGATTTACCCTCCAAGGAGCTTGAGTGAGTTTGACCAATGTCTGTTCTAGGTACATTGAGACTTCCCTTCACCGTCACCTTGTGTAAGTACCTAAAGATTATGGCAACTGAAGACACCAATTCACAGTTAGTCCCTGGGTGGGTACAGTCGACACTCTGATCCGAACATATGGGTAGGATAATAAGTCCGAAATCAACCTGAGGCTCCCACACATAATCATGGGTATACCTTCAAGTGACCCCCAATATACGATCTGACCACTACAAATAGTTGAACCATAGAGGGATAATCTCCGTAATTCACCCGAATGTGACCTCGTGCGTAACCCCTGTGTGAGAGGGGGATCCCAGAAAACCTATATGATAATTGAATTTGACTCTCCCTAGCTCAAGATGCTAATGTTTGTTTTGAAAAATTTGGAGAGTTGTACTCACAGCCTAATCCAAAGTGCTAATCCTAGTCTAATGTTGGTGGAAGATCCTAAAAATAAAAAGTTCTAGATAATTTTTTAATTAGCGTTCGTTTTACAGCTGTTCTTTACTCAAAGGGTGTATGAAAGTGAAACTGATGGAACGCTGACTCAATTCCCAAAAAAATGCATAAAAGATGATAAGCAGTCGTTTCTTTTCAATGAATGCCTATTTAAGGGAAAGAGAAAGAGTTTTTTTCACTATAAAACACTAATATGGAATGTCCTCAATCAATTTGTTCTCAATCAAATCCAATGTAATGCTAAAATTTTTCAGACAACCTTTCTAATATGCAAACCAATCACTAAGATGTATCTTTGTTGTTTGTATGTGAATGATGATTAATTCAATGCAAAACTTCTACTGCCAACTAACCTTTTAGATCAAGGAGATTCAGACAAGCATAAGCAGATTTTGCACAAACAACACACCCTCTTGATATGATTTAAACAAGAAGCAAAAAGAAAGCAAAAGATAACAAAGAAAATACAAAATTTCACACAAAAGAAAGATGCTAAGAAAAATGACCTCAAAGAACCAAATGAGATGATTCACAGATTTCTGATGTTCTTCACCACAGTTTTCACTCAGTCAGATAAGAGAGAAGAAATCAATGGATTGAGTCCAAGTTCTCAATAGAAGAAAAACTCAAAATAAGGAAGAAGGTCAAAAAATATGAACAAAAAAGTGCTTATTTTTCAGAAAGAAGAGTGTCAAAGGTCAATAGGAAGATGTACTGAAGCACAAAGAAGCTGAGCAAGGGTAAAAGCAGATATTGGATTTCAGAAAACACAACCATGGAATTTTTTTTTGCAGAGAAAAAGGTAGCGCTTTGGTGTAAGGGGCACCAGAGCGTTATAACGCTCTATGCAAAGCCAACAAGGAGCGCCAATGCTTTGATAACATAGGCAGGGGAGCACTGGTGTCTTAAAACCCAAAAAAATGTCAAAACAAAACCAAAACTCAATCAAACTTTGTTAATCACAATGGATGTGATGGAATAAGGATCCAATCAACATATTCAATCAGACATATGAGATGAACAAGGTCTAAAAAGAATGAAAGGTAAGACAACGTCTGTGAGGAAAACCAAAAATGAAAGCTTTGATTAATCCCCAGTGGAGTCGCTAATTTCTGTTGAAGAGAAATCCCCCTGCGGACAAGTGGATTCTCTCGAGGTCCCTAGACTCCTAAGACCAAGATAGAAGAATGCTTAACGTGGACACTAACATCCTTTTAGATCTAGATAAGCTAATGTATGTAGAGGAAGGAGAAAAGATGTACCTTTTTAATGACGCTGGTCCCTGCATGGTCCGAGTTGAGCTTCAATCCTAAACTCCTCAATGACCTCTGGAGACAAACAAAGATATGACCAACTTCCTACCCTACTGGGATTAGCTCAAAAATAGATCTATCTACTAGAGACTAGTTCATGTGAGATCGAACACAGACTTGAAAAAAATAGGCCAAGCATGTTATATTAATGAGAACAACAATGAAGAATACTTACAACCATAGTTGTGAGTGCAGTAGCTTCATCAAGTTCTCCTTGTCCAAACCCTTGCTTAAACAGTCCACACACAGAATGTTGATGGTCCAAATGAAATCTTCCTCATGAGATCATAATTTAGATGCTTCACAATACTTTCCATCCCCTTTCACCATGAGAAGGCTCCCTTATATAGACTTGGAGAGGCCCAACCACTTGAGAGATCTTTGGGATAAGTTGAGGATCCTTCTCCTTCAGTTGAGGATCCCCCCTAAGATCATGCCTTGACCATCTATTCAAATCCAACCACCTTCAGGAATTGAGGGATTCTTCCCTGATTTTCCTCAAGAAGCCCAAAATTTTCTTAGCAAAGGAAATGCTCTTCCAAAAGGGGCACCAGAGCGTTATAGCGCTACCCTAAAAGAGTGCACAGAGCACCAACACTGCCTGTCATTGTATAGGGGATCACTCCTCTCCAAAAATGTCTTTTGAGTGGATTTTCCAGTGGAAAAAGGTTTACAAACTTTGTTAACCCATTCCGCTTCTTCCAAATCATTTGTTTGAGGTGTTTCAAGTGTCCCTCTGATGTTGTTATAGGAACGACATAAACAGTATGGAAGTATGCTTTTTCTGACACTTGCGACACTTGTAATATTGATAACGACGACACTAGGCCATTATCGTAATGAGTAATTTTGATGTGTAACAGAAGGTCATTCAGGAGTTTGCCGAGCAGGAGGCTCCGACGAAGCAACATGTTGAGGCAGCTCGAGCCAAGCTCAAGGAATTTGAGGTAGAGTTACCCAGACCAGAGTGATTCGGGATGAGTCATAGGTGAGTGTTGGGGGCCTGTTTTCCCTTGAACAAGTTTTGGAGAACTTGGGTCATGTTTGACTGATTTTGGGACTTAGACAGGCTGGTCAAAGGCAGAGTGCAAGGCGAAGCAGAGATCACATAATCTCAACCCCTTCTTAGGTATTTTTTGGGTCTAGGGTTTATATAATGGGTATGGGATGTCAGCCCGTGGGTTTAACCATGTTTAGGCCCATTTTGTAATGTATAAATAGATATCTAGGTGATGTAAGAAGCGGTCGGTGTGCTAAGGAGAGACCTAGAAAAGAGATCTAGTAGAATCATCTTAGTGTAGAGCTCGAGGCTTTGTGCATACTGTGTGTTAAGAACTTGTAGAGATAAGTTCAAGTATTGTAAGAGTCTTGTTTATAAGAAGGCTTTGTGCTAAAACCTAGCTCGGGGAAGGAGGATATGGTGAGGTGCGCGCAGATCTCCTGTCCTATGCGGAGTGGGTTCCTGTGGATCTGTGCTTGTATAATATTGAGAGAAGACAATAAAGAAAGAGAAGAGTTGGTGGACATAGCCCCACTCGAGGGTGAACCACGTATACCCTGTGTTGTGGTTGTTTTGTGCATTATAGTTGTTATGTTATTGATGTGATGTGTGCTTAGTGTAATGATATATGTTAGATGTATTTGATATAATAGATTAGTGCCTAGCGATGTGAATGAATGCTAGATCTGATCTGTTTATATGTGCTAAGTTCTTGGATGTGTTAGATATTGTTGAATACTGTGTTGTTCTGTAATTAGGATTTCAATATGCATTGTGAATAAGGGTTAAATGATAATGTACGTTAACTGCTAAGTGTTCTGTTAGTGTTGTAACCACAGATGTGTGTCCCAGCTTGGTTGTATACACTTGAGTACTACAACCCACCCTACCTCTACCTCGGGTGAGACTTCATCTGCTTCGCAGGTGTTGCCAAAAGGGCTGGTAGTTAGGGTTTTGTTGGTGCGTTGTTGAAGCATTGAACCCTGGGTCTGTCCCTATGCCAACAATCCATCGATCCATTGTTCAAAAGTTACTTAGGGTAAATAGTTTAAATTTCTTAATAGGGTTTGATCATTGATAGTATTTTCTTAAGTAGGTTATCCCTTAGATAAACCATTTCCTTAGTTAGACTATACTACCTCTAGCCTTTCTTCCTTGGCACATATAGTGCTACAAATCTAAGTTTACTTACCCTAGGTTGACAATTCAATTGAAGGTTTTTAGTGCATATATAACACCCAGCAGATACCCCAAAAATCCATCTGTAAATGAGTAAGACTCTTTCCCCGCAACCTGTTCCAGTACCTCATTAGCAAAAGGTTTTGGAAAAGGGTCATGCACATAGGAAGAGTTAAGGCTTCTATATTCTACAAAGACCCTAATATCCTCTGTACCTTTCTTACTGTAGATGACTATTGGGATGACTCATTCTTCTTCTTCCACTGCAAAAATAAGTCTAGCTTCCAACATATTGTCTATTTCCCTCTTAACCTTCTCTTTCACTCTGGGGTTAAGGAGGTATGGTCTATGCCTCACAGGCTTTGATCTTGGTTTTAATTCAATTTTCATTTTTCCCATAACTCCTTTGATCCCTTTTAAATATGAAAATGTCTTTGTGAACAAATCCTCATATTCTCACAACAAACTCTGTATTTTTTGACTAGTTTGCTCGTCCCAGTAATCTCCCACCATAGCTATCTTAGGTTGCTATGTGGTCCCTATGTTGAATTTTCGCAACTTCAATGGGTGATTATAAGAACCGTTAGTATGACTGGGTATGATGTTCTACATTTATTTGTTCCCCTTTGTTTCTTTAATGGCTAAGTTTCTCAATTCTTCTAAATCATCTGGGATTTCCAAATCCTTCTCAATCTTATATCATTCTATAGGTATCTTGTCCAAGTTTAGGTGAAGATTAGTTTGAAGTTCTCGGCTATGCTTTTCACATACCACTAGGTATGATTTCTAATTACTATTGTCTATAAAAAGAAATTCTTTAATTCTTTCCAGGACTACTTCAAGCTCAAGGTACTTGTAAACGAGAATTCCTTGCAAAAGTGATCTGCCAACATTTTCCAATCGTTGGTCTGTCTTCTAGTTTCTTCATTATTGAACCAAGTTTTCGAGATTGGACCTAGTGAGTGCGGAAATACTTGAACCCAAAAGCGAGAGGGTATTTCTGCAACTTGCCACTGTGTCACACACTGTTCAATATGTGATTTAGGATCAAAATCTCCATTGAAAAGTTGCACAACTTGGAAATCCTTCCGCATCTTTGATTCCAGCTGCTCCCCATCCTAAAATCTATGTTTGATAGATTGCTTCACATCATCCCAATTTTTGAGTAAGTCTTTGTGATTGGCCCACTATTTGGCAGGAGTGTCCTGGAGGGTTAAATCCATTGCTGAGATCCTTTGATCCTCTACTACCTTTTCTTCCATGCTAAGAAGAAAACTGTCAAGTCTTGAGGTACCGTTATATACTGGGTGTTCTCTGACCTCAGTTCCAACCCATCTAGTTTCCCTGATAGTTGTGCATCTCCTTGAGAATATTTAGTATGATCCTTGAGGCCAACTATCAAATTCCAGTTATGAATCTTCGTCCATTGATTGTATGCTCCTCCATCTTACTGATCCATCAACAGTAGGATTTATGTAATCTTCTCTTGTTCATGTTGTTGCAGTGTACAACTGATCCAAGTCTTCTCCCTCCATATTGTTGTTTGTTGGCTCTATATATCCGGGGCCTACATATGGGTCCAAAGGTTGAACTACCTTGATTCCATCTGCCTCAAATTTCATAGTGTCTTTATTTAGGTTGATCACTGCATAGTTTTCATATGCCCAATCAATACCAAGTAGTGTAGGAGAAGGGTCCTTATCCCCCATGATTTCAATCACCTCAAAATCAGCTACAGTCTTCTCTCCCGCAACATCTATTTCCACATTGTCCATTCTTCCTATTGCGAAAATACAATATTGGTTGGCCATTTTTAGCTGAATTGGGGAGTATGTCAACTGGGGTTTTCCTAAGGCTTCCCAAATATTCTTAGGAAGTATGTTAAAATCAGATCCTATATCTAACATAACATCCTTAATCTCAAACTCGTCTAGCTGGGCCACTAGTCTAGTCTAGAAGGGTTGGGATTTGGGATTCATCCTTGCGGTTTGGGGTTCGATGGCATTCCCTAATGTGGTTGATGGAACATACCTCCCTAGGGTGGTCCCCAGGATTGTGGGGCATTTCCAGTGACCAAAGGTTAAGATTTCACCCATGCCATTGGTTGGGTAGAAACTGGGATGTGACCAGTAAGAGGGGGTTTTCCCCCAGTCAGATTTTGTATGTTGGAGGGTGTTTTCCCCCCTGTAGGGATTTTTACACTAAAGGGGGGTTTCCCATCAATAGGGATTTGTCCCGTAGTTGGATTTAGTTGTGTGGAAGGGTTTTGTATTCTTTGATGTGAATCCCAACTGGGTTTTCTGGAGTGTACACAGATGTAGCTTGAAGAGGGATGGGAGGTGTAACCGTCAAGGTACTTTGGAAATGACTAGGTAAGACGACTCCTGTTTCACTTTGCACTTGGCTTAAAGTGGTATCAATATTGACTGTTGGTTCGATGGGATGACCTGACAGTGTTGACTCTTCACCGATGGTGGTAGAGGTATGTGGAGGGTCAAAAGATGGTCGACTAAAATTAATTTTTTCATAGAGGTCTCATTCTGATGGAGTTCTCCATATAGGATGAACATGAGTTTGTTGTACATCTACCATTTTAGTAGAACATACATGGGTAGTGTATTATTCGTTAAATTTTTGTTGTATCGGTTCCATATCTAGTTGATTATATGGCATTGAAGGTAGGCAGGGGTAATAATGTACTACAATGTTACTTGAGGAGTCTATTCGAGCAAGGAGTGGATAGAGAGGAACTGTCAAAGCCGAGTTGACAGGAAAAGTGGAATCTTCCTGAATCATAACTAAATCTCTCTCAGTATTTTCTAGCAAAGGAGTAATGACTCTCCCAACATCTGAATGGTTTTCAACCTCTTTACGGTAAATGTCTTCAAGTGAGTTAGGAGGTCAATGTTCATAGACTTCTGGAGGAAACCCTTGCATGCTATGTGATCTATGAAGACCTTTATCGGCCACAATACCAATTTTTAAGAACAACTAAAGTAAACAAACAACACTCGCTAAAATGTCTAGAAAACCAACAAGAAAACAATGCCTTCTCTCAATAAACGTACTAGTTGGTGATGAAATCCAACATCATGTGATAAAATTAAGAAGGGGATAGGATATGAGCGGGTGGATCGGTTACATTGGTGTTGGCCCTTGAACAAGGTTTGGGAGATCCTTGGTCAAGTTTGACCTATTTTGGGACTTCGACAGCCTGTCGAATACGAAGCGCAAGACGAAGCAGAGATCGCAGGATCTCGACCCCTTTTTGGGTCCTTTTTTGGGATTTGGGAATATGTAATGAGAATGGGATGTCGGTCCATGGGTTTACCCACGTTTAGGCCTATTTTGTATGTATAAATAGAAGGCTAGGCAATGTAAGAAGTAGTTGAATAGTGCACAAGAGTTGTGCAAGTTGGCTAAGTGCTAAGAGTTGGATCTGTGTGATCAAGAAGTGTAAGGCTTCATGCATACTGTGTGAGACTTGCAGGGCTAAGTGCAAGTCATTTTAAGAGGTTGTGAAGGCTTTGTGTTGTAATGCAAGGAAGAAGGATCTAGCGAGCTACACATATCTTCTATCCTATGTAGAGTAAGGGTTTGGTGGCTCTGTGCATGTAGATGACTGATTGAAGATAATAAAGAAGAAGAGTTGGTGGACGTAGCCCCAGGGTGGGGGTGAACCACGTAAATACTGTGTTATTATGCTCTGTGTGATGTTCTGATGTGTTTATGTATTATTTGCTAAGTGATTTGATATAGATATATAGATATATTTGTTTATGCTTTGTGCTTATGATGAATCTGGATGCTAGATTTGACTCCTTTGAACTTGCTTAGTGATTGAATCTGCTAGATCTGATCTAATCCCGTGTGCTAAGTGCTTATATACATTAGGTCAGGGTGAATGTTGTGATGCTCTATTTTATCTACAAAGTAGATATTAGGTAAACAATGATGAACTAACGATGCTAAGTGATTTATTAAGTGTCATAATCACAGATCTGTGTCCCAGCTAAGGTTGCAGACACCTGAGTCTTGCAACCACCCCTGCCTCTACCTCGGGTGAGACTTCATCTTCTTCACAGGTGTTGTCGAAAGGGTCGGTAGTTAGGGTTTTTTTGGTGCGTTGTTGTAGCATTGAACCCTAGGTCTACCCTTGTGCCAACAAATGGTTCCGTTGCTGGGACCTAAAACTGTGATTGCTGGGAACTGAGGAAGAAGAAGCTTTGTGCAAATATCTGACCTGAAATTATGAAATCTCTGTGCGTAGATTTGTTGCTCTAGTGAGAAGTACTCTACTAGTTTGGCAAGCTCCGTGCTAAGGAAAATAAGTCTGATTTGAAGAAAACAGGATCCTAGAAAAAAGTTTTTGCAGGTTAGCTACCATGATCCTAGTGCGCAGTACAGGAAAGGTTGGGGATCATTAAAAAGAAAGAGAGGATTAAACCTCTGTTACAGTTGCAAAAGGCTGGGACATCTTTCTAAGGAATTCCCTGGGAAAATACCCAATTGTCTTTGTTGTAAAGCTATGGACCATGAAGTGTTGGATTGTCTTAGAATGATTTCTAAGCTTGAAGGTATGAACATGAGACAAGAAAACACTAAGGCAGATCCAAAAGCTAAGAATATGACAGAATCCCAGGAAGAATCAGAGAAAGTATTGCTACAGATAAGAGAAACCTGAATGATCACCGACATGTCAGATTATCATGGATATTCAAAGAAAAAGAATGCCTTGAAGAAAGAATAGGAGACTGTGACATTGAATGTGTTCTAGATGAGGAAACATAGGTGAACATTATGATAGAGAGAACATGGGAAGCTATAGGGAAGATTTCTATGAATCCTTCACTAGAAGGAATAGGAATATTCAAAGGAAAGCAGATAAACCTATGTGGAGGGCTCACCCAGATACCTATGGATGCTAATTGAACTTTGACGGAGGAAGATTTTGAGATTATTAAATTTATTAAGAACAATGCCCCATTTACCATGCTACTAGGAAAACCTTGGATTGAAAGAGATCAGGCCAGAAGGAAAGAAGAAGAGGAAGTTTTAGAATAGAAGAAGCAAGAGTTAAAAGAATTCATGACTAGAAAGATCACACACTTGATTGAAGAACAAAATAACATATCAAATCCATTTAACACTAGACACCTGGATGTCGAAGTTGCAAGAACACTAGAAGAACCACTAAAGATTGAAGTACCTATTCCAGATAAATAAGAAGGATCACCCACGAATCTTAGGAAAGGATCTCAACAACGCAAAGTCATTATGTCAAAAGAAGATAACAATCAGAACGAAAAAAGGCATATCAATATGAAGCTCACTGGGAAGAAGGCTAGAAATCTAAGCAAGAAGAGAGCTAAGATCGACAAGTTGCAGAAGGTTCCAGAGGAAACCTTGCAGAAGTAAAAATTGCAAAATTGGAGCTTCACCAGATATCAGAATAGAGACACATGACACTTCGCCATGGAGAAGCAATATGGCCATTGGGGACATTATAACCATTATACCAACTCTCTGAATGGATAGAAAGAAATTTATGGACATACAACTCGACATCCGACCGTTGGAACCACGCCATAACGGACAGAACAGAGTTAATGAAGGATTCATATATGTTGCAAGTGACCCATTGGCGAGTTACCTATTTATCCCGTTGCACCATGCACCGAGAAATTTTTTACCAATTGAGAGTTTGAACCTATGGAATAATTTGATTTTATACAGTGACCATCACACTCTTGTTGTCTCTCCTATTACAGAGTCTAAGTTATTCCCTGAACCCGAGATTGTTAACCCCGAGTGTGTATGTCGAATGAGTTGAGCACTGCCGAGAAAATTGTTGAAGAAGTTTTGATTGACCTCATGACTGAAAGAGTCCTATCGATGTCTACAGGTGTATAAGCATCGTTGATGAGAGTACTTCCAGCCTCTCCATCCACTTCTCATGGAGCCGGACCATCCCAACCATCTGATGAAAAGCGAACCAAGCACATGGATGATCTAGCGAATGCTAAATTGATCCCAACCATATTACCTGCCTATATTCCACCCCTAAGTGGCACAGTAAATCAATACATCGTGCCCAGATATTTTTAATACGCCTTGTTCATGGCGTACCTCTCGAAGGGGATACGCGCAGTTCGATCAGACCAAGATAAGATTGCGGCGTTGAAGTTTAGTGACTTCAACATCGAAGATTGCAAAGTTTACAACATGCTCTCCCCACATAAGTACCTAACCCGGACTAAGGGGAAGAATTCAAAGATAATCCCCCAGTCATGGACTATGAACCTCGGTAGTCCACCCTACTCAATTTCATGAAGATTCCTCCCTTCGGACGACACCATGAGGTAAATGCATGTGTCAAACTGTTGCTGTCTTGTTACCATGGAGATTATTTGTGGATAAACCGCCTTATAACTGTTGATATGACATTGATCAATCGGATCATGGTGTTGAGTATGAAAGGAACTGATCCACAAGAGTTTTACCCTGGAAAAGCCATGGATTGCACTCTAGCATAACGGATCAATGACACTTATGGCGATGTCAAGAAGGGCATGCAAGGTTACAAAGTAGCTTTTATATAGAGTGGCACAGTGTGCCTCACCTATCAGTTGATTGCAGGGAAGTTAGTCTGAAATAACCGACCCACCCAAGTCACCAGTTTTGTAGTCGACCTCACAGACAAGTGCGCAGATGGCCTTCAGATGAATTGGGGGAAGTACCTGGTGAACCAGTTGGAACTTGACTGTAGAGAAGCACACGATCAAGGATATGAATTTCATTTCAGCCGGCTTTTGATACTGATAGATTTTATTTCTTGGGAGATGTCGGAAGGTACGACCTTCCCAGACATCGAGCCTTTTGAACCACTAACCACGAAGTTTAGTACACTATGGTACTCAAGCGACATGAATAAAAAGTGTCATTCAAATGTTGTTTTTCATACCTACTACAATTAGCTGAAGGTAGCCTTACAGTCTGAGCCTCGCATGACTCTAAAAAATCTACACCGGTTCAGGCATTTGATGAAGTTCAGCGTAGATTGACATTTTACTTACATCACAATGCTGATGGAGGAGGACTTGGAGGAGATCACACAAGAAACAAATTTAGTCCTACTACAAGCTGATGGAGGAGGACTTGGAGGAGATCACCAAGGACTGGTCAGTGGACCTCCATGTTCCAGTAGACCCTGCAGAGATATCTGACAATGATAGTCTAGAAACTACGCAGGATACACCTGGACCTAGTGGGGTAAAGAAAACTGAAGAGGTCCAAGAATTAGACAACGCATCCATGAAGAATGCATCCATCTCACCAGAGAAAGGAGGTGACGGTGAAGAGTTAGGTGAAAAAGAAGTTGAACAGAAGAAAGGAGACGAGGTTGATCCATTGAATAAGAGAAAAGGTTCACCTCCGAAAACTTCCTCCTAAAAGAAAGCGAAGGCCACCATGATCAAGATGCAGACTGTCCTCACCTCTGATGACTTCGACTTCCTCATAGAATCCCTGCAAGATGCTTCACTGGAAATAGCAGAGAAGCAAGAAGCAAAGCAATAGGAGTTGTATGATCGAATTGAGACTGAACTCCAAGGGGTACAACAATCCCTACAGTCCAGCCGCACAGTCTCCACTGTGCCAGGAGAGCCAGAATTGGGAGATGAGCCAGCTCAACTCCATCGCTTAGCTTATATAGTCGAAGCTCACCTTTGATGAGCATATGAATAAATAACGCAAGCCACCCAGGCTTTGACACAAGTACTAGGGGTACTAGTAGAGCAACATAGTGCTTTAGAATAGGAAAATCTTGCTCTCCAAGTGAATTTTGATGAAGAAAAAGCACAGCTACAAAAAGAAAAGGAATAGTTTCTCGTGGAGCAACTCGAAGTAAAGGAAATGGTCAACATAACACTTCGCTCTATGACAGTCGTAGAAGTAAAGGCTGAAGATTGAGTTCCACAACAAGTAGCGCAACTTGAAGAAGTGATCCAGTAGCTACAACAATGCATCACAGACTTGGAACTATGCACAGTACCTGAGACCCCACAAGATGTAAGAGACCAAAGAGAATCCACTGCCTGGAGAGCAGTTGAAAGGCTAAAGGCTCTTACCTTGGAATGTAAGAAACACACTGATCGCATTGCCCAAATCTATGAACAACTCATGGAGAACCCAGAACTAAAGGCATTGGAGTCACAAATCCAAGAGGTGAAGTATCAAGCCGAAAATATACAGGTGCAACTGAAGTCCCTGTCAGCTGTGGAAAGAATGAAGCACTCCCAAGAGGAACGCACTGCACAACAACAAATCCATACTATCGAGAGAAAATTTATGGAGGTAACTCAGAAACTCCAACCTGTGCAAGATAAGGCCTATCAATTATTTACATAAGTAGAAGGCCAAGGAGTAGAACTAGAGCAGGTTGTTACTACAGTTGAAAAACATCTAGATGGACCTATCAACGATGTAGTCATCCAAGAATTCACTGAATAGGAGGTCATAGCACAACAGTAAGTCGAAGTCGCTCGATCCAAGATCGAGGCATTCGAAGTAGAACTATTCAGACCAGAGTAACTCGAGATGAGTTACAGGTGAGTGTTGGGGGCCTGTTGGCCCTTGAACAAGGTTTGGGAGATCCTTGGTCAAGTTTGACCTATTTTGGGACTTCGACAACTTGTCGAAGACGAAGCGCAAGAGGAAGCAGAGATCGCAGGATATCGACCCCTTTTTGGGTCCTTTTTTTGGATTTGGGAATATGTAACAGGAATGGGATGTCGGCCCATGGGTTTACCCACGTTTAGGCCTATTTTGTATGTATAAATAGAAGGCTAGGCAATGTAAGAAGTAGTTGAATAGTGCACAAGAGTTGTGCAAGTTGGCTAAGCGCTAAGAGTTGGATCTGTGTGATAAAAAAGGGTAAGGCTTCGTGCATACTGTGTGAGACTTGCAGGGCTAAGTGCAAATCATTGTAAGAGACCATGAAGGCTTTGTGCTATAATGCAAGGAAGAAGGATCTAATGAGCTACGCAGATCTTCTATCCTATGCAGAGTAAGGGTTTTGTGGCTCTGTGCATTTATATGTCTGATTGAAGCTAATAAAGAAGAAGAGTTGGTGGACGTAGCCCCACGGTGGGGGTGAACCACGCAAATACTATGTTATTATGCTCTGTGCGATGTTCTGATGTGTTTATGTATTATTTTCTAAGTGATTTGATATAGATAGATAGATAGATCTATTTATGCTTTGTGCTTATGATGAATATGGATGCTAGATCTGACTCCTTTGAACTTACTTAGTGCTTGAATCTACTAGATCTGATCTAATCCCTTGTGCTAAGTTCTTATATACATTAGGTCAGGTTGAATGCTGCGATGCTCTGTTTTATCTGCAAAGTATATATTAGGTAAATAATGATGAACTAACGGTGCTAAGTGTTTTATTAAGTGTCATAATCATATATCTGTGTCGCAGATAAGGTTGTAGACACCTGAGTCCTACAACCACCCCTGCCTCTACCTCGGGTGAGACTTCATCTACTTCACAAGTCTTGCTGAAAGGGCTAGTAATTAGGGTTTTTTTGGTGCACTGTTGTAGCGTTGAACTCTGGGTCTGCCCCTATGCCAACAGTTGGTGATCTAGGCAGATATTATTGGCCACCCACCTGTTCCAACTGGATCCTTTTTATAGTTTTTAGTTCAACACATTCTTCTGTACTTCTTTGTAATTGTGGGTTCTTCATTTTTGGAGATGTATGAATTCCTACACATCTTCCATGTGGATATTGGTGGCCTCCCACCTAATCCAACTAGTTTATTTTGTATGTATTCATGTCAACACATATTGTTGTACTTCTAGCACCATTTTGGGGCCCTAAACAATGTTATTTTGGTGTGCCATAGTCAAACTATAAATGGAGTCATATTTTGATGGAGTAATGTGTAGTTCTTGAAAATACCTTTCCAACAGGCTATCGTGCGCCTAAAACGAAGATCGTATGCAAAAGTTACGACCCCGGGAAGTTAATGTACTAACTTACCCAAAAGGGGCCCACATGACTTTTGGCATTTCATCTCCTAGGGTTAAGTTTTTGGATGTATAGGGTTTTGACATTCCTGTTTAACATAAAAGGTCTTCATAGACTCATTGTAATCATCTTCTTGAGAATGAGAATAGCCCTCACATCTCTTCTCAGAGATAAACTTTCCACCATTCTAGTGAGTCTTGCACTCTGTATTTTTACAGTCTCTTTACAATTCTTTCATTAATAGAAATCAAGTATTGTTGTATTTCTCTATTTCTGGAAATTTTCATGAACATTTCGTTGTAATATATCTTCTTTAATTTTTTTTCGAACATAATCCAGATTGATGGTATTAGAGAAGGCTGCTCTTGATCATTTATTAGTGCATGTCCCCAACGAGGTCCAAGTATAACCAATTGGGTCTCGAGCTTGTCTCTCTTGAGGAAAATCACTCTTGCGTAGCCAAGAAACCCTCGATGGCAGAAAAAAATAAAAACAATGGAGCCAAAGATTCTATTAAACTATTGCTTGAGCAAGATCTCATGTGATAGAGAGACGAAATGATGGAGAATTTCACACACATCCTTCAATGCCTACCAATAGCAATAGGGACATCTTCATCAAATGACCATTTTGGAGGAACTTCGCCCTTCAAGGTACAAGTTGATTTTGATATTCCATATTTGAAGGTAAAATACATGTGGATGCCCTAGAAAAATGGTCAAATCGATTAGAAGGTTATTTCTTTGTTCAAAAATTTTCCGACAGATAAAAGATCAACTTCACACTCCTCAAGGCTCTCTCCCATGTCAAACATTGGTGGGAAACTTACTGGGAGAAAATTTCCACAGAGGAATCTGGAATATATGGGGCCGAGCCCACTTGGGATTTTTTTGTGGATGCAGTCAAAGAAAAATATTATCCTATTGATAACTATGAAGACCAATACATGATATGGACCACACTGCAACAAGAGAAGAGCCAAACAGTGTCGTATTTCACAAATAATTTCCATACCTTGTGCACCAAGCTGGGTATCAAGGACTCTGAGTGAAATCTAGTTCTTAAATACTGTGGGGCTTTGCATATGTGCATCCAAACTGAAATGGATTTCATAAACATCTCATCATTGGGAGATGCCTATTGATATGCTGTCAAAATCGAGAAGAAATTTAGGCACCAAAACAAATGGGAATTTAGATTGGAAAATATGCAACAACCAAAGCACGGTAAAGATGACCCTAACCAACAACCTCTAGAAAACCAGTCCAAGAAACAAGACAAAAAGGGTAAAGGGAAGATGAATAATGACACTGAGAAGTGGTTTGACTTCCACAGAATCCCCTGGCACAACACTGATGGATGTCACTCGAAACATTCATTGGTGGTCGAGGTCAAAGACACTGAGCCGAATCCCAATTCAGAATTTGATCTAGAAAATATTGAAAACAAACAGATCATCGACACAGACCCCACTTCCATTGTCACAACCACAACAATTCAACTAGAAGAGTCAGTAGATCCTGAAGAGAGAGAGTACCTCTTCCTTTCACAAATGTGGGTGAAGGGGACACCCTTGAATTTTATTTTTTATAACGACAACCATAAGAACCTCATCTCAACTAAAGATGTCAAATAGTTGGGGTTGTCGACAACACCACAACCACAAACATACAACATCGGGTGGCTTCACCAGGGATGAGATCTCTGTGTCAGCCAATAGTGTTGCCTATCCTATGACATCCAACCCTTCAAGGATGAGGTAGTGTGTGATGCTTCCCCTCTTGATGTATGTGATGTGGTTTTGGGCCAATGATATATGTGGATACCTCATGCTTTCTATGAGTCTAGACCCCATAGTGTCATTATTACTTTGGGAGGTCAGCTCTATCAGATACCAGAGGTAGTTCTGACTATTGCTCCACCAAAACAGTGCCGCAAGGTAATCTCTCATACTGCAAAATTCATCCTCTTCACAGTTTGTTCAAAGGATGCACAAAAGGATTCTACAAACACTATAGCCTCAATGCCTTCTATCCAGCAAAATAATATTTTTTCTTCACCTACAATGGTGCCTACACAATGCCCCGTCCAACCCAGAGATAATAGATTGGTAGAGCATATTCAACCCTTCCAACAACAGGCTCATGACAGTCTTCCACAAACCAAGCATCACAACTCCCCCAACAAAGAACGCATCTCACCAATATTTAGATTCAAAATTTTTTTTCCCCTCTTCCCTAAGCACTCACCTCAATGGATACCATTGCTTCCTAAGGGGGGAGGATTGATCCAGGTGGATATTGGTGGCCACCCACCTATTCCAACTGGCTCCTTTTGTTAGTTTTTAGTTCATCACATTCTTTTGTACTTCTTTTTAATTGTGATTTCTTCACTTACGGGGATTTCTAAATCCCTACACATCTTCCAGGTGGATACTGGTGGCCTCCCACCTAATCCAATTGGATTTTTTTGTATGTATTCATGTCAACACATCTTGATGTACTTCCATAGTATTTTTGGGGCCCTAAACAATGTCTTTTTTTCATGCCACAGTCAAATTGTAGATAGAGTCCAAGTTTAATGGCATAATGCATAGCTCTCTAAAATACCTTTCCAATGGGCTATCACATTCCTAAAACGGAGATCGTATGCAAAAGTTACGAACCCAGGAAGTTAATGTACTAACTTACCCAAACGGGGCCCACATGACTTTTGCGTTTCATCTCCTAGGGTTAGGTTTTTGGATGTCTAGGGTTTTGGCATTCTTGTTTAACATAAAAAGGCCTTCAGAGCCTCATTGTAATCATCTACTTGTGAATGAGAGTAGCCATCACATATCTTCTCAGAGATAAAGATGCCACCATTCTAGCGAGTCTTGCACTCTGTATTTTTACAGTCTCTTTACAATTATTTCATTAATAGAAATCAATTATTGTAGTATTTCTTTGTTTCTGGCAATTTTCATGAACATTTAATTGTAATATCTCTTCTTTGATTTCATTCCGAACATAATTCGGATCAGCTGGTGTCCTCCTTAATAGACTTACACCTTAGTGCAAGTTCCCTCATGGTGTTAACCATGGGTTACTCTCCAAGGAGCCCGATTGAGTTTGACCAATGTCTGTTCCAGGTACAACAAAGACTTCCCTTCATCGTCACCTTGTGTAAGGACCCTAAATATTATGGGTATGAAGGATACCAACTCACAATCAACCTCTGAGAGGGTACATTTGACAGTCAAGTATGAACATATGGGTAGGATATCAAGTCTGAAATTCTTCAAGAGAACTAAAGACAAATGGACCGGTAAACTCTAGAGGACCCTGAATGGATTCAGAATTCACAAAGCTCTGAGACCAAATGAAAACAATTGATCCTCAAGAAGAACCCCTAATATACGATCATACTACTATGATTGGTTAATCCTTGGAGGGATAATCTATGTTTCTCTCCCGCACACGATCTCGTGTTTAACCCTTGTGTGAGAGGGGGATCCCATCTATGCTTATACGAAGGTTGGATTTACTCTTCTTATCACAAGATTTTGGGTTTGTCTTGAATGTTTTGGAGAGTTATTCTCACAACCTATTCCAAATATCTAGTCCTAGTCTATTGTTGGTGTAAAGATCTAAAAACAAAAGTTTCTAGTTTTATTTTAATTAACATTCATTTTCATGGCTATTTGTTACACAAAGGTGAATGATAGTGAAACTGGTGATGTTTGAGACTTGACTCCAAAAAGGGTGAAAAGAATGAGATGAAAAAATTATTTTGAATGAACTTCTAGCTATGGGAAGGAGAAGAGTTTCTTTTCTTTCACTAACAAACACTCAAGAATGCAAAATTTTATACTATTTTGTTCTCAACAAGAATTCAAACAATTGCCAAATTATAAAGAAAAATTTTCCAATATCCAAAACCAATGCATAAAAGTATTTCTTTGTTTGATTGTGAATGTAAATTAAGATGTTCATCCAATGATTCATTATTTCATTAATAATGAAAAATTTCACTACTGTGATTTTAAAAACACGAAGAAAAAGTACACAAACAAAGACACTCTCGGCGGAAAACAAGAAACCAAAAGAAGAAAAACTACCAAAATATTCTCTCAAAGGACAAACACTAAAAAATAAAAATCACACTTTATAGTTTTCCGGTATTGAATAAGGGATCAAAGGTAAGGAAAACAATACTGTGATCAATGACCTTCCTTATGAAAAACCTCCAATCAATCATATAATCGAAAAGAGTAGAAAAAATAAACCAAGTTTTAAAGCGAACAATTGATTTTGCAATGAGGAAAGACAACACAAACTCAATAAAGACTAAAAGAATGACAAGTATCAAGTCCGAGTTAATCAGAGGAAAAGATATGATAGAATAGGATCTGAGCTAGAGAAAAATATCCAAGGACTATGCCCAACAAGCAAAAAGTCTGCAATCTTTCAAAGAAAGAAAAATTGGTGCTTTGGTAACCAAAGAACCAGAGCGCTACAATGCTCCCTAATAGAATCTAGGGGAGTGATGGTCAAGCAATCAATGCTCTGACTTAAACTATAGAGGGAGCTAGTCCTGAGAAAAGTTTTAGAAAAGACTCAGAAAGCTCAAAAACTCAGGAAAATTCAATCAGAGACTCTACAAGACAACTTAGAAAAGATGAAAAGATGTAAGGACAGATTAAATCATCAAACGAGATATAAATATAGGAAACTGGAAAGGACAAACTTAGGAAAGAAAAAAAAATGAAAATTTGATCCCCTGTGGAGTCGCCAATTTCTGTTATGGAAATATTCTCCTGCAGACAAGTGAATTTTCCCTTGGAGTACAGACCCGTATACCAAGACAAAAAACTACCATTGGACACTACCATCCCTATAGATTAATTTTATCCATCGAAAAAGAGATAAGAAGGGATAGTATGATGTACCTCACTTTCGAAGTTTGTCTAAGTTGCTCCAATCTACAATTTCCAAATAGTACATGCAATGGATAACAAGAGACAAACGACTATATCCTACTCTAATTGATTAGAAAAAAACAATATATCTATGAAGATTAAGACAAGCATAGAAAAGTACATGTAAATACATACTATAAGGAAATAGGCCAAGTATATTAATGAGAACTTCAAAAGGAAGCTTATAATCTTCAAATGATGTTGCAACAGCCTCTCCAAGTCCTCCTCATCCAACCCTTGCTCGAAAGATCCACAATCAGAATAAAAATGCTTTGCTGATTTTTTCCTTCCTTGTTCACCATGAGAATGCCTCCATTTATAGTCTTTGAGAGGCTCAACCACCTTGGTTATATTTGTAGTTAGTTGAGGATATGTATCCAATAGTTGTGATATCTCCCTTATATGCATCCTAAGGGTTAGATTCGAGCCAAACCAACTCGATCCATTCATAGTTGTCCTTAAAATAAAAAGGGATTTCTTCCAATATTTTCTCAACCAATTGAGCGCTCCCTTACAATGGGAAACATAACACTACAACTCTCCTTGCAAGATAGAAAAAGAGTGCTAGCACTCTCTGTATATGATAAGGGGAGTGTTGATCTTCCCAAAAGTTGCCAAGATGACCAATTCTCATATAAAAACCTTTGTTCCAAATGTCAAATGATGGGGCTTATTTTTCTAACATTTTTTAGGGGCCGTATCAAGTGTTTTCGTGGTGTCATTCACACTGCAACACTTACAGAATGAGAATGTGACACTTATGACATTTGCAAAAAATGTGCAACAATTACGACAATGATAATGTGACATTATCGAAGTGAGGAATTTTGATGTGTAACAACTAGCTTGTTCAATTACAACACATTTATGAGAAATACTTGTCCAAGCATTAATATGATAGGAATATGAAGGATTTATTTGAACTCAAGCTTGGGAGTATGACCATGAATGAGTATGAAAGGAGATTCCTAGAGCTATTGCAATATGTTTACTTCATCAAGGATGAGAAAGTCAAGATTCAAAGATTTATGACTGGGATACCTTCATTTTTAGTGATAAGATACAATATGATGATCCCAACAAATTGGATGAAGCAATAAAGAGAGCCAAGTTCCTATATGATCAACATAGAGGAAGACATGATTTTCAAAATTCTTGGGAAGACAGGAAGAAAGGTAATATGGAGTAGAGGAGGAAATGGTAGAATCCACCTTTCTTTAAGAATAGTTCTCAGGGGAAACCAAATCAAAATAAACCTAGAATGTTAGAAACAAAGGGAAAAGTCTAAGGTAGTAGCTCATTAACTGTTGGGGTTGTGATGGAAATCACATGTACAAAGATTTCCCTCATAGGTATGAAAGAGTGAAGACCATTCACAATGTACAATATGTTGACACAGTTGAGGACATGGGAAGAAGCATGCCAAGGATCTAAGCAACCCTAGACAAAAAGAAATATGAATTTCAATCCCATATGATTGAAGTGGAAGGAAAGATCAATGATCAAGCTATTTCTATTTTAATTGATTTAGGAGCTAGTCATAGTTACATAGATCCTAAGTTGGTGGAAAGATTTCATTTCCCAAAAATCAAACTTTGGAAATCTTGGTTGGTCCAACTAGCCACGAGAGATAAAAGAAGAATTAATGAGTTGGGTAAGGATTGTCCAATGGACATGAATGGGATGAGGAAAAAGGCCAATTTGAATATCATACCTTTTAACTCATATCATTTATTTATTGGTATGGATTGGTTGGAAAAACACGTTGTAGTCCTGGATTGCTATAACAAGATATTTTCTTTCTTAGACGAAGAAGGGAACTTGAGAATAGTTCAAGGTATTGCAAGGGAAGTCACTATCAAAGAAATTTCATCCTTGCTAATGAAAAGAAGCTTCAGGAAAGGATGGAAAATTTATGAAGTTCATATGGAAGAGACAACTAAATATAAATTTGCAAGCATTGAAGGATATGCAACCCTAAAAACATTTGAGGATGTATTTAAAGAGATACTAGGGTTTCTACCAAAGAGAGATATTGATTTCTCTATAAATTTGATTCCTGGAGCACCCCCAGTGTCCAAGAATCCTTATTGGATGAGTACATTAGAGCCGAAGGAATTGAAAATGCAGCTTGACGAGATTTTGAAAAAGGGGTATATACACCCAAGTGTATCACTTTGGAATATTATTTGTAAAAAATAAGGATGGTGACTTAAGGCTATGCATTGATTTTAGGCAGTTGGATAAAGGTGAATGTGAAGAAGAAGTATCCTTTTCCAGGGATAGATGATCTTTCCGATCAGATGAAAGATGCAAAGATATTCTCCAAGATTTACCTTGGGTCAGGCTACCATTAGGTGAGAATTAAATAAGAATATATTACCAAGAAATAATTTAGAATAAGGTATGTCCATTATGATTTTACAATGGTTCCATTTGGTTTTTCAAATGTACCAACTGTCTTGATGTGTTTGATGAATGGTATCTTCAAAAATTACTTAGATAAGTTTGTGATTGTATTCTTGGATGACATAATTATCTACTCTAAGTATGAATAAGATCATGATAAACACTTGAGGATGGTGCTACAAGTATTGAGGGAGAATCATTTGTATGCCAAGCTGAGAAAGTGCTCATTTTATCAAAGGAAGATACATTATTTGGGCCATATCATTTCATAGGAAGGGACAAGTGTGGATATTGAGAAGATAAGAGCCATTGAGGGATGTCTAGTACCAAATACTGTCTCATAGGTGATATCTTTCATGGGAATTGTAGGATATTATAGAAGATTTATTGAAGGGTTTTCAAATATTTCACATCCAATCACTTCTTTGAAAAAGAAGGGTGTGAGGTTTGAGTGGAATTATGAATGTGAAGAAATATTTCAACACTTAAATAATTTGTTGATAAGTGCACTAATATTGAAGATTGTTGATCCAAATGAATATTACATTCTGTGCACTGATGAATGCAAGGAAGGGCTTGGTGGGTTCCTTTCCCTAAATGAGCAAGTGATATTCTAGGAATAAAGAAAGTTGAAAGAGCATGACAGATACTATGCCACTCATGATTTAGAATTGGAAGCCACAGTGCATGCCTTGAATATGTGAAGGCACTATCTCATGGGAAAAATATTTGAACTAAAGAGAAAACCATAATGGTATGAGATATTTGTTTGGACAACCAACTTTGAATGCTAGACAAATTAGATGGTTGGAATTCCTTAGTGAATATGCCTTTGATATAAATCATATCAAAGGAAAGGAGAACAACATGGATGATGCACTCTAGAGGAGGGTGCATGAGATCCATGCTAAAACCATTAGCATGTGCAAATATGGTTTTAAAGATAGAATTTTGGAAGATACAAAATCAGATCAACATATATGAAAAAAAGAGAAAAATGACAACACGGTAATTTTCAATAGAAAATTAATGAATATGAGTTGAGAGAGGATGGAATCCTCATGTACAGGGGAAGAATTTACATTCCTAAATATCAGGAGATGAAAAACATGGTACATGAAGAAATGCATAATGTGCCATATGTTGGGCACCCAGGTTACCAGAAAACAATTGCAACTGTTAAGAGCCAATAATTTTGGCTAGGCATGAAGAGAGAGGTGGCTAATTATATATCCAGATGTATGGAATGTCATAAGGTCAAGGCTAAGACTAACATACATCTAGATTTATACAACCTTTTCTAATTCTAGAATGGAATTGATCTCATCACCAAGCTTCCCAAAACATCGAAGCAACATGATTCCATGATGGCGGTGGTGGATAAACTAACTAAAGATTATCATTTTCTTCCACTGAAGCTAACTCATAAGGCATCTAACATTGTAGATATTTATATGAGGAAAATTACAATACTTCATGGTGTGCCTAAGGAAATTGTTTTTTATAGAGATCCCAGGTTCACATAAAACTTTTGAAAGGGATTATTTAAAGGATTAGGGACAAATTTGAATTTTATCACAATATATCATCCAAAATCTGATGGGAAAATAGAAAGAGTCAATGAAGTGATTGAGGATATACCAAGGATGTATATGATGAATAAACCATAAAAATGGGAAGATTATATACACTTAGTTGAGCTTGCTTATAATAATGGGTATCATACATATTTAAAGATGATCTCATTTGAAGGATTATATGGACAAAAGTGAAACACACTAGTTAGCTGGGATAACCCAACAAACAAAGCATTGGTTGGGCCAGAGTTTCTCAGGGAAGTGGAAAAACAAATGGTAAAAATAAAATAGAATTTAAAGGTTGCACAAGATAGAAAAATCATTTATGCAGATATTCACAGAGAATTTAAAGTGGGTGACCATGTGTTCTTAAAAGTGAAGGCCAAGAGAAGTTCCTTGAAGTTAGGGAATTGTTCAAAGATTGCAACACGTTATTGTGGAACATTTGAAATCTTGGAAAGGATTAGTCATGTTGCATACATTCTTGCACTACTTGCATCCATGTGCATTCATAATGTATTCAATGTGTATTTTCTTAAAAAGTATGTACCTAATTCTAATCATGTAATTGATTAGATTGTGATTCAGGTGGAACAAGAAGGCGACTTCTAAGTTCAACTGGTGTGCATATTGGATTGGAAATTCAAGTTTCTCTGGAATCAAGAAATAGGGCTAGTAAAGGTCTAGTGGACCACTTACGTTCCTAAAGATGCAACTTGGGAGCATGAAGATGCTATGCAGGAGGATTACCCACATATTTTTGAATATTTTTGAATTATACATGTGTATATAATGTAGTAAGGACAATGCATAAATAAGGGGGAAGGGAATGTAATAACACTAAGTAGGACCCTAATTGTAAATGTACATCTACTTTATGGGATGGTAGGCCAAAATATTTGGTCCAAAGTGTCATTGTATATAAGTGTTGAGGTCAAAGTGCATGTGTGATTGTTAGGCCGTAGAGCCTAGATAATAAAGGCCAACAACCCTATCATTGTAATATGTAATCACACTCGATGATATTAATTAAAACACATCACTATTGCAGACCAATCAGACAAAATATTATGGGGGGCTATAACTCCATAGAGAGAAAAGGGGGCTAAGAGTCTAGGAAGAGGGGCTAAGCCAAGGGGTATTAAGCCAATGTAATATTATATTAATATTTCCTAAAGTCTAATTTATGGGATATATTTTTATCCTAAGTTCCTAAAGCTGGGGAACATATCACTAAGTGGATCCCATGTAGTTCCTAGCATGAAAAATTTCAATTCGAGAACATGCATATATAAAGTAGGAACTTAGTGTATTTTGGCATTCATTCTCATCATTCTCACCGTCATTCTCACCATTCATATACTCTTGTAATCCATGAACCGTACCTATGATTAGAGATATTTTATAGTTGAACGTATCTAGTAAACCCTTGCTGGTTTGGTTTGAAGAAGCAGGTTGTCAGGCCCATGAGCATTTCTCTCTTGGTGAGATACTTATTGTGAATTGTTATCTCGGTTTGCCGGGAAAGTGGGTGTTTCGAATCTCAAAGAAACCTTGTGTTCAAAGTGCTACAATGCTCTGAGACTTCCTGTTTTTCATGTTTCTAAAGACTTGGAAGGGAAGTGGGATAATAGAAGGATTTCTGAGTAGAGAAGAGGTACACTTCCTGGGGTGGGACAAGCTATGGTGAATGAGAGGCTATGAGCTAGGAATGGTTGCCAGAGTTGACACCTTGGACTATGTTTTAATTATGTTATTTTTTATACCTTAGCTTGTATTAGGGATCCTTTTCCTTTGTGGAGTATTAGCCCCAGCTCAGGGGTGACCTGTTGTTCGGAGTATATGAATAACAGAGTCTACGACCGGGAGGAACATTCGAGGTTTTCTTCCATTCAATGTTTTAATAAAAAGATAAATGTTTTTTATGTTTTTCTGATGTTTACTGTGTGTTTAATTATAATATATTATAATTGTGTATATTTATGCATGGATTATGTGTTATAGAACTGCATATGTGTTTATATGTAGGGAATTTAATTAATTAGTTGGTATCAAAGATAAGGATTTTTGTGTGGTATGGCCCAACTTGGGGATGGGTATGTTACATTGTGGCATCAGAGCTAAATGTTCGAGTTTGTTGGTAACTGAGAATGTTACAAGAGAAACCACACCTTCTATTTGGGTTTTCTCTTGTAAGGGTTTTCAAGATAAAATATTTGTGTTATTTTGTGGATGGTGTGTGATTATGTTTCCATGTTCTCTATTTTCCGCATTTTATATATTTCATACATAAGTAGAAAATCAGTAACTAAATATTATAGAATCTAAGGAATTAAACCTTCATAGAGTAGATTTTAGTTTTATTTGTCAGATCTGATGTGATGAAATTTTCAGTGGAATATCCACAACAGTTTACAAAAAATATTGGTATAAGAGAAAGTTTTCATTTGGGTATTTGTGGGAAGTTTTGGGATTTAAGAATTGTCTTAAAGATAATTCATATAAACCCTAGCCATAACAGTTGTTTTTTTTCATAACAACCCTCGATATCAAGTAGAATATATATTTGAGAAGTTGGAAACATAGGTCACCAATATCAACTGCAATATGAACCTCCTCCTGGAAGCTTTAGCAAGAAATATCAGACCATTTGGAGATAATAGAGGCTCTAACTTAGGTATCATATCAAAGGGGAAATAAGGAGACCGAGAAGACCCATGAAAGGATTTTAAGAAATGACCCGAGAAAGAGAAACTGAGTTTGAGTGTCGTTAACCCTTTATAGTGCCAAATCAATACAGAAGTGAAAGTGGAAATAAATCCATACCAAGGTGATATTTATGCATAACAATTGAATCATTGGTTGTAGAAGCTAGAAGTTTATTTTAGTTTTCACCATATAGATGAAGAGAAAAATATTTCATTTGCTAAATTGAAGTGAGAGGGCCATGCTTTAATTTGGTGGAAAATCCATATGAAATAACTTAGGCTTGAGGCTGATCTACCAGTAACTAAGTGGGAGGAATTCAAAATCCTCATCAAGTCCCAATTCTACCCTATCGAGTATGTAGAGGACCAATGGATCCGATGGCACTACTTTAGGCAGACACAGGGACAATGTGTACATGAGTACACCACCGAGTTCATAAAAATGGCCATCATGCTATGTATCTCTCTTAGGAAACAAGATGTTATCCTCACGTATTTGAGGGTTTTACATAGTCATCTACAAAATAATGTGATGTTATTTAAGCCAAGGAAATTGGATTAGGTATATGTACAAAAATAGTACCTGGAAAACATAGGCCAAAAGAAAGGGAAACCAACAAGTTCCAAGCAGAAAGATCACCAAGAAGCTTCCAAGGAGGATATGAATAAGTGGAAATGGGGATAAGATAAGAATATGAAAACCATTGCACATTAGTACAAACAAACCAGAAACCATTACAATCATTACAACATTGATGGCCAGAACGAGGAAAATGTTAGAAACTGCATCTAGAGTTGAACTTGAATAATCACAAGAAGGATAGAAAGAAAAAGAACCTTCCAACCACATATTCAAGTAATCAGGTTGAAATTAGCTATGATGTGGATGAAAAAATTATCTGCACATCTGTGTAAAAGGAAGTGAAACTAAGTATCCTTCATTACCATGAAGATAAGGAGATGACAAGCTCTTCCACATCTAGATTCATGTGAAGAAGACCAATATAGATTCTCTTTTTGAATTTGGTTCATGGGATAATCTCATAGAAATGGATCTAGACAACAATATTGTATTGGAGGTTCATAATATTCCTAGCCCCCATCCATTGGGTTTGGTAAACAAGGATGTAGAGGTCAAGGTAACAAAGTAGTGCAAGGTTAAATTTTTTGTAAGTGTTGATTTTATAGATGAAGTAGAATTGGATGTTGTACCACTGGATGTATGGAGAGTAATTTTTGGAATCCCCTAGATATATGTTAGGGATGTTTTATTAATATGGAGAGACAAACAATACCGCCTCATCAAGGACGATAAATCCTTCATCATCAACATGCACAAAGGCATATAAAAAATTTCATTGGTAATTTCCAATCAAGCTAAGAAAGTGATCAGTTCTAACAAGAAATATGTTTTACTTTTATTAAGATAAATATGGTCTAATGATGAGTTAATATGAGTAAATGCATCCCTAGGGGTGTGTACTAAGGAGAAAAAAACATGATTCAAGTGATTTTTTATAGGATCATGGAATACAGATATTTCCAGACTCCCCATTACTGAATATTGGGCTATACATATAGTTTATGCTAGAAGCAAACAAAGTGAAGAAGCAGTTGCAACAACTATTGGATCAACAAGGTTTGATTCAACCAAGAACCTCATCTTGTGGGTCACCCGTAATAATTATTCTCAAGAAGGATGGGACTTGGAGAATGTGTATCGATTACAAGGAATTGAACAAGGTTACACTAAAGAATCAATACCCTCTGCCTAGGTTTGATGATCTATTGGACCAGCTGAAACATGCCAAGTACTTCAATAAATTGGATTTGAATTCAATATATCACCAGGTACAAGTAAAAGAAGAATATGCTTGGAATACTTCCTTCAAGACTAGGCAAGATTTATATGAGTGGTTGTTTATGCCATTCTATTTATGCAACACACCAGCTACATTTATGAGACCAATGCATGATATTTTAAACCCTTATCTAGATTCATTTGTTATTGTCTATTTGGATTATATATTTTTTTATAGTGCTACCTGGGAGGATTACATATCACATCTTATGCAGGTGTTATATAACTTGAAGAAGCACCACTTGCTTTCCAATATCAACAAATGTGAGTTTTACTAGTAGTCTTTGGTGTCTTTGGTGTATGCGATCGATGAAGGAAAGCTCAAGATAGATCCCACCAATATGAGGGACATTATAAAAAGGAAATTTCCTAAACATTTCATAGAAGTTAGGAGCTTTTTTGGGGTAGAACAATACTTGTGGAATTTTATAGCTTTATTTTCAGTAGTAGCTGCACCACTCCACACAATAAAAATGGGTAGTAAGAGTTTCTAGTGGTGAAAGAATCAACATAAGGACTTTGATGAGATGAAAAGAAAGATCAGTCAAGCACCAGTGCTCATTCTACCAAACTTGCATAATCCCTTTCAAGTGGTGACATATGCAAACATTTATGCGATGGGAGAAGACCTGATGCAGGGAGGAAGGAATGTGTGCTATCATTCTGAAGTATTTCATGGGGCATTCCTCAAATACCCTACATACATAAAGGAGCTCTATGCCTTGGTACAAGCTTTAAAAAAGTGAAATCAGTCTCTGATGGGAAAGGAGACCATCATCCACAAAGATCAACAACCTCTCCAGTATTTTTAGTCCTAGACTAAGTTACAACAAACTGGGATCTACAAATGGATGGGGTCCTTACAAAAAATTCATTTGGTCATAAAGTATAATAAGGGTAGCACACAAAATTTGGTAGACATGCTTTCACGACCACCAATGTCCATGATTGTAGCTTTGGAAACTCTAATGCACATGGATCCTTTACCCCATGATTCATACAAAGAGGCATACACAAAATATGAGGACTTCAAGGAGGTGTTTAAAAAACTACAAGGCCAAATTCATGTAGAATAAGGTGACAACAAGGTTGACTATCATTTCTATAATGGTATACTCTAGAAGCTCAAAAATATTTATGTTCCTGAAGGTGAACTATTGCAACTTATGAGATAGGCTCACACCTCCATGATTGCATGACATTTTGGTGTTGGGAAGACAATTTCCAACTTACAAAGGTATGTGTATTGGCCCATAATCCAAAAATATGTAGAACAATATATTAGAGGATGTATACTTTATTGTACCAACAAGGACAACAATATGAAGCAATGCCAATTTCATCCCTTACTGGTACCCACTAGACCTTAGGAAAGAATTTCCATGGATTTTGTGGGTGTTTTACCAACTGCATGAAAGGGACATGACTATTTATTTGTGGTAGTTGATAGGTTCAAAAAATGTGCATTCTCATTCCTTGTAAAAAAACCATCAAGGGACAGGAAGAAAAAATATTGTTCATTGAATAGGTCTAGGTGCACTTTGGGATACCAACAAGCATCATATCAAACAAGGAAACTAGATTTCTCAGTGCCTTTTGGACTACATTGTGGAAGAAGATGGACACTAAAATCAAGAGGTATAAAAAATTCTATCCATAGATAGATGGGTAGATAAAAGTATTCAATCACAATTTGGTGAAACTTTTGAGGTTGCAATCAAAAGCAATGGAAGACCTAGGATGAAAATATGATCTATATACAACACTCTTATAATAGGGTATTCCACACTTCTACTAGCAATGTAATACCCCAGTATTGAGTCCCCATATCAAATAATATATTTTGTTTATTTTATGAAAGGCCAAAGTGTCCAAACAATTAAAGAGGCTAGTGTGCCTAGGAAAAGTAATGTTTTGATCATTATTAATAATAAAATACATCGTTGGTTGCTAGACATACAAGAAAAAGAGTTTAGGGGTCTATGATTCCACGAGAGAGGGGGATTATGGGGCTAAGTCATTTTATCATGTTTTTGTTTACCCATAATTGTTTTAATGGAGAGAAGTGGTTACATGTGCTTCTTGGGGAAAGACCATGTGGTTCCTGATTTTCAAGTAAATATACAAACCTATCTTTGGGTTGTTTGGGGGGTTCATTCATTATTCATTGTTCATTTTTCACACCCTTCATCCTATACTTCCCCAATCACATTTTCACTCTTTCATTCATTGTTGCTCAATTATCATTCCTCATTCATTCTTGTCCTTGGATGGGGCATGGGGGTGAATTGTTGAGGAAGAGAATTTTTTTGTTTGATGTAGGAATGACTAGTGTATTACTGTAATACCCCAAGACCGATCTCCAGTTGAAATTGTAAACATGTTTTATAGGATGGGGAGCCAAGTGGTTATAAGATAGGAGGCATATGTGATGATTAGGCCGAAGAGCCTAGATGCTAAAGGCCAATGAGCCTATTTTTGCATATGTAAACAATCATATCATTAATATAATACATTGTTGCGTGTAGACTGACCATGATAAAAGTTTATGGGGGAGTAAAATCCGCTAGGAAGGGAAAGGGAGGCGCTAAGAGACTAGAAAAGGGGCTAAGCTATAGGGATTATCTCTAAGGGAATATTATTATTCCTAAAGACTATGGTGGGGATAATTATTTATCCCAAGTTATTATGGGAAAGAGAATGAATCACAAGTGGAGAGAAACAATCTCCAGGAGATCCATGTGTCATCAAGGGCGCATGAAAATATATGTGGGGAAATTAGTCTGTTTTCCCATCCTTCCCAATTCATGAATGCACTCACTCACACAGTGATGGAACCCAACAGTTGAATCTCTCCATGCCTCATGAACACCTTCAACAATGATCCTGTACATTTCCTGTTATGCACAGTGCACCTATATGTTTCCTAAGCCCATACTATGCCTTACCTTAATGTTGTTGCGGACAACATAGTTCCTTTCCTGAGTATGGTTGGTGCCATTACCTGTTCCATACCAATTTTCGGTTGTTTCCTTCACTTGATCTTGTACCTAGTTGACTAGAGAGATGGATTGAGGAAGTGGGTTGTCAGGCCCGTGGGGTTGAAGAGGCAGGTTGTCAAGCCTACGAGAAACTCTCTCTAGGTGAGAGAATTGCTTGAAATTTATTTCCTCAGGGATCCCAATTGCAGCTATAGTGCTCTGAGAATTCTTGTCTAACTTATTGCTAAATCCCTTGAAGGAAAGTGGGGCATCTGAAGGACTATTGAGCAGAGAACATGAAAAATTCATGGGGAAGGACAGGCATGTGGGGAATGAGAGGTTGTAGGCTGTTAGTGTGATTTGTCTCCTAGGACAAAATCCTTCCTGTTGACTGTGTAACTTTTTGTTTCCTCAACCTATTTACGAATCCCTTTACCTGGGTAGAGTTTAGTTCTAGCTCGGGGGTGACCCATTGGTGAGATTCTGAGCAGTGTGGTCTAAGGCTAAGAGGATCGTGGAAGGTCTACATGTAGTTGGTGGTCTTATATAAAAATATAAGTATCAACTATGTGTTCATTTGCATGCTGTGTATTTATACATGTATTTATATTTATGCGTATTTCCTGTGTACGCTGTATGAATAGGATTATTGTTATTTCCGCATGAATTCATGTATTAGAATAATGTATTTGTCTACTTAATTTTTATATATTATATACATATGGAATTATTTTTATTATGGAGTGGCATGGCCCAACTCGGGTGGCCGAGGATGGCACAATTTATGAAGTTCCGTAAGAGTTTCTATGTGGCATAGCCTAGGAGGTATAAGGTTGGGTGTGTTACAATCTGGTATCAGAGATCCAATTTTCAACATTGAGCCTGGATTGGGTCGTGTAAGTGGAAATTGAAAAAAACGTTACAGAGTGAAATTTTGTTGAAATGGACAAAATTCGAGTTTCGGCGCATCCATGAGGGCCAAAAGGGAACTGAGAGAACACCTTAGCTGTTTTTGATAGCTCAGGAGGTGTAGTAATTTAGAAAACCACAATGACCATATGATCTATTCGGGAAAGGTTCAAATATTTCACAACTGTCAGATCTGGGAAAAGGAGTGCGATGATTAACCCCTTCAATTCCTTTGGACTTTGTTTCTTCAAATGTTTTTAAGACTTTGAAAAAAGGAGGAAAAATCCCCAAAGCTCTAAAGTCCTGTAGTGAATATATACCATAGATCATTTGGGAGAAGGAGAACCATTGGATCCCTCATGTGGGTTGACAGTTCAACGTTCAGGGAAATCTAGTTGTGGTTGCACGGAGTGGAGTTTTCCTCGAATTCATGAAGTCTGGAACCAATCCCAACCGTTCATGTTCGGGGACACATGTTCGAAGATTAGCAAGTGTTTGTAGTTTTGGCGTTCATTAGTTCAGGGGTGGGGTGGTGCTCAACAGTGAAATCCTTCGAAACCTGAAGTTTCGAATTCCTGAAGCGTCGTAGTCTCGAAGCTCCAAGGAACACCTGCTCAAAAGTTCAGTGTTTAGGATTTGTAAAGTGTGCTGGTGTGAGATATTCTGAAGCCTAAAGTGTTGAAGTCCTAGAGCACCAAAGTGATGTGGACCTATTCGGGAGTTCGAAAGTTTTGCATTCAGGTGTTTTGATGTGCTCTGGTGCGAGATTTTGTGAAGTTCTGAAGTCTCGAAGTCCAAGAGTGTCATAGTGATGCAACATGATGATGTCACCTAGAGTGACATGAACTTGTTCATAAATTCGGCATTTGGGAGATGTGTTGTGTGATACCGAGAAGTTCTCCTAAGCCTCAGAGCACCGGAGTGACGTGGAAAGATGACGTCACCTATGGTGACGTGGACCCACTCTAAGCATGCCACATGTCATATTATTTCAGGATTTTCATAGACCTTTTGGGACAATTAGAACTTGACACATGTCACCCATAGATTGGGCCACATGTCATCTCTATATTTTCGACACATAGCACCCCCATGGTGCATGATTGGTGATGAGACTCTAGAAGTTTAGATATTCAACATTAAGGGGAAATGTTGTGTTGTGTTATGAAATCCTCCAAATCCTAGAGTCCCAGAGCTCCTATATACTGTTGATCTCAACCAGGAGCATGGACCGTTGATTCTTGAAACCTTCGAGGGTTTTCTATTTCAGGGTTCAGAGGAATTGAAGTGATTGTGCTATAATATCCTCCAAAGCCCATAGTACCGAAGTCCTAAAGCACCGGAGTGACATGGAATTTTGACGTCACCTAAGGTGACGTGGACCTACTTATGTGTTCCATGTGTCAACTTGATTCATGATTTTTATAGACCTTATGTGCCAATTGGAACTTGAAACATGTCACTTGTTGATTGGGCCACATGTCATCTCAATATTTTGACATGAAACACCCCTACTATGCAGTGATAATAATACCTCGACAGTTCGAAAATTCAACATTTGGGAGTTTTCAGGTGCGAAGTTGTAAAGATATCTAAAGATCTAAGCTCTAGAGAGACTCTCTGGGGGTTCTCCAGTTCGACGTTTGGGAGAAATAATGTGTGATATAGAAAGAAATCTCAAAGCTCCGAAGCAACGGATCCATTAAGCTCCAAAGATGTATCGTGCAAGAGTTCTCCAATTTGACATTCGAGAGAAATAAGGTGTGAGGTAGTAAGATCCTCTGAATCTCGAAGTTACGGAGCCCTAAAGGCCCAAAGCTTCAGATAAGCACCTTTCAGTTAAGCGCTTGTTCATAGGTCGTGGTCACATGAGATTTGGGGGCTGAAGAAAAAGGGCTAGTGCTCAAAAATTGTTTTAAAGAAAAAATGGGGCTAAAATAAGGAGTGTGTGGGGTATTGATTTGCACAGACTTGCACCTAAAGAAGTAAAGAAGGCCTGTAAACTTGAAGAGAGGATCCAACACAGACCCAAGAGCCAATTCAACTCTGAGAAAGAAGAAGAATTGTACAGGGATTACCTCCCTAGAAGAACAATTGTTTAAATATCCATAGATTTCTTTTCAAGACTCAGAATTGAGCAAGGGAGGTCAAACCCAGGACCTCCACCAAGGCCAGAGTCTCCATGTAGGCTGGGCTACTAGCCTGGCTACCATTAGTTCTTAACCCTATAGTTTTGAACATATATTTAAACTTGAATTAAGTTTCATTCAGATGAAAAAAGGGCCAAGGCTTAGCCCCAACCCGTGACCCACACCACATGATCTTTCYATACAACCATATGTGTGGAGGTTCCAACTGCTAGGTCAACGGGCATGTAAGTTTAGGTTGATGCTAGGTCACATGGGCCATGCGACCAACAACTCCATTGGAAAAGGTGGCAGGACCCCTAACTGTTCTCCATTATGCCACCATTTGTGGAATGAGCGYGCATGCTAGGTTTTTGGCATGGGAAACGCTCAAGAGCTAATTTAGTCACACACAAGTGCATTTTGGTGAGCAGAGACAACAAGCTATTGGGGAAAAACATCCAGAGTTGTATTTTTCTCAGTTTTTGGCCAAACCAGGTGTAGTAAGAGCCCATCTAGGGRTTTTTGGACATTCTAGAGCCATTGAGCCATCTATTTTTCATTTTGAGCATTGTAAAGAACTGATTTTGACACTTTGAGAATTAATGAAAATGATCCATTGGAAGATGGACTAGGAGATGTATCCCAAGAGAGGGGTGAACTTCTTTATCATTTTGTTGTGTTATGTGCTTATTTTTGATGGATTTTTATGACTGTTTATGATTCTCATATTAATTAAAAAATTCATTAAGTTTATGTTCTTGCAAACTTTATCCAATTGCCTAAGTCACATAACTATTTCACTTGCAAATTTGTACACAAAATCCTTCTTCATTTTCAGATCAAGTTGGTATCAGCGCATAGGTTTTTGAAGGTTTTATTGTTTGCAATTGTTTGTTTTATGATGCTTACAAGGTTGAATCTCATAAGAGGAGAGGTCAACTTGTAGATCCAAGTTCTCAACTTTCAATAAGGAGAACTACACAATCACCTCAAGCTTCAAGGAGGCATTCACTAAGTATGGTTCATGAGGAGAGTCATGAAACTCTTACTTCAGAAGATGAAACTTTCAAAAAAATATTTTTATGATATGACATAAATGATGAAATTTTTATTTGAAGAAAGGAATGCAAGTTTGCAAGGTGAAAGATCAAATCTTCCAAGAGGTAATGACGATAGTGGTGATAAAACTCCAAAATAAAATGGAGGGAATGGTGATACTCCACCTCCTTCACCTCCATCTTCCACTTATTCTACCATTTCATAACCACCTCCAAATTCTCCAAAAGAATATTGTAAAATTCCTCCATAAACCCCTTTGCCTAAGCTTGGTATTAAGTTTGAATTGCCTATGTACAATGGAGAGGTAAATGCTGAGAAATTGGATAATTGGATTCGTTATATTGAAGTGTATTGTAGGATACAAAGAATCAAAGATGATGAAACTAAGATTCATCTTGCTTCTCTTAGATTGGAAAGGGCATCACTCATTTGGTGGGAAGCCAAAACTCAAGAGGACATGAAGAAACACGGTAAAGTTTTATCCTCTTGGAATGATTTTATTGTTGCACTTAAAAGACAATTTTATCCATTATTATACATGAAGAAATCTATTATGTATTGGAAACATTTTAGACAAGCTAAAGGGAAAAGTGTGCAAAGCTACACTCAAGAATTTAGAATAAGAGCTTTGATTTTGGGTATAGATTTATCTTTTGAAGAAAACTTACTCAAATACATTGGAGGATTGCATATATACTTGAGGCACACAATACTTATGTTTAACCCTACAAATCTAGATGAAGTTTGTGTACATGAAAATAATTTGGAAGCAAGAGGGAGGAATGAACCTCAAAAGGGAAGCAATAAACCATTTGTTAAGGGATACAAGGGAAAGAGGAAGTTCAAAGGAAATGGAAGAAAGAATTCTTTAGTCAAGAAAGAGGGAGAGAAACTCACATGTAAACATTGTTCAAAATATGGCCACGATGAAGACCATTGTTGGAAACTTCATCCTAAAATGAGACCCAAAAATTTCATCCATAAGGGGAAACCAAATACTGCTGCAACTACACAACATGATTTAGGTTTTGATTCAGGAGATGAAACAAAAATTATGGCCATGGGTTTTCAAGGTAAGGATTCTAATGCAAGTACTAGTTCTTCAAGTAGTAGCCTCAATGAAACTCAACATGAAAAATAAAGAATAGAGCTTTTCCACACAAGGTTTATTTCAAATCATACCAATATATATACTCTTTTTAATACTGGATCTCAAGCAAACCTCATATCTGAAGACACTGTTAATAAATTGCATTTGGAAACTACTCCACATCCTAAACCATATCCTTTAGGATGGATATGTGACAATGCCAAATTGCATGTGACAAGAAGATGTAAACTTAGATTTTCCATCACTTCAAACTTTAAAGATGAGGTAGATCTTGATGTTATTCCATTGGATATTTGTGGTCATTTGTTTAAAAATGGATTTGAGTACATTGTTAGAGCACATACAAAGAAGATGAATTTGTCAGTTGTAAATGATGGTAAGAAATTTGTCCTCTTGATGTCAAACCCAAAGACAATGTTGAAAAAAAAGATTTCCAAGGTTGTGATGCAAAGTTGAAATCTGATTTATATGAGGTTGTTAACCAATATTATGAGATGTTTCAAGAACCAAAAGGATTGCCTCCTAAAATGGGTATCCAACAGGAGATACAATTGCAACAAGATTGTCCTCTTCCAAACATTGGTATGTAAAGGATGTCAGTCATGGAGAATGCTGAAATTAAAATACAAATTCAAGAGTTGCTTGACAAAGGGGTTATCATGTCAAGCACATCACCATGTGGGTCACACATCACCATGTTGGTCACCAATTGTTTTAGTACAAAAGAAATATGGTACATGGAACATGTGTGTAGATTTCAGAGCCTTGAACAAGATTATAGTAAAGAATCGTTATCCTCTTCCTAGAATTCATGATTTTCTTGATCAATTGAAAGATGATAAGTATTTTACTAAGTTGGATTTGAGAAGTGGATATAATTAGATTAGGATTGTTGAAGGACACACTTGGAAGATAGATTTCAAAATAAAGCAAGGTTTGTTTGAATGGATGGTTATTCCATTTGGGCTTTGTAATGCTCCTGCTACATTCATGAGAGTTATGAATGATGTTTTAATTCCTTTTCTTGATGATTGTCTACTTGGATGACATTTTGATATTTAGCAAATATTGTGAAGTGAATATTATGCATGTAAAGCAAGTTTTAGATGTCTTAAGGAAATAAAAGTTGTTTTTAAAGATGTCTAAATGTGAGTTTGGAAAGACCTCACTTATTTAATTGGGACATATTGTTGGAGGAGGAGAAATGAAAATTGATCCTTCCAAGTTCAAAGTAATTTTGGATTGGCCCAATCCCAACAATGTGACAAATGTAAGAAATGTTTTGGGAGCAACCCAATATTGGAGAAAGTTTATTGCTAACTTCTCTTTAATTGCAGCTCCATTACATGCAGTGACAAGCATCAAGCAAGTTTTCCAATGGGGAGGCAAGCAACAAAAATAATTTGATTCAATAAAGGAGAATATTAGTTCAACTCCAGTTCGTGTACTTCCTAATTTGAGATATTCATTTGAGATCCAAACAGATGCAAGTAATTATGCAATGGGAGCAATCTTGTTGCAATAGGGTAAGCCTGTTTGTTTTCATTCTGAAACTTTTAATGGTGTTGCGATTAATTATCCTACTTATGATAAGGAGTTGTATGCATTGGTGCAAAGTGTGAAAAAATGGAGACATTATTTATTGGGAAAATAAACTATCATTCACAAAGATAATCAACCATTGTAATACTTACAATAAAAAACAAATCTACAACAAGCAAGGCACTTAAGATGGATGGATTTTCTACAACAATTCCACTTGGTTATCGGGTATAAGAAAGGAATTTATAACAAAGTTGCTGATATTCTTTCTGGGACTATTGTTAGTGCTTCATTTATTCTTAAGCATAATTCTACCATGCACGAGAGCCATGTTGAATATTATTCTTTAGATGCTGATTTTAAAGAGGTTTATGCAACTTTTTGTCATTCTAACCAAGTTGAGGAATTGGATTACCATGTGCATGATAATATTTTGTATCATCTTGGCAAGCTATGTATTCCATAGGGTGAAAGAGTCAACATCATAAAGGAATCACATTCTTCTCTTATTGCTAGCCACTTTGGTGTAGGCAAGACAATGGCTGATTTGAAAAGGTATAGCTATTGGACTAAAATGAATGAAAGTGTTTCAAGATATGTAAGAGGATGTTCTTTATGTGCTACAAGCAATCCTAGCAATAGAAAGCTGGGTTTTTATTCTCCACTTCCGGTTCCTTCTCTTCCTTGGGAAATAATTTCCATGGACTTTGTAGGAGGTCTACCTATGTCAAAACATAATCATGATTATCTTTATGTTGAGGTTGACCGTTTAAGAAAAATGTGTATTTTTATTCCTTGTAAGAATCAGGTTACAGTTGAACAAATGGCACACATGTTCTTTCAACATGTTTGGGTTGCCCAAATCCATTATTTCTTATCAATATTATTTATTTATTGGGAAATTTTTGTCAAGATTATGGGCACTCATGGAAACCAAAATGAAAAAGAGCACAACATTTCATGCACAAATCGATGGTCAAACAGAAGTGGTGAATAGAACAGTAGTACATATTCTTTGTGCTTATTGCAACAAACATCCTAAGCTTTGGGATGAGCACCTACACTACATTAAGCATGCTTATAACTGGGCTATGCACTCTTTGACTCAAACATCTCCATTTGAGGCATGTTTTGGTTATTTTCCAAAATCTCCTTTAGATTTTATCTTTGGGAAGGAAATTTATTTTGATGATCATTATGACATCGATAGAGCAAAGAAGTTCATTGAACAAATTTAGTAGGTGCATCAAATGGTACAAGAACAGTTGGAAAAGAGCCAAGCCAAGTACATGACAAGACAGGACAAGCATTGTGTTGATCACAGTTTCCAAGTTAGAGATGAAGTTTGGCTTTACATTAGAAAAGAGAGGCTTAAAGGAGAAGGTAAAAATTGAAATCGATTAGATATGGACCTTTCAAGATTCTTAAAAATATTGCTAACAATGCCTTCCGTTTGGATTTGCCTCCTTATATGCAAGTGTATGCAGTTGTTAATGTTGAGAATTTGATATTGTATGATCTTCCTTTGATTGATGATCAAGGAGAGAATGTTCATATTCATTCCATAGATGAATTCTTGCCATAATATCTTTCAGAATCGCATAAGGATACAATCCATGACAGAAGGATGAGAACTTCAAAATGAGGGAATGTTGAATACCTTTGTGTTGGTATTAAAGGCAAAAATCCAAGAAAATAAAAATGAATTGAGGTTGGAAAGGTGAGGGAACTATACCCTCATCTTTATATTGGCTAAAGGTAGTCTTTTGGAGGTCCAAAATCTTCCCAATGGGGAAGAGTGATCTAGGGGATCAAAATATGCTCAAAAATCAAAGTTCTCGAAATTGATAGAAAATAGATTCATTGCGTATATCTCGTCCTCACAAACCCAACAAAACTTGAATAGGCTCAAACAAACATCATATGAGAGAGATATCACGTTCTGTCCACTTTTCCAAACATGCAAAAAAATGTTGACTGTACAGTTTGCACAATCTGACTGTGTAGACTGTACTAGTGAGGTGGAAGGGGGACCGTACAGGTGACGTGGAAGGTGGTTATTTGGTAGCTTATGTGGAAGTGGTTTAGGTGGACCTATCTGGTGCTGACATGTGGCATACAGATGAACGGATAGAAGGGTTCCACATGGATCATTCAGGGGCTGCCACGTGGCACCCCCTTGTGGTGGTGTAAAATTTGTATGGGTTCCATGGGGGTCGAAATTGGGACCTCCACCAAGGCCAGATTCTCCACGTAGGTTGGGATAATAGCTCGCATACCATTAGTTATTAACCCTATAGTTTCAAACATATATTTAAATTTGAATTAAGTTTCATTCAGATGAATAAAGGGTCGGGGCTTATCCCTAGCCCACAACCCACACCACACAACCTTTTCATACGACCATATGCATGGAGGTTCCAATGTCTAAGCCGACAGGTGTTTAAGTTTAGGTCGACGCTAGGCCACATGGGCCATGCGACTGACACCTCTGTCGGAAAAGGTGCAAGCCCCCCTAACCATTTGAAATTATGCCACCATTTGCAGAATGGGCACACATGCTATGTTTTTGGCACGAGAAACACTCAGGATCTAGGTTAGTCACACACAAGTGCATTTTGGTGAGTGGAGACAACGAGCTATTGGGAAAAAACATCCACAGTTGTATTTTTCTCAGTTTTTGGCCAAACCAGGTGTAGGAAGAGCCCAACTAGGGGTGTTTGGACATTCTGGAGTCATTGAAGCCATCTATTTTTCATTCTGAGCAATATAAAGCACTGATTTTGACACTTCGAGCATTAATGAAAATCATCCAATGGAAGATGGACCAGGAGATGTAGCCCAAGAGAGGGGTGAACTCCTTTATCATTTTGTTGTGTTATGTGATTGTTTTTTATAGATATTTATGACTGTTTATGCTTCTCATATTAAGTAAAATATCATTAAGTTTATGTGCTTGCAAACTTGATCCAATTGCCTAAGTCACATAATTATTTCACTTGCAAATTTGTACACACAAGCCTTCTTCATTTTTAGAATAGGGAGAAGTCATTGGAAAGATATTAGATAATAGAGTATACCTGTTCACCCAGAAAATTGAGATGAACAATCAATTTATCAAAAAACTAGAAGAAAGAAGTTTGATATATTATTGAACCAGAGTGGTTCATATTTTCATGAAAATGTTGAAACAGTTAGCCTGACAAAGTTTTGTTGGCTGCACATTTTGCATAGTTAACAAGAACTAGATCAAATCAGGATCAACACATAGTGCAGAGGAATGGAATATACATATGGGGCTTACAACTAGGAATATGAGATCAGAGGGATAGATGTCCATATGGGTATTGAAGGAACAAACTCCAATGGGAGAAGGAGAGGATGAAAACATGAATATGTTAGAGACCATTCAAAATTTGTCGAAATATGTCCAAAGTCATAAAGATGATAATGAAAGGCTTATGAAATCCAAGGAGTAGTAGGATAACTTAAACATGAAATTAATTCATAGCTTGGACATAATTGAAAATAAATTGTATAAGGAGAATGGCTTAAGAAAATCAGGAAGTCATAGGTTTCCTGATGAGAACGGTAGATCAAGTAGTTTTAGAAGACATCTCCATCACTCCCCAAGGAATTCCAATAGGAGAGAATAGAACAACTCAAATCCATCCCCTAGCATGAAGCATCAGAAGAGGTCTGGGGTGGATGAGATGTAAGGAGAAATGAACAAAATCAAACCTTCTACATTTGATGGTGAGCACAAGAAGGATGAAGATGCATATAAATGGCTGTCGGGCATGAGAAAGTAATTTCAATTGCATAATTATTCTTCACATGCAGAAGGAAGAATTTCTATCTATCAACTCAAGGGAAAGGCATCCATGTGGTGGGACCAACTTCTACAGGTTCAACACATTAAATAATCCTTTCATATATTAATAATTCACATTAATTCATATGTTGCAGGTCTTCAAACAAAGGGTAAATTTGCATGTCCAGATTGTGGTCGTAAGATGAAATCTTGTCGGTCAAAAAGTTTAGGAAACAAGGTGTTTGATGAGTATAGACACTTCCTCTCTAAGAAACATAAGTATCGTACTCGTGAAAAATATCTTTTCAATGGGAAACAAGAGATTGGACTAAAGCCACAAAGAATTACACCTCGCCTATGGAAGTTGGCATATGATAGAATTAATCCTCGATGTATGCATTTTGTTTATGTATCGTAAATGGAATCATGTTTTGAAATTTTATTTTAATTATTCAATTTATTTTACCGCATTTGATAAATATTATTCTGATTTTTTTTATTCTTCATCAATGTTGTCATCGTGAAGGTAGTAATAATGGGCTTCCATGATGAATCAAATGTTATCCCACTCAATTCACAAGGTTTCCTTACTATGAGGAACTAAAAATAGTTCATTTGTTTGATATAATGCATATCATGAAGAATGTGACAGAAACATTATGGCGAATCATAGATGGCAGGAGGGATAAAGAAAAAATTGTCAAAATTTGCAATGACATTAAGGAAACCAATCATACAATGAAAAGTGTGATCTGATCAAATAGTGATGGAGACCAAAATAACCTTCCATGGTTATTAATAGAGCAACAAATAAATGATGTAAAAGAGGTCATTCAAAGAATTAAATTTCACACAGGTTTTTGTTCAAACATAAAGGATATCTTGATGAATAAAGGTGAATTTGGTGGGGTAAAAACACATGATTGGCATACCTTCATTAAATTAATTAATAATTTTAGTATTCATATTTATATATTGGTCCTATAAATTTTTTGAGATTTTATTTTTCTAGTTTTGAAACAAGTAATGATTCATTTTTATTGTTACAGTTTGTTCTACCTATATATCTCCCAAATGACTTTAACAACAATGTCAAACAATTTATATATGATCTTGGAAAATACATGAGGTAAGTAGCTGCAATATATATGCAAAAACAAATTTCAATTTTTTGTTGTACTTAATGACATTTGTTTTACTTGTAATGTAATATGTATTATGTTTTGTTGAAATATGTTATTTTCTTGCATCATGATCTGTAGATGGTTTTCATTGAAATAAATCCATGAAGATGATATAAAGTATTGGAAGAGAGAAATTCCTCGGCTAATGTGTGAAATGCAGAAGTATCTACCTCCAACATTTTTCAATGCACAAGAACACTACCTCATACACCAAGTTGAGGAGATTGAAACGTGTGGACCTGTACACACAAGGTCAATGTGGATGGTGGAGAGGAACTTTAAATAATTGAAGGATTTGGTTAGACAAAGATCACTTATAGAGGGTTATATGGTGGAGGGATATATGGTATATGAATCCATGGTGTATATTAGTCAGTATCTTCCTAAATTAGCAGCGCAAGCTATGCATGTAGTGGATTTCATTTGGGATGTGAAATCCATCAAAAACTTTGAAGGGGAGTAGCCGTTGGGGAAAGGTACAATGAATAAAGTGAGAGGTAATATTTAAATTGTGGATATTTGTAATAAATACAAATTTTCATTTTTTTGTGTATATGATCATACTCATATAATATTTATTATTTCATCATTTATTAATATTTATCATGGTTATAAATAATATTTAATATTGGTGAACTGTGATCTTTTGATCGATTAGTTGCTCAAGATTGGGATGCACTACATTTATACATTGCAAACAATATTGACTGGATGAAGGTATGGATTGATAGATGTAAAAAACATCATGGTGGTAGGTTATCATGGAAAGAACTTTTTGAATTAGTAAGAGAAGCTCGTTGTAATGGAGATTCCCATGTTACGCAGAGGGAAATAGATTTAGCATATTGTTTGAAAGATGGAAAGGAAAGAAAATTCACCCATTTTATTCAGTTATTTTATATTATATTAATTTTATTGTAGGTGTGTTTTTTTCATATTATACTTTCCAAGTTATATGAATCTTTTTATTATTAATTGACAATGCATCTTTTACATGTCTGGCATATTGCAGTTGAAACACCACAAGGCTATGTGGTGAAATGGTCATAAATTTCACATCAAATAGTTGGACGAAACCAGGAAAAATTCTGATAGTGGGATAACTGTAGTATTCCAGGTCACTAATGTTTCCTCTAGGAGTGACAGATGTCCTAGAGAATATGAAAATAGATACTATGGGTTTTTGAATGATATAATTGAGTGTGACTTTATTCCTTCAAATTAGTTTTGTTCAATGTCAAATGGTATACGTTACGAATGAATGAACATGATGAGGAAAGAATTTTTATTCAACATGCCAACGTATTTCCGATGATTAAATCAACTATTTTTTAAAAAGAAAATGATCTCTATGTTTTTCCAAGTCAATGTGAACAAGTCTTCAAAGGTTCCAGGTAAGAGGGATTGGTCATTTGTTGTTGGATATGATCCAAGAGGAAGGTCAGTAAATCATATTGTAGATTAAGAATATGGTATTGAAGAAGAAGATGATCTAGATTTAGAGTAGGAAGAATATGGGTCGACAGATGAAGAAGACGAAGAAGATGAACCAGGCGTAGGACACAATGTGCCAGTTCTTGATGATGATATCGATGAAGATATGATAAAAAATGACATTGATGATGATGATGATATCATCAATCCATTCAAAACAATTTTTGAACTGGATGCTGATACAAATGTCGAGTTGGATGATCATGAAGAATATACAGAAGAAGGATGATACAAATGTTGCATTGGTTTATGAGGTACGTAACTAGATATTTTGATTTATATGAATTATTCTCTTTAAATAATTTTTTATGTGGGTTAATTACATGTTTTTAAGTTTTATTTCATTTTTGNGTAATTAACCCACATAAAAAATTATGTGGGTTAATTACATGTTTTTAAGTTTTATTTCATTTTTGTTTTGGTAGTTTCTATGCATGATTACTATGTTTCTTTTGTTTATTTTCTATTTTATAGATTGAGTATTGGGGAATTGAGAGTGATGTGAGGGGGGGAGGGGCCTTATGAGCTTCCACCTTCATGTGGTTGGCCTTGTTTAGTAGAGAATAAATTATTCTCGAAACCAACAAAAGTTCATTCATTCATCTTTATACTCAAAGATAACTCATAGACCCACTCTATATATCGACCCATGAGATTTTGTATTTAAATAATGATTTCATACTAATATTCTTAATGGATAAAAAGAGTACTTAGATGATAGAAAAAAACAAAGACATAAAATAACTTGAATCTTGTACGATTAATCAAGTGCTTCTTTTATCAACATTATTTCGCCATGCCCTTACAGTACTAGTAGATGCAGGGATGTGCATATCGGTCATATTTTAAAGGTAACGACTAAAATACATTATACTAGGGCTATATTAGTATATGACGGGCAACAATAACCTGTGAATGGGACCAACATTGAAATTCTTTCAAAATGTTTATGTATGCACTGCAATTTGACATGGATAGACTATTCACATGCCTTGACGATATGGAATGGTTTCCAGTCTCAAATATTACTCACAAACCCACTCTATATATCGATCCATCTCATCCTCCTTTCGTTTTAATTTTCTCGGTCGAATTTTAAAGGAAACAACTATAAGAAGACATTGTAATAGGGCTAGAGTACATTATGGGAATCAATGACTTATGAATGGGGCCAATGTTGAAATTTTTTTCAAAATGTTTTTTTATGCACCGAAATTTGACATGGATAGACTGCCCACATTCCTTGATGATATGGGAGGGTTTCTAGACTCAAGGATCACTCACACACCCACTATTTATATTCATCATCTTTGTCATTCAAAACCAACATCATGCGAATTAGGCCCATGATTTTGGTCATGGCGAGAAGAAGGCAATAGATGAGATTTCATATTTAAATATTGATTTCGAACTAATATTATTTATGGAGCAAAAGAGTTCTTAGATGACAAAGAGACAAAGACACAAACTAACTTGAATCTTGTGTGATTAATCAAGTACTTATTTTATCAACGTTATTGTTCCATGCCCTTGTAGTACTAGTAGATGCAGGGACATGCATATCGGTCGTATTTTAAAGGAAACAACTAAGATTAATTGTACTAGCGCTAGGTCAGTACATGATGGGAAACAATAGACTGTGAATGGGGCTAATGTTGAAGTTCTTTCAAAATGTTTCTGTATGCACTGAAATTTGACATGGATATACTGTTTGCATGCCTTGACAATATGAAAGGGTATACAGACTCAAATATTACTCACACACCTACTCTATATATCGAATCATCTAGTCCTCATTTCGTTTTAATTTTATCGGTCGAATTTTAAAGAAAACACCTGTTAAAAGACATTGTACTAGGGCTAGAGTATATGATGGGAAATAGTGAACTCTGAATGGGGTCAATGTTGAAATTTTTTCAAAATGTTTCTATATTTACCAAAAATTGACATGGATAGACTGTTCACATGCCTTGACGATATTGGAGGGTTTCCAGACTCAAATATCACTCATACACCCACTCTTTATATTCATCGTTTGTGTCGTTCAAAACCAACATCATGCCAATTAGGCCCATGATTTTGGTCGTGGTGAGAAGAAGGCGATAGATGACATTTCGTATCTAAATAATGATTTTTTACTGATATTCTTTATGGTGCAAAAGAGTACTTAGATGAGAGAAAAAAACAAAGGCATAAAATAACTTGAAGATTGTGTGATTAATCAAGTACTTATTTTATCAACCTTATTGCACCATGCCCTTGCAGTACTAGTAGTTGTGGGGATGTGCATCTCGATCGTATTTTAAAGGAAATAGCTAAAATACATTGTACTAGGGCTAGATCAATACATGATGTGAAACAATAACCTGTGAATGGGTCCAATGTTGAAATTCTTTCAAAATGTTTCTGTATGCACTGAAATTTGACATGGATAGACTATTCATATGCCTTGTTGATATGGAAAGATTTCTAGACTCAAATATTACTCACACGCCCACTCTATCTATCGACCCATATCTTCCTCCTTTATTTTTAATTTTCTCAATCGTATTTTAAAAGAAACAACTATTAAAAGACATTGTACTAGGTCTAGAGTACATGATGGGAAACAATGACCTGTGAATGGGGCCAACGTTGAAATTTTTTCAAAATGTTTTTGTATGCACCAAACTTTGACATGGCTAGATTGTTCACATTCCTTGATGATATGGGAGGGTTTATAGAATCAAATATCACTCATACACCCACTCTTTATATTCATTGTTAATGTCATTCAAAACCAACATCATGCCAATGAGGCCCATAATTTTGGTCGTGGTGAGAAGAAGCCGATAGATGAGATTTCGTATTTAAATAATGATTTTGTACTAATAATATTTATGGAGCAAAAGAGTACTTAGATGAGGGAAAAAAACAAAGACATAAAATAACTTGAATCTTGTGCGATTAATCAAGTACTTATTTTATCAACGTTATTGTGCCATGCCCTTGCAATATTAGTAGATGTGGGGACGTGCATCTTGGTCGTATTTTAAAGGAAACAACTAAAATACATTGTACTAGGGATAGATCAATACATGATGGGAAACAATAACCTGTGAATGGGGCCAATGATGAAATTCTTTCAAAATGTTTTTGTATGCACTGAAATTTTGACATGGATAGACTGTTCGCATGCCTTGACGATATGGAAGGGTTTCCAGACTCAAATATTACTCAGTCACCCACTCTATATATCGACCCATCTTGTCCTCATTTTGTTTTAATTTTCTTGGTCGAATTTTAAATGAAACAACTATTAAAAGACATTGTACTAGGGCTAACTACATGGTGGGAAACTGTGAACTCTTAATGGGGCCAACATTGAATTTTTTTCAAAATGTTTCTGTATGCACCAAAATTTGACATGGATAGACTATTGACATGCATTGATGATATGGGAGGGTTTCCAGACTCAAATATCACTCACAACCACTCTTTATATTCACCGCCTGTGTCATTCAAAACCAACATCATGCCAATTAAGCCCATGATTTTGGTCGTGGAGAGAAGAAGGCAATAGATGAGATTTCATACTTAAATAATGATTTCATAATAACATTATTTATGGAGAAAAAGAGTACTTAGATGAGAGAAAAAAACAAAGACATAAAATAACTTGAAGCTTGTGCGATTAATCAAGTACTTCTTTTATCAATGTTATTGCACCATGCCCTTGTAGTACTAGTAGATGCAAGGACGTGCATCTTGGTTGTAATTTAAAGGAAACAACTAAAATACATTGTACTAGGGATAGATCAGTACATGATGGGAAACAATAACTTGTCAATGGGGCCAACATTGAAATTCTTTCAAAATGTTTCTGTCTGCATTGAAATTTGGCATGGATAGACTATTCACATGCCTTGACGATATGGAAGTGTTTCTAGACTCAAATTTTTCTCATACACCCACTCTATATATGGACCCTTATCATCCTTGTTTCGTTTTAATTTTATCGGTTGAATTTTAAAGGAAACAACTATTAAAAGACATTGTACTAGGGCTAGAGTACATGATGGGAGGGTTTCCAGACTGTTAACATGCCTTGACGATATGGGAGGGTTTCCAGACTCAAATATCACTCCCACACCCACTCTTTATATTCGTCATTTGTGTCATTCAAAACCAACATCATGTCAATTAGGCCCATGATTTTGGTCGTGGGAAGAAGAAGGCAATAGATGAGATTTTTTATTTAAATACTGATTTCATACTACTATTCTTTATGGAGTAAAAGAGTACTTAGATTAGAGAAAAAAGAAAAGACATACAATAACTTGAAGCTTGTGCGATTAATTAAGTACTTGTTTTATCAACGTTATTGCGCCATGTCCTTGCAGTACTAGTAGATGCAGGGACATGCATCTCAGTCATATTTTAAAGGAAACAACTAAAATACATTGTACTAGGGCTAGATCAGTACATGATCGGAAACAATAACCTGTGAATGGGGCCAACGTGGAAATTCTTTCAAAGTGTTTATGTGTGCACTGAAATTTAACATGGATAGACTGTTTTCATGCCTTGATGATATGGAAGGGTTTCCAGACTCAAATATTACTCACACACCCACTTTATATATCGATCCATCTCATCCTCATTTCCTTTTAATTTTCTTGGGAGGGTTTGCAGACTCAAAGATTACACAGGATAAACAAAGGAAATGGATGAGGTGCTTGCATATAATGAAATATTGGTATGATATTATGTATTACTCTACCTAAAAAATTACCCAATTTAAATCACTATATGGTTATGAACCCCTCGTCATCGAAGAGTTGGGTCATTAAAAATGAAAGTATAAACTATTATATTTAATCTCTTTTAAAATAAAATTGACTACTATAATATAGGTTAACTTTCTCTCTTTTTGGTGTAGAAATACATAGTTAAATAATCTACCTTGATGCAATCAGTGCTGCAATAAGGTCTAAATATGCATGAGTTGATATGATTTTGTCTTCGTTAATGAGCAATATAACTGAAATTATCAATAAATGTCATAATCGTAAATGCCATCATTGTTGTCATAGTATTGTGGCAACAAAGTTTCAATGAACATGATGTTCTTTATTGTTATAGCATATTTTTCAAAACTGTTCGAAAACATGGGACTTTGGCCCATGATTTTGGTTGTAAGAAGAAGACACTTGATGTAATTTTTTATTTAAATAATGATTTTGTACTAGTATTCTTTATGGAGAAAAAAAGTACTTAGATGAAATCAAAAAAACAAAGACACAACATAACTAATGAATATTGTGCAATTTATCAAATTATTATTTTTTTATGTTATTGCATGCCCTTGCTGTACTAGATGCGGGGACATGTGTCTCAAACAAATTTTAAAAGAAACAACTAAAATAAATTGTGTGACAATTCCTTGTGTGGGTGGGCACCCCTCGCCTTGCATTGCATTTGGGTGCTATGCCTCCTTTTCGTTACGATTCCTCATGTGGGCGCCCCTCATTTCAACTCACCTTGCCTTGCCTTTGGGCACCCAGCCTTGTCTAGGCCATCTTAAAAAACTTAAGTCAAAGCCAAAATTGTTCATTATCTGGCATATGACTTGTCTTCTTGCCTAGTGCTCCCTTCTGTGGTTGTTTGCGTTATGAATCTTAATGTGGGTGGGCACTCCTATTTCCTTTCCTTTGGGCACCCTTCCTTATTTTCGTTATGATTCCTCATGTGGCCACCCCTCTTTCCAACTCTCATTCCATTGTGTTTGGCCACCCTACCTCATTTTCGTTATGATTCCTCATGTGGGTGACCCTCTTTCCAACTCGCCTTGCATTGTGTTTGGGTACCCTGCCTCATTTTCATTATGAATCCTCATGTGGGCATCCCACTTGTCAAATCACCTTGCGTTGCGTTTGGGCGCCCATGAAATTTGACATGGATAGACTGTTGACATTCCTTGAAGATATAGAAAAGTTTCCAGACTCAAATATTACTCACACACCCACTCTATATATCGACCCATCTTGTCCTCATTTCGTTTTAATTTTCTCGGTCAAATTTTAAAGGAAACAACTATTAAAAGACATTGTACTAGGGCTAGAGTACATGATGGGAAACAATGAACTATGAATGGGGCCAATGTTGAAATGTTTTCAAGATGTTTCTGTATGCATTGAAATTTGACATGGAAAGACTATTCACATGCCTAGATGATATGGGAGGGTTTCCAGACTCAAAGATCACTCACACACCCACTCTTTATATTCATTGTTCGTGTCATTCAAAACCAACATCATGCTAATTAGGCCCATGATTTTGGTCATCGAGAGAAGAAGGTGATAGATGAGATTTTGTATTTAAATAATGATTTCATAATAATATTATTTATGGATCAAAATATTACTTAAATGAGAGAAAAAAACAAAGACATAAAATAACTTGAAGCTTCTGCGATTAATCAAGTACTTCTTTTATCAACATTATTACGCCATGCCCTTGTAGTATTAGTAGATGTGGGGACATGCATATTGGTCGTATTTTAAAGGAAACAACTAAAAGACATTGTACTAGGGCTAGCTCAATACATGATGGGAAACAATAACCTATGAATGGGGCCAACGTTGAAATTCTTTCAAAATGTTTCTGTATGCATTGAAATTTTCCATGGATAGACTGTTCACATGCCTTGACAATATGGAAGTATTTCCAAACTCAAATATTACTCACAAAATCACTCTATATATTGACCCATCTCGTCCTCATTTTTTTTACTTTTCTTGGTCAAATTTTAAAGGAAACAACCATTAAAAGACATTGTACTAGGGCTAGAGTACATGATGGGAAATAGTGACCTGTGAATGGGGCCAACGTTGAAATTTTTTCAAAATGTTTTTGTATGCACCAAAATTTGACATGGATAGACTGTTCACATGCCTTGATGATATGGGAGGGTTTCCAGACTCAAAGATCACTTACACACCCACTCTTTATATTAATTTTATGTGTCATTCAAAACCAACATCATGACAATTAGGTCCATGATTTTGGTCACGACGAGAAGAAGGCGATAGATGAGATTCGTAGTTAAAAAATAATTTCATACAAATATTCTTTATGGAGCAAAAGAGTACTTAGATGAGAGAAAAAAACAAAGACATAAAATAACTTGAAGCTTGTGCGATTAATCAAGTACTTATTTTATCAATGTTATTGCGCCATGCCCTTGCAGTAATAGTAGATGCGGGGATGTGCATCTCAGTTGTATTTTTAAGGAAACAACTAAAATACATTGTACTAGGGCTAGATTAGTACATGATGGGAAACAATAACATGTGAATGGGGCTAACATTGAAATTCTTTCAAAATGTTTTTGTATGCACTAAAATTTGACATGGATAGAATGTTTACATGCCTTGATGATATCGAAAGGTTTCTAGACTCAAATATTATTCACATGCCCACTCTATATATCGACCTATCTCATCCTCGTTTCGTTTTAAGTTTCTTGGGAGGGTTTCCAGACTCAAATATCACATGGGATAAAAAAAGGAAATGGATGAGGTGGTTGCATCTAATGAAATATTGGTATGATATTATGTATTACTCTACCTCAAAAATTACCCAATTTAAATCTCTATATGGTTATGAACCCCCGTCACCGAAGAATTGGGTCATTAAAAATGCAAGTATAAAGTATTATATTTAATCTCTTTTAAAATAAAATTGACTACCATAATATAGGTTAACTCTCTCTCTTTTTTGTGGAGAAATGCATAGTTAAAATAAGCTACCTTAATGCAATCAGTGCTACAATAAGGTCTAAGTATTCATTAGATGATATGCGTTTGGCCTCATAACTGATAAATATACTTGGAATGATCAATAAATGTCATCATCGTAAATGTCATCATTGTTGTCATAGTATTGTAGCAACGAAGTTTCAATGAACATGATGTTCTTTATTGTTATAACATCTTCGTCGAAATTGTTTGAAAACATGGGAATTTGTCCCATGAGTTTGGTGGCAAGAAGAAGACGCTTGATGGCATTTTTTATTTAAATAATGATTTTTTACTAATATTCTTTATAGAGAAAAAAAGTACTTATATGAAAGCAAAAAGCAAAGACATGACATAACTAATGAAGTTTGTGCAATTTATCAAGTTCTTATTTTTTGATGTTATTGCATGCCCTTGTAGTACTAGATGTTGGGACATGCATCTCGAACAAATTTTAAAAGAAATAAATAAAACACATTGTATTATGATTCCTTATGTGGGTGATCACCCCTCTTTCCAACTCACCTTTCATTGCATTTGGGTGCCCTACCTCCTTTTTGTTACGATTCCTCATGTGGGTGCCCCTCATGTTGTAACTCTCCGTTCTCCCCAGTTTGTAATTAATCATTAATCAGGATCACCATGCTATGGCATGGGGAAAATGTACAAGTACTATCGTTTGAATTTACAATAACTAACTATGGGGGTGAATCCTTGAATTACTGTCCATGATATCACTAGAGGAAAGAATGGGAAAACTATAGGAGAGGGTTGATTATGTCAAATGACCCCAAATTTCCCCTTGTTGGGAATAATAAAACCCCTATGGATCCCAAGGAGAGGAAACAGTTAATTAAGGAAGGATTGCTTGTTGAATAATAAACCACCCCCATGAATGGAATCATGGCCTGACTGAGGAGAAATGAAGATGCCATCCCGAAGTACCACAAAATCTTGTAGACCCAAGATGACCCGAGTTTCCTTCTAAAAGAAGGAACATGATAGGTCAAGAACAATCCTGGTAAAGGAATGAAAGAATATACACACACAGACAATTGAGGGGGGAGGCTTGCACATGAGACCCTACCGAGAGTAGGAGAGAAACCATACAAGAGCGCATGTATAGAGGGGAATGCACGACCTAGATATGCAGAAGAAAAGAGGAGGACCGCAAGCTTGATGCCGAGTAGGCATCTGATAAACCTCACAGAGTTGTTGTGACAAAGAGAGGACTTCTGAGAAATGACATAAGTTCCCTAGTGATATCATGGCTTGGCACGAGGGTGGCTAGAGGGCTAAGAATAGATTCCTCTGAGCCTATGATTAGGTGGAAAGGAGAACACCCACAGTTATTTGGTTGGGTGTATCTTGTAATAGATAAGTACTTATTATTCCCTATGCACTTAAATTGAAATGAATGATTTGAATGTCTATGATGGTGATTCTTTGTGCCTCTCGTGAAATTAAATATTATAATGCCTAACTTCTCTTCTGTAAGACATTTATTTTGAATGGGTTTAACGTGATAAGTTTGGTCTTTGGGATGGTTGAAAATACCCCGTCCTATTTTAGAACTTAAGTTCTGTGAATTTGAAGGTAATTCCTTATAACTAGTAGCCTAAGAGACCACAGGCTTGTGCCCATGTCCTTAACCAAGCCTTGATTAAGATTTGATCTTACATCTCGAGACTCATTAGAGGGTCCATATGACCAAGGCCTCAGAACTCTACGCTAGTCGAAAGGAGCTAATCCTTTTTGGGTTTGTAACTCCGAGAGTTCAGAGGTCTGAGGTTTTGGGACCTTAACCAATCTTGGCCAAGAGATATAATTGTAGCCTTTCGGGCTTGGCAAAGATCCATATAACCAAGGCCTAGGAACCATGGGTTAAGTTCAGAGGGAAATAAGTGTTCAGGACTCTGGAAGTTCGGAGCCCAGGGGAAATAAGTATTGCAAAGACCAAATTGCGCTGAAGACGACCTGTCGACTCGGTGGCTTGACAGTGGACCAAAAAATGGCGGTCATTCACCCGTTACCATGGGAGTCATCCCCTCATTAAACCCCCAATCCACTTACTGGTCATGTAGTAACTTGAGCCGTAGATCCAAAGGTACTGAGGAGCCTCTCTGAACTTCGAATCTATGCTGAGGTCAGCCCGACATTGACTGCTTCAGGAGAAAAAAGGGGTTGCACCTCTATAAATCTTGAATTACGAATATACGAAGTAATGTGGATCATTGATCCTTAGATCCTTCAGGATCCTTCTCAGTCATCGATCTTGGGACTCTGTTGAGAACCCCTCTTAACCGTCTAATCATCCAGAGGAGGGATCCATGTACGATACTTTGGTGAAGTCCTACTTTGGGAGAATGGAGCAGATGTGGAGTTGAAACCCCTGAAGGACGAAGCTGTGAAGTAACATGAATCATGGATCTAAGGATCCTTTGGAACCCTTCTCAACCATCAGATTGAGACTAATGAAAATATGATGTCAAGTACTTTGGCATAGTCCTACTCCAGAAGGTTTAGCCTATGAGCGAAATTTTTTTGCCAGAGCACCAAAGGACAGAGTGACATAGAATACTGACATCACCTAGGGTGGCGTGGACTCATTATAGGTGTAACACATGTCTCCCTTGTCTTCCGCCAAATTTTGTTTGTTGGGCCTAGACCTTGATCAGCCCAACGTTGACCAACTCTGGGAGTCATGAGGATATTGCACTGAAAAAATAATGAAGGGTGAAGTCTCGAAGTAACGAGAGTCATAGATATACGGATCTACTTGGCTGGATCCTAACTGTGAAATCTAAAGGATACTATAAGGTTGTTAGTCTGGTGTGACATGGAAAGATGATGTCAACAAGGTGGCATGGACCCATGATCAACGTGCCATGTGTCACCTGGATATGCAAGTTTTGAAAACCCCTTATGCCTATTAGAGAATGACACATGTCACCCCCTGATGAGGGTATACATCACCCATGGCCCTTGCTATGTGTCATCCCCTGGTACATGCCCGCTTGGCCAAAGTGGTTTGTGAGGTGACCGAGACTTCGAGAGTCCGAGACTTCAGGACTCTAAAGGATCTAGGGTATAGTATTGTAGAGAGACCGAAAGTCCTAAAATCTAGAGCCATGTGGAAAGTTTATGAAACTTCCAGAGTTCAGGACTCTGATAGGTCTCATGCATAGACAAAAAATGGGTGCTCAGTGCCGAAGCCCTGAACAATGAATATTCCTTAGGCGTATGTGTTATCATGGAGGGATATCAAGCATTGGATTATGGATGGTTGGATTTCCGCCATAGATTTAGGAGTGTTGGAAGCTCCGGGATCTCAGAGAACTTCGGATGATATGTATGAGATGGACCCAAGTGGAAGCCACGTTTCTCTTGACCAATAAAAGCCCGAAGAACTTGGGAAAGACATATCTTCTAGTTCAGAGCTTGGTTTTGAGTGTGGAGACAGTGGTTGGAGGGATATGGATGAGAAGAACATGATAGAGACCCTAGAATGAGGGTTTGATTAATTAAGGAAAAATGAAATTATGATTCCCCATCCCTTAAAAGAGTATTTAGGGGTCGAGTGTGTTACAAAGTGGTATTAGAGCATGTAAAAAACACTTGGCCTTCTTGGGCTCATGCACGAGTTGTATGAAAATATAATTAGAGGAACTTAAGGGGTAACACCCTATATTACCGCATTCCTAAGAGGTTCATTCAAACCTCTACCAAAGTGAGGAATGAAACCTATTGTTGTGGATAGATGTTTTGGAAATATGCACTCTGTGTTGCTAGCATTTCCAAATGAAGAAATTGAATTCACCTTGCAATTGTATGTGTTGTTATACAGTCATAATATTTGATTCCCAACACTAATATGATCCTTTTGAGAATATTACTACCAAACATAAATTTTCTACATAAGTTCCTTGAGTAGAAGGAGGCAGATTAAAATTCAGTTGGGATTTTACCCAACGACATTGAATCATGCTAGTCTGTGGCAGAGGAAGCCTACGATTTATTTTTAGAAATGATGGCCAATCCTATAGGGGTGGGATTATGCTGATGAACACTAATAACAAGACTTGGATGTGAATGGATCGAAAGGATCCGTAGCAGTAATAATTATTGTTTTAACAAAGGATTAAACCAAATATATGTATACGACCCCTCATGATCAGAGGATTAATGAGAGACCGATGTAAGGTATGATTAAAGAGGTGTCAAAGCACCTTTTGGATGACCAATGGGTCATATTTCCATCTAGTGGTGGACGGTAGCCATCTAGATATGGCTTGGTATAATTAGATAGCTATAAGAGGGAGTTTAGGGAGAGATTCCATTATGACTGTGAGACTAGTCATATGAGTGATTGTAATCTGTCACTAAAGAACCCTGATATTTAGACTAAAATATCAATGTGAATGGAAACCCTGTTATGAAGATGCATGAGCCAGACAAGGGACATGAACTGATTTGTTCTATTATAGTGTAACATTGTCTACTTGCTAGGGAAGGCAGAGTCTCTTGCAATTAATATGACTAATTATATAAGCATTAAGATCCTCATGGAGAATTCCTTCATGTTTAAGTAAATATGGTAAGGACAGGTAGGATCCTTATCAGTTATAATTATTGCATTATTAAAAGACTAAAACCTGAGTATATAACTCCTCATGACCATAGGCCTGATGAAAATGTGTAGGGTCGGTTTAATTGACCTATAATGGTTGCATGAATGTAACATGCAAATAGACTCAATTTTACTTATGGTTGGTTGTAGTGTAATACCTCCTGGTAGTTTGCATTGGTCATTAATGACCTGATGACATCAGGGGTGTAATGCGATGAATGAAATATAGATATATGAATGAGACAAAGAGGTTCAAGAGATGCACCTACATATATACAAATATGTGTATATATAGGATTAAAAGAATAATATGATTGCAAGCTCACAACTGAGAGGGGAGATTAGGGCTGAGTGTCCCTATGAGGATTTTCATAAGGATGGCATCAATATCCTTGGAGGAGGATCTGAAAGTTTGTTATGTCCATGTGAATGTATGAAATGGAAAGGGTGCAAGTAATGATCTTTCATGATGAATGTTTGGCTAGGTTTGTATGTGTTTGAATGAATGGGTTAATGCATTGTGAGGCTTCTTGACATGAAGATTGATATTAATACCAATTGGGTACGAAAGATATTAAATATCCAAGTGATGAACGTGCATGATTTAAGGATATATGTATACTAAAGGAATAATATGGTTTCCTTGATGAGTGATATGTAAGGAAATAATTGCACTTTCCAAGATTAAGCGAATACCATTGATGCATAGTTGACTCCATTTTGAAGAGTCATGAAATTTTTGTTTTGAATGATAGCTTAAGGGGAATGTGCTCCATTCCCTTAGGAAATACTAGTATAAATAGATGAAGGAGTGAATGAGAAGGGATGTTCTATTGTTATGATAAGAGGAAAATGATTATGCCTTTGAAGAGCACAAGAGAATGACTGCGAAAAATCATGTGTTAAATGATTTTAATGAAAGGATGTAAGTGAGATGCAAAATATACCTAGGGAAACTACACATAGGCTTATGATTATGAATATGGTTAAGTACATCATGGATGTAAGTAACAAAACCATAATATGTGTGGATACATAATTTGGATGCATGACAAAGATGCATGTTTATATACCTTATGGAATATTTAGTAAACAACTGAAGTTCACTCAAGTTTGAGGCCAACACAGATAGTGATGGACATGAAATAAGGAAGTTGCATGCTGGAGGGGTCTCCTGTGGAGGAATTGTGTGAAGGCTCTGTTAGGAGGACAATGTCACAACATTAATGACTAAAGAGAATTAAGTAATGAGCTACAAGCTTATATATATATATATATATATATATAAGAATCTTGGATTACATTTTGAAAGCATCATGTATGGATAGAATACTAATAAAAGAATGTTGACCATTCTGACTAACCGAAATTATAATGTGAAGGATGCACAGGTTCATGATCCATTATGAATAAAAAGTTTGCTATTAAAGCATGTTGTTGTATTCAAAAGGTTAGGGCGAGGCCTAACCAAGGTTTCTCAAGGAAAGGAGCAGGGAGATCCCAACAGGGAGTAAATTGCAAAAGAAAAGAAAAAAGGAAAAAGGAGGAACATTTTTTCCACCCTAATAACTTTGAATTGCTTACAGAGTTGTAGGTATTAGATGAGCAACTGCGAGAACACGTACAACTAGAAATAGAGAGAATGAATAAATGAGTATGTTTGATTGAATAGGCTTGGTTGAAGCCAAGTTAAGAAAAGGAAGTGAGGCCTTAAAAATAAATCAGCTGGGCTGAAAAGTCCCAGGTGGTGTAGAAAGGATTGGAAGAAGGGGAGAGCCCTTAACTCTTTTCTTACTCTATATTATGTTTTTCTCTGGGATGGAAGATATGTTACGCTGATGAAAGTAAATGTTTTGACACCATAGTGAGGATTGTACTACTGTAGAAACAATTGAGAGTTGTCTATATTGCATTCATGAAAACATTAAGGATAATGTGATGAAGTGCATAAAGATATGCTAGGACATATCTGAAAACTGTTTTTATTGGTTTAAAATCTATGATACTTGCACTTTTATTTTCACATGACTGTCGAGTAAAATATATGCTATCTAATTCAACATTAAATTGTCAACCCGAGGCTTGTAGGATTCAAGGTGCCAACACTGTATATGCAGGTCTAGAGCTCTAATCTAGCCTAGCCTCACCTAATCTAATGCCAATAAACTCAAATAATGAAGAGATTTAAGAAATTCTAGAACTATGAACTATTTTACCTAATTAGCTTTACACAATCTAGGACTATGAACTATTTAATCTATCTCTAAATAAGAAAATAACAAGAAATCTATTTCAAATCTATTTAATCTATTCAATCTCTCTTTAAATAAGAAAATGAAAAGTAAGCTATTTCCAAGTTATTTTATCTATCTATCTCTGAGTGAATAAGTAAGTAAGCAAGTAAGAAATTACTCTATCAAAACTATCTTGACAAGTGAACTCTATTCTTAAAAAGAACTCACAACTATTTCTATCTTGCAAAGAATAAACATTGATCTACTTAACCAAAAGCAAGAGTGTGATGAAAATATTCAAATTCTAATCTATCACACAACTTTTGGAAAGTACCCTGTTCAAAATCACTAACTCAAGCAAAGCTATAAACTCATAAACTCATAAAAAAATCTTAATTCAAATTCATACTTAAAATGACAATAAAAATAGTTCGTGAAAACCTAAAACTCTTGACTAATGCTAATTAGAAATTAAAACTCAAATTCATAACTGATATTTCATTAAAATTCATAATCTATGTGAACTAAACTATCATTAAGAATCATACTCAAAATCAACCAAAATGCTATTAAAAATCATAATTCAAAATCGATTTCTATCCTATCATGCTGAAGCAACATTAACAAATGAAACAAACCTACAGAGAGTAATTGAAATTGCAATTAATCCTATCTAAATTAGTACTTTGTCAAAACTATGAAAACTTAAAACAACTAATCTATGAAAACTACAAATAAACCAATCTAAATTAGTGATATGTCAAAATGATCAAAACTAAAGAAATTAATCTACCAAGACTTCAAATGAACCTATCTAAATTAGTACTCTGCAGAGTAACTTATATCTAGGAAGAAAAAGACATCACACTATAATTAACCAACTCCTACAACCTGCAAACAAGATATAATCATTAACACACAACCATGGAAATCCTTCTATGATATACACAGTTCAACAAGCAATCTGTAATTAAGGAAGATGAATTAGATAAGCAATTTGTAATAAACATATACACACAACAACAATTGAAATTGAGAAATTCATACAGTAAAGAGACAATTTCGAAATTTAAGTAAGGCAACAAGATAAATGTAAATATGTACTGATATACACAATCACCCAGACCACTGGTGGGCCCCCAAACAGGTGGTGGCAACACTCCAATAGGAAAACACAGATGCTAAATTAATGCAACATTGTCATTAAGCATAAAAGCATAGTATAGAACAAAATTGGTGATAATGTCTGTATCAAATAATAAAATTTGTCTCTCACTCGTGCCAAGGCTAGTGGTATTTATAGGTGATTACAGCTTGAGAGGTCAACCACTGGAAGGCTCGACCTCTAAAAACAGTAAATCATTGAATGCATTTTAACAACAACATATTCTAACTATCTTGTGTGCCACTCAACGGTCATTGTAACTGCCCAATCCGAGGTGTGTCAAGATTTGTAGTTGGAGGGAACGAGGGGGCATAAAACCCACATGCCTGATTCATCCATCAAAGGCCGCCAATATACCAACCGTCGGCTCCTATGTGTTCTGAGTGCCAAATCACATGACGGATGGAGTGTCAGATCACATGATGGATCAAGTGTTGAACGGAGTGTCAGATGAGGTACCAGATGGAGGATCAGATCATGATTTCGGCCTGTTGCAAGAAAACCATACATTAGATCTTCATAAACGTCAAACTGAGATGAATTGATCACAAAATCATTACAAAACCAAAAATTATACATACCTGGTGCGAATTCATGGCGAATTGATATGTAAAGTTTTGAGAAAGCCTTCAAAATGGATAAATGAGAGCATAACATATGTAATATCCCATGCAAAAAGGATTTGTCCATCGAAACAAAATAGTCAAAACATGAACCCAACATTACCCCCATGCCTAAGGATTTGTAGGTCCCTTTGCAAACAAAAATGAATCACCCAACATAACTAGACTCATGAAGAAGGGGGTGGATTGTCTTTATAAGCTTCTCCCTCTTGTCCTGGGGATTTTGTCTTGGGCCTTTTACTATGTTTCAATTTCAACCAGAGGTTGCAATTAGTGGTGGTCATTTGATCAACCAATCATTGGAGAGAATTCACCTTTTCTTGCAATACAACATTGTCATGATGTATATGCCTATCCATATTTTTTCTCTCTTCCAATTGTTGAAGCAACTGAGCATTTTCTTGTTGCAATTTCTCAGTAACTAGGGTATGATCAGATGGTTCAAAAGAAGAGGGCTTGGATCCCTTGATGGATGTAGAAGGTATATCAGCTTTAGAAAACGGTGTAGGCAAATGGGAGGAATGAGTAACAATGTTTTTGTGAGGGAGACTTGGTGTAATAGGTTCATATTTTACCTCTTTATCGGGCTTAGAATCCTCTGTAGAAACTTCTCTGAGGCTTTTATGGGGGCTCTCATGGTCAGAAGACAAATGAATTGATTCTATATTGGGCTTGCCACTCATACTTTTGGTCAGTTTGCATAGGGCTTGGTTTTTTCATTAATGTCAAACGTAAATCCATAAGACCAAGAGAAGCAGCTGCACGATGGATAGATGAGAGTTCCTTCAGAACTTAGGAATTCAAAAAGGAAGGAGTGCATAGTATAAGAGAATGGATCTTGGGCGTTATATCCGAGCGCGAAGCTCGACCATCATCAGATCCAGGAGAACCTGCACGTTCTTTAAAGTGCAAGGTGAAGCGGGATTATAAAATCCCGAAAGCAGGAGGACCATCCATCTTCGGGCACGACACGTGGTCACAAATCATCTTTTCACTGACTGGAAAGTCAAAGAAAGGAGGTTCTCCAACCTCTGATATCGCGATATGCAAAATCACGAAACACAAAGTCCCGATGATATTAGGACCGTCTGATCACGAAAGGACGTGGGCCATTGATCGGAGAAAAGTGGATATCAGGGATTGCGACTTGGATTGTCGAAACACTTCATCACAGGAACGTCGAAATGCCGAAATGCTGAAATGCGGAATGTTGAAATGCCAAAATGTGAAATGCTGAAATGCGAAATGCATTTTTGGCATAAGCAGTGGTTATCCTCGATGGTCATGTGAGAGGGAAGAGCTAGCATGAAGCTACGCTCCATTTCAGGAATCACAACTTGGAGTGTCGAGACTCTTCAACACAAGATTTCTGAAATGTGAAATGTGAAATGCGTTTCGATTAGCCTATGATCACAACCAATGGGCATATGGTTTAGTACAAGTGTCTTGCCGAAGCCCTCAAGGGTTATTCTATGCTGAAAATTCAAAACAAACATATGTTCATCGAATGGTGCTGATTAAATATTTAAACTGATCGTGTGGATACTGTTCTTCTTGATGCCTTGGCCAATGATGATCATTGTAAGGTAGTTATTTAGTTATTGTAACTAAATCTTCGAAGCCTGAGGATTCCACTGTACGCTATGAATGTACAGGGTAAATACGAGTGAAATTCTGTGTGATATGGAGTGGGAATGATGGTAGAGCCGAAGCTCTGAAAAAACACAGAGGAGAAAATTAAAATTCATTTCTGTAAATTAAGATGAATTGAAATAAAATAATACAAGGACAGTGAGAATAAATGATGAAGATAGAGAAAAGATTAAGGAGAGAAGACATATGCACAGATTGATAAATCTAAGTGGTTTGGTCAAGAATGGATTCTGATATGAATATATAATCAAAGAGGATTTGAATGCTTAATCTTTGATAGAGAATATAAAGAGTTGGTTTGTAGGTTCTTAGTGACAGAGAAGGATTCCAGGGTGGTAGGGAGGAGCAAGGGGAGACTGTAAAAGTCTCCTGTACAAGTTGGTGCTTGTACATCTAGGAATTGTAGCTTCCATTTAGTATGTGATGAAGAAACAAAGGTAGAAGCATCATCTGGGTTGTAGCTCAGATAAAATAAGAATGTAAAGAAAAGTTGGAGCTTGCCTTTCATTCATAAGAAGAAGAGGTTTTTCCCTTTTGGGTTTCCTCATGAAAATATTTGTGTCATTTTCTATTTATGTGAATGCATATTAATTGATCTGAATGATTTGTAGCAAAGACATATAGTAAAATGCATAATCTGTGTTCATTGAGTAATCTGTTTTAAAGAAAAGAAAGAAATTTTATCTAATTGATTCACCCCCCCACTCTTAGTTAGGATATCTTGTTCAACAATTGGTATCAGAGCAGGTTGCTTCAAGATTTAGTTTAATCACTGGAAGTTTGATCTTCAATAATGGATAAGAAATATGATTTTACTAAACATGGATTACCTCTGTTTGATGGACATAATTATGCTTTTTGGAGTATCAGGATGAAGTTGTTTTTACAGTCTCAAGGAGTAGATGTTTGGCAAGCTGTGTTGAATGAATATAAGGCTCCAACAATAGTTCCAATAGATGTTGCAGGGAAGAAACTCTATTGGAGTAATTCCAAAGCTATGTATGCAATACTTGGAGGATTGGCAGGTTCATAATTTGTTAAGGTAATGCATTGTGAGTCAGCAAAAGAGTTATGGGACAAACTGAAGAAGGTATATGAAGGAGATACTAAGGTTAAGAATGATAAATTACAATCATATAGAATTCAATTTGAAAGTTTAAAGATGGAAGAATCTGAAGATATAACTACCTATTTTTTACGTATTGATGAAGTAGTCAATACTATGAGAGGTTTAGGAGAAACAGTTGGAAATGGTATTATTGTGCAAAAAGTGCTTAGATCTTTACCTGCAAGATTTGATCCCAAAATATCTTCTTTAGAAGAAATAACTGATATTGCTACTTTACTAATGGATGAGTTGCAAGGAATACTAACAACATATGAGATGAGGACATCTAATGAGAATCTTTCCAATAAGGAAGCAGCTTTCAAGGCAGAAAAGAAGGACAAGAAAAAGGTTGAAACAAAAACCAGTAATCAAGAGGATTAAGAAGAAGACATGGAAGAAGCTAATTTTATTAAAAATCTAAAAAGAGGTACTGGAAAGTACAAAGGTAAATTTCCTCTGAAGTGCTTTAATTGTGGTAGAATAGGGAATTTTTCTTCTAAGTGTCCTTTCAATAAACATTCTGATGGAGAAGAAGAAAATAACATCAAAACCAAAGAATATAAGAAAATGTATAAGAAGCCATTTCAAAGAAATTCTTATAAAAATAAATGTCTATTCATCAAAAATAATAGTGAGTCCTCAGATATAGATGAAATTGATGAAAGTTTAGATATAAGACTTTTTATGGCTATGGAAAATCATAATGATGAACTTATTGAAGAAGAAGAAGGTGAATTTGATCTGGAAGCTGAACTTGTAAGTGCTTTGTCTGAACTAAAGAAAGTAAGAAGAGAATGCAAACAATTCAAAAGAGAAATTGAGAATTTAGATCAAGAATTACAGAAGTCAAAAAATTTAATTGAAAACACGGAGATCATGTTAGTTGACTTAAAACTCAAAATAGAAGAGGCTAGAGTGACTGAAGAAGCTCTAAATAATATACTTACAGAAAAGGAAAAGGAAAATGAAGGTTTAAAATTTGAAGTAGTTTTATTAAGAAAGAAAGTACAGGAAAATAACATGAATCATAGTTCTCAAGTGTTGGATCAAATTATCTGTAGTCAAAGATCAACTTATGATAAGAATGGAATTGGGTATAATTCTGAAGTCACTAATACAAGATCTAGTTCAAGTGTTGAAAAAATAGATACAAAACATACAAATGAGAAAAACACATACATGCAAAAGGGATAAGAAAAGCAAGAAGATAATCAGGCTTCAACAATGCNAAGAAAGAAAGTACAGGAAAATAACATGAATCATAGTTCTCAAGTGTTGGATCAAATTATCTGTAGTCAAAGATCAACTTATGATAAGAATGGAATTGGGTATAATTCTGAAGTCACTAATACAAGATCTAGTTCAAGTGTTGAAAAAACAAATACAAAACATACAAATGAGAAAAACACATACATGCAAAAGGGATAAGAAAAGCAAGAAGATAATCAGGCTTCAACAATGCATAGAAAAAATTATGGCAGTCATCAAAACAGGTTTGAAAGTTACTGTTTCTTTTTTTATAAGTATGGACACAAAGCAGCTTTCTGTAATGTTTTTTAAAGAAACATAAGTGCACATAACAGTCATGGAATATCCAGATTTGAATATGAAAGAAGACATGATAAATCTATTCAGAACAATGTGAAAAAATCACATAACAGATTTGATGCTTTGAAATTTGAAGTTGAATGCTATAGGTGTAATAACGTTGGACACATTTCAAGAAACTGTCCAATGAATTTTCAAAAATTTGTTATAAACCAATACACAAATAAGAAAACTAGTTATTGTAAAAGGAAGAATGATCATTTAGAAATTGAAGAGGGAAAACTTGCATTACAAGCTGATCATAAAGTTAAGTGGTGTGTGGACAGTGGATGCTCAAAACATATGACAGGAAGAAAACAAATCTTTGATTCTTTAGATGAAAGAAAAGAAGGTTCAGTCACATTTGGTAATGATCAATCAACTCGAATAGTTGGCAGAGGCACTATTTGTTTGAACAAAGACATAATGGATGAAAATGTTTTACTGGTTGAAAATATGGAACATAACTTGTTGAGTGTAAGTCAAACATGTGATAAAGGTCATCTTATGATATTTGATTCTAAACAATGTCAAATCGGGGATGTTAAAACAAATCAGTTAGTTGGAACAGCTACAAGGACATCAAATAACATATACATTTTAGATGAGAAGGATGAAAATTGCTATTTTGGACATGAAGATGAAAGTTGGTTATGGCATAAAAGACTTGGGCATATTAAATTTGACAATCTGATTCAGTTAAATAAAAAAGAGGCAATAAGGAACTTACTTGTCATAAAGAATCTTTCCAACTCTATTTGTAAACAATCTCAACATGGTAAACAAACTAGAGTCAAGTTTAAAACAAAGGAATACTCTACAAAAAAACCTTTGGAAATAATACATGCTGATGTATGTGGACCTATGAGGATAACAAGTCTAAATGGTGAAAGATACTTTATGTTATTTGTGGATGATTTTACTCGAATGACTTGGTTGTTTTTATTGAAAAAGAAGTCTGAAACATTTAGTTGCTTTCAAGTTTTCAAAGAATTGA
>JASDQU010099824.1:348281-367110 GCA_032191745.1 Picea mariana
TAATTTAACAATTACTGTGATGAAAATGGAATTAAAAGACATTTCTCTGTTACAGAAACACCTCAGCAAAATGGTGTTGTTGAAAGAAAAAACAAAACTGTTATGGAAATGGAAAGAACAATGTTAAATGAGTCCAGATTGAATGACATGTTTTGGCCTCAAGCTATTCACACCACTGTACACATATTGAATAGAAGTTTGCTAAGAAATAATACTGATAAGACACCCTATCAATTATGGAAAGGAAGACCAACAAACATAAAACATTTTAGAATTTTTGGGAGTAAGTGTTACATTAAAAGAATTAAGAAAGACCTGGGAAAATTAGACTCTAGAACTAATGAAGGCATATTGGTTGGATATTCATGTTCAAGAAAGGCTTATAAATTCTATAATTTCAGATTAAGAAATATTGTTGAATCTATAGATGTAAGGTTTGATGAGTCCTCATTTTTGAAGTCCAAATCTAAAAAAAAGGATTAACAAATACATGAAATATATGACAAACATAAGATTGATGAAGAAGTAAGTGAAACAGAACAAACTAAGGCTACTGATAGTGAAAAATTAATTCCTACTTTGATACAGGGAAGAACTCCATCCAAAAGCACGACTCCATCAAACACTCCAAGCAAGAGAATACAGAAAAATCACCCTGAAGAATAGATAATTGGTGACTTAAATGCAGGTGTTGGAATAAGAAGCAGAAGGCAAGAATCCATATCAACTCATGAACAAGTATATTTACTTTCTCTGATTGAACCCAAATGCATTGAAGAAGAAATTAAAGATGAATACTGGATGAACGAAATGAATGAAGAACTTAGTCAAATAGAAAATAATAAGACATGGGAATTGGTTCCTAGACCTTTGAATAGGAATGTCATAGGGGCTAAATGGGTTTTCGGAAATAAGATGGATGAAGCAGGTAAAATAACTAGAAATAAGGATAGATTGGTTTGTAAAGGGTATGCACAGGTAGAAGGAATAAATTATGGAGAAAATTTTGCTCCTGTTGCAAGAATGGAATCCATTAGACTGATTCTAGCTTATGCCAGTTCTAAACACATTAAAGTTTACCAAATGGATGTAAAGTATGCATTTTTGAATGGTGATTTAGAGGAAGAAGTATATATGGAACAACCAGATGGTTTTCAGGTACAAGAAGTAGAACAATATGTTTACAGGTTGAAAAAGGCATTGTATGGACTGAAGCAAGCACCAAGGGCTTGGTATTCTAGACTTGACAATTACTTGAGGCAACAAGGATTCAGGAAAGGTAACACTGATAGTAATCTTTACATTAAAGAATAAAATGATAGGTTGATCATTGTTGAGATATATGTATATGATATCATTTTTGGTAGTGATGATGATAGGGTCAGTAAACAGTTTGCTGAAAGTATGCAGAAAGAGTTTGAGATGTCCATGTTAGGAGAAATGAAGTTTTTATTAGGCTTGCAAATTACTCAATCTGATAAAGGTATTTCCATTTCTCAAACCAAGTATATCAATGAAATGCTTAAGAAATTTCAGATGGAAGATTCTAAACCAGTTGGCACTCCCATGGTTATTGGTTGTAAATTAAGTAAGTTTGATGATACTAAATATGTTGATCAGATAGTGTATAGATCTATGATTGGTAGTCTTCTTTATGCTACAACTACAAGACCTAATATTATGCATGCAGTTTGTCAAGTTGGTAGGTTTCAGGCTTCACCAAAAACTTCTCTTCTTCTTGCAGTCAAAAGAATTTTTAGATATCTTAAGGGGACAACAAAGTATGGTTTGTGGTATCCTACAAGTAATCAACTTGATTTATATGCTTTCACTGATGCTGGTTGGGCATGTTGTGTTGATGACAGGAAGAGTACTAGTGAAGAAACATTTTTTCTTAGAGGATGTCTTGTAAGTTGGTCAAAAAATCAACAGTGTCTCTGTCTACCGCTAAAGACGAATACATAGCAGCTGCAGCTTGTTGCACTCAGGTTCTATGGATGAAATAGATGCTAGAAGATATCCATATTCATTATGATGAACCTATACCTATCTTCTGTGATAATACCAGTGCAATTAGTATTTCTAAAAATCTTGTTATGCATTCAAAAATAAAGCACATTCCCATCAAATTTCATTTTCTAAGAGAGCAGGTTATGTCTAATGTTATTAAACTGGAATATGTTGGCACAAAGGATCATATTGCAGATGTATTTACTAAACCTTTACCTAAAATGCAATTTGATAGTCTCAGGGATTATTTGGGGGTTTACTCTCTATAATTTCATTTCACTCTCAAAGTTTGTAAGGGATTCATAATAAAATCAGACTGCATAGGTTTATTGACTATTTTGATAGGGGGATTTGCTGCTGAAATGATACATCTTTACAGTTGGTTTTCGTTGCTCAGGGGGAGTATGGTTGTTTCCTTTTCCATAGATTTTAAAAGGGGGAGAAGCAATTTAAAGTTTGCCATCAATGCCAAAGGGGGAGTTTGTTGGTCAGTTTGCACAGGGCTTGGTTTTTTCATTAATGTCAAACTTAAATCCATAAGACCAAGAGAAGTAGATGCATGGTGGATAGCTGAGAGTTCCTTTGGAACTCGGGAATTCAGAAAGGAAGGAGCATGCAGTAGAAGAGAATGGATCTCAGGCGTTAGATCCGAGCGCGGGGCCCAACCGTTGTCATATCTAGGATAACCTGGACATTCTTTAAAGTGCAAGGTGAAGCAGGATTATAAAATCCTGAAAGCAGGAGGACCATCCATCTTCAGGTAGGAAATGTGGTCACAAATCATCTTTTCGCTAACTTGAAAGTCAAATAAAGGAGGTGCTTCAACCTCTGATATCGCGATACGTAAAATCCCGAAATGAAAAGTCTCGATGAGATCAGGACCGTCTGATCATGAAAGGCCATGGGCCATCGATTAGAGAAAAGAGGATACCGAGGATCACGACTTGGAGTGTAGAAACACTTCATCACATGAACGTTGAAATGTCGAAATGTGAAATGCCGAAATGCGTAACGCAGAAATGCCGAAATGCGAAACGTCGAAATTTCGAAATGAGAATTGCATTTTTGGTGTAGGCAATGGTTATCATCGATGGTCACATGAGAGGGAAGAGCTAGCATGAATCTATGCTCCATTTAGGGAATCGCAACTTGGAGTGTCGAGACTCTTCGACACAGGATTTTCGAAATGCGAAATGCAAAACGCATTTCGATTAGCCTATGGTCACAGCCAATGGGCACATGGTTTAGCACAAGTGTCTTGCTGAAGCGCTCGAGGGTTATTCTATGCTAAAAAGTAAAAAATAACGTATGTTCATCAAATGGTGCTGATTAAATATTTAAACTGATCGTGTGGATACTATTCTTCTTGATGCCTTGGCCAATGATGATCACTGTAAGGTAGTTATTCAGTTATTGTAACTGAATCTTTGAATCCTGAGGATTCCAGTGTACGCTCTGAATGTACAGGGTAAATACGAGTGAAATTGTGTGTGATATGGAGTGGGAATGATGGTAGAGCCGAAGCTCTAAAAAAACAAAGAGGAGAAAATTAAAATTCATTTTTGTAAATTAAGATGAACTAAAATAAAATAATATAGGGACAGTGAGAAGAAATGATGAAGATAGAGAAAATATTAAGGAGAGAAGACATATGCACAGATTGATAAATCTAAGTGGTTTGGTCAAGAATGGATTCTGATATGAATATATAAGCAGAGAGGATTTGAATGCTTAATCTTTGATAGAGAAGATAAAGAGTTGGTTTGCAGGTTCTTAGTGACAGAGAAGGATTCCAGGGTGGTAGGGAGGAGCAAGGGGAGACTGTAAAAGTATCTTGTACAAGTTGGTGCTTTTACATGTGGGAGTTGTAACTTCCATTCAGTAGGTGCTGAAGAAACAGAGGTAGCAACCTCATATGGATTGTAGCTCATATAAAATAAAATGTAAATAAAATTTGGAGCTTGCCTTTCATTCATAAGAAGAATAGGTTTTTCCCTTTTGGGTTTCCTCATGAAAATCTCTGTTTCATTATCTATTTATGTGAGTTCATATTAATTGATCTGAATGATTTGTAGCAAAGACATATAGTAAAAGGCATAATCTGTGTTCATTGAGTAATCTGTTTTAAAGAAAATAAATAAATTTTATCTAACTGATTCACCCACCCCACCGCCCCCCCTCATAGTTATGCTATCCTGTTCAACACATACTTTGGGTGCTTCCTGGAAAGGATTTCCCCTTGAATCGATTATCTCCTCTCCTCTTTGTAGGAACCGAAGGAAAATCTTGATGAAATAAATCTTGTATCTTCTTAGGTTTAGAATCGATAGGTGTTGAAGGCAATTGGGAATTATCATCATGCCTCTTAATTTTCTTATCAGATGAGGCTATAGGGGAATCAAGATTTTTCTTGGCGAGTTTGAATTTGAGTGGTTTGTACTTTTGAGGTAAAACAAATTGTGTAAGAAATCAGATCAATGTCCAAGTCTTCGACTTGGAAATTTTATTATAAAATGCATTTGTAATTTTAATTTGATCACACAATGAAATTTTAAAAATACACCATTTAATTCATCAAATTTATCATTGCAGCGGGCGTAATCAATTCGAGAAATCATACCTGAACACGATCGTGATCATTTACAGTGTATACAATACCTCATCCGGTCCTCCATATGGCACTTCATCTGATCTTCCATATGGCACTCCATCCGATCCTCCAGATAGCACTCCATCTGGTCCTCCTATGTAAGTGGAAATTATCCCATCATAAATGGATGTTCACCCATAGCACTCAACTTGGAAAATTTTTGGCAGACATGGTGAAAAGGAGCATGGATAATGGATAGGATGAGTATGAATAGGATTATCCATTGCCTATTTCCTTTTCATCGATCTTGTAACAATATAAAACAACTTGTTCCTCTTTTCATAATCTTGTAATACCGACGATAACAAGAATTTAGTAGTTTGTTATTGATCTGTAATTGTTACAAGGAACCAGTTAAGAAGTCTTCCATTATATAAACATAAAAATAAAAATTAACAACCGACTTATAACACAGTGATGTCAGCAGTATAGAATTTAGCATACCAATGAAAACAAATGCTGATATAATAGCCCAGGATATTGTAGAAATAATGTGACATAATTTTTTACAGAGATTCTATGATGCAGCCCCCCTACTCCCCCATAGGGCTGCGTGATCTCCCGGTCTTGGATCTCCGATTATCGAGTCAAAAGAATCTTTGGAACCTTAAAGGTCCCCCTCTATATCTAAAACACATGCCCCCTTGGCTTCTTGTTGCAGGCCTGACAGCAACCTGTGACCTTACCCTTTCACTCTGTGCGAAAACTCATAATGTTGATGTTATCTCCCTTTTGGATAAGCCCTCACCTGATATGACCTTTCAATGTAGATCAATGGCTCCTTCTCTCTTGACGGTCGAGATTTCTTCCAGGGCTCCGGATTTTTGAGATTTCAAATCTCAAACCTCTCTTTCTCAATGAATTTCACCTGGAGTCTAAGATCCACTGACGCGTGCCCCACCCAATCCAACAATTAATGGTTACTTCAGGAGTTTACCTAAAGTTAACAGATTTGTGCCATGTCTACTTATAATCCAACGGTCCAGATCTTATTCTTGGACTTCAGGTCTTCGCACTCCGACGATCTCAATTCTCAAACTGGAAATCCACTTTGTATTTTCCCCAGAGTACGAGATCTGTTGAAAAGTGTCTCCTCCTAGATCAACAACTCACGGCTCTTCATCTCTCCACGCTTCAGGAGTTTCAAGTCTCAAACTTGACTCTTTATGAGGTCACGATATTTGACGACCCACGCTCCTTTGGATCTAATGGTCTATATCTCATCAGGATTTCGCATATCGTGGAGTCAAAAGACTCTTCACTTCCATTCTCCTGATCCCTGAAATGCCAAAATTCTCCTTGGACAATTAATGGTCCAGATCTCTCCTCAATCAGTGGCTGGAATCTTCTCACGATTTCACATTTCGCGAGCTTCACAAATTTACCCTTTGAATTCTTTGAGTCGTGAGTCAGTGAAATGTTGATCGTTCACCATGCGTCCCTTATGATGGACGATTCTGATGATGTTGGGATTTCATGACTTTGAAAAACCCTCTCTCCTATGCAACTCCAAAGAGTTAAAACACATGCACGTTCCTTTGGATCCAATGGATGTCAATCCATGCGTTCAGATCTGATGGTTGAGATATGATTTCCCTGTGCTCGTTCCTCCTATGCCTAGACATATATCTAACGGTCCAGGTTCTTATCCACAACCAATCAGATGGTTATTGTCGCTCCTCCTTCTGAGATCCTGATATCTCTCTGCCTGTAAGATTTATCTGTTTTCAAAGGTTCCCAACCTTTGTTCTCCCAATGAATCCGCCTATGGGATTTTGTCAACACTCGTGAAAAGTGTTATCTCTTCTAAGCTTCTATTCTTAAAAGGATTTTGATCTCCCATGCACACCTTGCCTTCTCAGGATTTTGAATAACTCAGTTCGAAGGATTTTCTTGAAAAGAAAATGCTTCTCGCCCACATGGCATTCTTTTGCGCTGGTCCTTCGATGCTTGTTGGCCTCTTGATGCCATGCACACCTTGCACCTGGTCTGAGTTTATTTGATTCTCTCTAAACTTCTCTGAGTCAATCTGAGACTCAATCGACACACTCCTTGCATTCGATATGCACACCTTACATACAAGTATCAGAAGAGAAATGATTGAAACTCAACCAACTTCATCACTAACTCATACAGTTAATCTCTTGAACAATCATACATGAACGAATTGGAACAAATCATACACATAGAATACCATCCATTCAATCACACATGAAATGAACACAGTCCAAGGATTTGGGACAATTTCTGTCTGTTCTATTCATTCATGAAAAACAAAATAAATAGTGTGTCTACTACTCTACTCTGCTTTATTGATCTCTCTATTCTGTTTATTTGTTCTATATGTTATAATAAAAGACTGAAAAACTATCTAAGGACCACTCCATGAGCTCTCTTGTCCTGTTATGAAATTTATCATTTCAAATTCAAATCTATTACCTACTCTGTCCTATTACAATAACTACTAGTTATTGCCAGATAGAGTCGATAGTAACTTGTCACTCTCCGAGATAAGAGTGAGTTCGATCAAATATTGCATCAATACAACCAATTCCTCAACCATTGGTTGAATAGGATGCGATACAAAAAGGTCAAGAGGTGCGTCACCCCCAAAAATAGGAGTGTTGTCGGTCGAAGATTGCATCGACACAACCGTTGGTTAAACAACATGCGAGACAACAAGGTCAAGAGATGCATCACCCTCGAACATAGGAGAGGTGTCGGTCGAAGATTGCATTGACATGACCACAGGTTGAACAGGATGTGAGACAACAAGGTCAAAGGATGCATCAACCCCTACAGGGAAAGGGGTGTCAGTCGAAGATTGCATCGACATGGCTATTGTATCAACCAAAGAAGGAACAGAGTGTTGTGAAACCATGGATGCCACAGAAATCGAAGGGTCCTTAGGTGAGCCCCATGCTTCTGGTGTCCCAACAGTAATAGGACACAAACGAGTAAGGTGACTTCCTTCACAAGTCCTTCAAAGGAATCTAGGCTTATGTCCGAGACATCTAGGATTCTCAATCATATGAATTCTCCTAGCATGACTTGCAGTGGTTGGTGAAATGCTCCCATCATGACCTACAGAGGCTAGTAGCAAATCTCCAACATGACTAGCAGAGGTTGGTGATGGATCTCCAACATGACTAGCAGAGGTTGGTGATATAATGTCGGTATGACATGCAGGGACTGGACTTGTGCCCCCAGCATGACTTGCAGTGGCTGGTTGCAAGTCTTCAACATGAGTCGCAGAGGTTGTCGACCAATATCCAACATGGATAGAAGAGGTTGGTGATATAATGCCTGTGTGACATGAAGTGACTGGAATTGTGGCAGTGGTGAATTGCGGCATTTGAGACCAAGGTATAAGGAAATATTGGTTCTAATAAATTGTAGGCAAGGAAGGATCCTGGTTTACACCCTGTCCCTGTCCAAAAGGATAGTATCCTCCTCCATACTAATTCATAGAGGCTTGTAGGGGCATCGACACTAAGGGAGCTACTTGTAAAGAGAAAGTGACATGACAAGGGTTACTCATGTGAGGATATATGTTTCCCCCAGATGAAAGAACTTCATGAAGGGGGTTGCCCATACTACAAAAATAACTTCCCCTGGATGAAACACTATAGGACAGATGGAGGTCGGCCATGGGAAAAGTGTTCGTAGGAACCAACATGGCAGAAGAAGGATAAGTGGACAGAGTGTAATAAGTAGAATGATTGCATAGTTGGGCACTTACTTCTCGCATAGTGGATTCGTAGGAAGGAAGATTCCAACCTCCTACCATAAGAGGTGTTTGAAGGATATGACTCCCACCAAATGGAGAGGGATAAGAAGGAGGCATCATGGCCCCAGATCCAAAACTCGTATTTGCATAAGGAGGTGAGACAGAGGATTGAAAGTGTGAAGACATATAAGACATACCATGAGAAAAATGATTAGAGACCCAAGGCATTGACTGAGTACCATAATTTTGCATACCATTATAAAACGTAGACGAATTTTCCCCCATGAATGTCATGGGGGGGGTTAGTAGTAAATGAGGGAGCAAAGGAACTCCACTATCTATGATAACAAAGAATCAACACAAAATCCTATGGTCAACTAATAGTCAAAGAGCATACCAAAAAGTCAAATGACCAATATGCATGCAAACAGACTAAAGTGGATGAGTGGCCTCCCTCGCTAAAGAAGGTATGTCTCGTCGAAGAGGGACTTGAGACTCCTTGCTAAAGTTTGGAGGTAACAAAATCAATTATAGAGGTCCCCTTGGGCTTAACAACCAGTCAGTCAGATTCCCCTAGAGAGGTAATCCTCCATAAATGTTGTGTGTTGTCTGACCTTTATCTGACCCAGGATACAAGAAAAATAACCCCTGCAAGTAACCTATGAGATACCTAAGTCAAGAAACTAATAAACCACTGTATAATCGATGCACATGCAAGCAGTCGTAAGTCTAGATAATTTTATGGGAAGGGTAGAAAAGCCCGAAACTTTGAAAGCATTGCCTCTCACAGAGGTATGGGTACTAGCAAGATCCCCAAATACAAATAAATCCACATAAATATCTCTAACGCTAGGTGAGTATCCAGGGGTTATCCCTTCAACTAACTTCGCGCAACCTCATGATTAACTCCGGTGTGAGTGGAGCCTCCTGATATTATCACTTATACAAGGGACTTCTCAACTCCCTGTCTTAGACGCATATGTTGATTTAATTTCCTTGGAGAAGTTTACTCACAAAATCCTATTCCAAGGCACTAAATCCTAGACTAGTTTGTGCACCCTAAAAATAAAATCGTGACTAATCAATTTTAGTTTAAAGCATAAATTTTATTGGCCGTGATTACTCAAAAGGGTATGTAAGAAAAACTCGTGATGTTATGACTCTGCAAAAGATAAATCTGAATATAATGCAAAGTCTATCTTTAACTTTTCAATGAATGATATGCTAATAAAAAAAGTGAAATTTTCAATTTCAAATCTGCAATTCAGAATTAAAATGAAATCTTTCACTAAATGTACTAATCTAATGATAAAGGTTCAAAGACAAAAACTCTAACCAATGCAAAATGCCTATTTTTTTGTATTTTCCATATATAAAGAGAAAATGCATGGACTAAGAAGTAGCCTGATATAAAAATTCTACTATGTATAAACGAAATCATTCAAGCAAAATACCAAGCAGCCAAGCAAACAACCCAGGGTTCAAGGACAAATCAAAAATGAAAAAAAATGAGAAATACTATGCCCATAAATTCAACTCCCAATAGGCTTCCTGTCAACCCAGAGAATCTCAACAGGCACTACAGAGACCTAATAAGGCTCAACAACCATCAAATCCCACCCAACAGTCACTAAACCAAGAAAACAAGAAAGGAAAAGTGGTATACGCGACTGTTCAGGAGAAAAATGCATATATACGCAGCTTTCAGAGAGACAAAATGCATGTGTACACTATTGTCAAGGAAAAAGGAGTGTACAAGATTTAAAACAAGGCCATGCAAGGGAAAAAGGCTGAAAAATCAGACTCATAGTGAACAGAATCTGTCAAGCAGTGATACGACAAGAAACACAAAGGAAAAAGAGCAATGCAAGAAGAAAAAATACTTCAACCCTTAGAAGGAAGGCCTCTCCCCAGTGGAGTCACCATTTCTATTACGAGGGAAAAAATCTCTATGGCCAAGGGTAAACCACAATAGACAGGTATTGTAGCGTTCCCCCGGCCACCCATGGGCTGGGGGTCACCACTCCAGAGCAATATTTCATGCTCTGACACCAGTTGGTAACATCCCCGGCCTTATATAGGTTGGACCATGCTACTCTAGGGAACACTTTCATTCTCTAGCTGTGAAACATACGGTAACATACCCAGTAATCGATTGAGCTATGCCACATAAACTTTCTCTTAAAAATGCATGCAACTTAAACACGTACATATAGTACTCTTGTGGAAGCCTTACATATAAACATAAACAAACCATTACATTATGTAATATACGACTTTATACTTAAATAACAGTAACCACCGATATGCAACATATACAAGAAAATACCCATAAACATACAGGAAATTATAATCACATATATGATAAAACGTAACATAAGCATGTAAATAACAATGCAACATATCATTTTATCATACGAATGGTACTTATCTTGGAAATATTGTCACCAAATGCGTACAGACCGTCCACGAACCTCCCAGCCTTAGACTACACTGTTCATCACTCTCAACAATGAGTCACCCCCGAGCTGGGATTGAACTCCACCTGGGTAAAGGGTTCCTAACTAGGCTAAGCCTCATGGACAATAGGAAAGACTCTATCTCAGGTGCTCACTCAACTAACAGCCTATAACCTCTCATTCCCCACATGCCTGTCCCACCCAAGGAAGTGTGCCCCTTCTTTGCTCAACAGTCCCTCGACTTCCCCACTTCCCTTCGAGGGCTTCAACAATAGGCCAGACTGGAAGTCTTAGAGCACTGTAGCTGTAGTTTAGCACCTTCAGGAATCAATCCCTAGCAATTCTCATGCTCAGAGAATTGCTCATGGGCCCGACAACCCGGTTCTTCAATATCACTCCAAGATAACCAGGTACACCAACTGGAAAAGGTTATGGGAATAGGCTCGGAAATGGTGAAATGGTTGTCTCAAGGATAACAAAATACGTGACTGAAAATGGTCATGGAATCATTGACTGGATAACTGAGTGAAGGAAGGAATCACTATAAAACTCCTCATGGAAATGATTATCTGAATGATGGTCAAGCTGCTGGTAAGAAATCCCCGTGAGAAGTGACCAAATGAGCTAAGTCCCCCACAATATGAATGCATGTCCCCAACTTGACACTTGTCATATCGAAAGTTACTTTGGTCCACTTGTCCCCAACTTTAGAACTTAGGATAAAATAATTATCCATACTTTATACTTTAGGAAATATTAATATAATATTCCCTTGATTTTTGGCCATTTCTTTCCCTAACTGGTGAATTTCAGTCCTGCGTCTCTTTTATCATGGTTGGTCTGCGTGCAACGATGTATTTTATATTAATAATGAGTCATGTACAAAATAGGTTCACTGGATTTTGACATCTAGGCATTTCGGCCTAATACCAAAACATAAGCATCCCAACTTATAATAATTGGCTCACGAGCCTATAACACATATCATATACACGAGGCTTGCTATCCTCCATACTGCGCGCACTTTAGTTACTGCATGTGGTATTCGAGAATGTGCATACTACATCATTTTACTGCGCAGTTCATGCGTGCACTATGCCACATGACGTGGATTACCAAATGATGTCAAAATAGCTCACTAGCTTAAGTACACTTATATTACATTTACAATTGGGTTCGGCCGAGGGATATTACAATCCCCTCCCCTTATTTATGCACTATCCTCAGTGCATCATACACCCATATACAGCCGAGTTTTCAAAAAAAAATCCTCAAAAAGATGCGGGTATTCTGTCTACATTGCATCCTCATTCTCCCAAGTAGCATCCTCAGGACCGTACCAGGTCCATTGAACCTTTGCAAGCCCTATGGCTCGGTTCCAGAGATGTTTGAATTTCTGGTCCAAAATGTGCACCAGATGCACTTGAAAAGCACCTTCTTGCTCCACCTAAATCACATTCTAGTCAATAACATGATTAGCATCAGGTATACATTTCTTTAGCAATGATACATGGAAGACATTATGAACAAACATATATGTAGGCAATGCAATCATATAAGCAAATGGACCAATCCTCTCTAGGACTTCAAATGGCCCACAAAATCTAGCTGTCAACTTGGTGCTGCTTCCTAGCTTCAGGGAACTCCTGTTATCTTTTACTTTCAAGAAAACATGATCACCCACTTTGAATTCTATGTGGGTTCATCTCTGATCGACATAGCTTTTCTGTCTATCTTGGGCAACTTTTAAATTTTTCTTAATTTTTATCATTTGGTCCTCCATCTCCTTGAGTAACTTTGGCCCAACTATTGTCCTATCAGATGGATTATCCCAACTCACTGGAGTATTGTACTTTCTGTCGTAAAGTGCTTCAAATGGGCTCATCTTCAATGATGCCTGATACCCATTGTTGTAAGCGAATTCTACCAAGTGTAGGTAGTCTTCCCATTTCGATGGTTTGTCCATCACATACATTCTCAGTATATCTTCTATCACTCTATTCACCCTCTCTGTCTGTCCATCATAATCAAGATGATAAGTTGTACTAAAGTTCATATTCGTTCCGAATCCTTTGAACAATACTTTCTAGAAATTCAAGGTGAATTTCGGGTCTCTGTTGGACACAATTGTTTTAGGAATCTCATGCAATCATGCCACTTCCTTCATAAAAATATCAACAACATCTGCTTCCTTGTGAGCAGTTTTCAGTGGAATAAAATGGGCATCTTTCATAAGCTTGTCCACCACCACCATGATTGAATCATGTAGCTTTCCTGTTCTAGGAAATCCTGTAATAAAATCCATTGTCACTACTTCCCACTTCCATTCAGGAATGGGTAAAGGTTGCAGCAACGTTGCTGGGTGCCTATTCTTAGCTTTAACTTTCTGGCATTCCATACATCTAGCGATGTACTCGATGATCTCTCTCTTAATACTTGGCCAAAAGTAATGGCTCTTGATCACTGCCATGCTTTTCTGATATCCAAGGTGCCCTGCATAAGGAACATTATGCATTTCATGCAAAATCATACGTTTCAAGTCCTGGACATTTGGAACAAAAATTTTGTTCTTGTGCAACAATATTCGATCTATTCCCAAATTATAATTATCCACCTTTCGTGGAATCTTACCCTGCTATAACATTGCTAACAATTCTTTGTATTGCAGATCTACATTTGCAGCCTCCATAATTTTGATTTTAATATCAGTCTGATACATGCTAATGGCTGCAGCATGTAATTCACGCACCTTCTTGCTGAGTGCATCAACCACTTTATTCTCTTTCCCCTTGATATGCTTTATATCAAAGTCGTATTTGCTTAGAAGTTATAACCATCTGTTTTGCTTAGCATTTAGATTTGGATGATCAAATAAATATTTCATACCATTGTGGTCTGTTCTCATCTCAAACCTCTTTCGCATGAGGTAGTGTCTCCATTTCCTCAAGGCATGCACTATGGTTGCCAACTCCAAATCATGAGTGGCATAGTTTCTTTCATGATTCTTCAACTTCCTTGATTTATAACATATGACAAACCCATTTTGACTGAGGAATCCACCAAGTCCTTCATTACATGCATCGGTGATATGATGAAGTCTTCATCTAGATCTATGATCCTTAATATTGGAGCACTTGTCAATAATTGTTTCAAGTGTTGGAAACTCTTCTCGCAATCCAGTGTCCACTGAAACTTCACTCCCTTTCTTTGCAAACAAGTGATTGGGTGTGCAATCTTTGAGAATCCTTCAATAAATATTTTGTAGTATCTTGCAAGACTCATGAATGATCTCACCTCTGCCACATTTTTTGGTGCTGACCATTCTCTAATGGCCTCTATCTTCTCAGGATCCACTGCTATCCCATCCTTTGAAATGATATGCCCCAAATAATGAATCTATTTCTGATAAATGAGCACTTGCTCAATTTGGCATACAACTGATGTTCCCTTAATACTTGCAACACCATCCTCAAATGATGTTCATGCTCTTCCTTTGACTTGGAATATATAAGAATGTCATCTAAAAATACAATGACAAACTTGTCCAAATACTCTCGGAAAACACCATTCATTAAGCACATGAAAACAGCTGGTGCATTAGACAACCCAAATGGCACCACTGTGAACTCATAATGACCATACCTTGTCCTGAAGGCGGTCTTGCTGATATATTCTTCTTTAATCCTTACCTGATGGTATCCTGATCTAAGATATATCTTTGAAAATATCTTTGCATCCTTCAATTGATCAAAGAGGTCATCAATTATTGGCAGAGGATACTTCTTATTAACAATCACTTTATTCAACTATCTGAATTCAATGCACAACCTTAGTTTTCCATCTTTATTTCTCACAAACAAGACTGGGGCACCCCAAGGTGACACGCTTGGGCATATATACCCCTTCTTCAAAAGTTCTTCAAGTTGCATTTGCAACTCCAATTCTGGTGTACTCATTCTGTAAGGAGTCTTTGATATTGGCGCTGCTCCAGGCATTAAATTTATAGAGAAATCAATGTCTCTCCTTGGGGGTAGTCCGAGTACTTCCTTGAACACATCTTCAAAATATTCCAGGACTGCATAATCTTCCAAATTTGGTACCTTATCTCTAGGAGTCTCTGCCAAATGAGTTGCAATTATTTTACACCCTTTTCTATAACATTTCTTCAGCTGCAATGCTGAAATTTCTCTAATGGTTACTGCCCTGGGAATTCCATGTACTCTCCTTAGTTTCCCTTCCTCATCCAAGCAAGTAAATGCTTTGTTTTGAAAGTCTAAGAGAGTGTGATGATGGTCCAACCAATCCATCCCAATTAGACAGTCATAGGAACCTAAAGTTGAGATGTTTAAATCTGCCTTGGTGTTTAGTCCATTCATGTCTATGAGGCATGACTTAACCATCTCATTAACTTTTCTTCTACCTCCTGTAGCCAGTTGCACCAAACAGGATTTCCCATGCTTGATTCTTGGCAATTGCAAACTTTCCACCATCTTAGGGTCTATATAACTATGACTATCTCCTGAATCAATTAAAATAGCAATGGTTTGGTTGTTGATCATACCTTTCACTTCAATCATGTGGGACTAATACTCTTCTTGCTTGTTGTCTAGGGTTGCATATATCCTTGGCACATATCTGCCCATCTCCTCCACTGTTTCATCTTGCTGTACATTACGAACAACCCTACCTTTTTCACCTCTGTGAGGACAATCTTTGAACCTATGGTCCCCTTTACAACCCCAAAATTGCATAGGTGGCTGCCTTGGCCCTTGAATCCCTATGTCAATCGTTCTAGGTTCTTTTGGCGTTTTTTGTCCTTGTGGATTATTTTTGAAGAATGGTGGCTTAGCTCCTTTCTTCCTCTGATCCATATTGAATTTCTTATTGTCTTCCCAAGCCTTTTGGAAAGCTGGCCTTGCTTTCTGCTGATCATATAGGCATTTAGCTCTCCTTATGGTCTCTTCTAATGTCTTGGGATCATCATACTATATTTTATCACTGATGAACGATGGAAATCCACTCAAATACCTTTGAATTTTGACTGTCTCATCTTTGATGAAAGAGACATACTTCAATAGTTCCAGAAACCTTCTCTCATATTCATCTATGGTCATATTTCCAAGCTTGAGTTCAAAAAACTCTTTCATTTTCTTGTCATAGTATATCTTAGTCAAGTACTTCTTGAATTCCTTCCAAGTAACACTTTTATCTACAATGTGTTTCACCTACACAAGTTGATCCCACCACATAGAGGCCTTTCCTTTGAGTTGATAGATAGCAATTCTACCTTTTGCATGAGAAGAATAATTATGCAATTGAAAATACTTTCTCATGCCCAACAACCATGTTTCTGCATCTTCATCCTTCTTGTGCTCACCATCAAATGTAGGAGGTTTGATTTTGTTCATTTATCCTCATAGCTCATCCACCCTAGATCTCTTATACCTTCTGACAGGGGATGGACTCGAGCTTTTGCATGTTCTCTTATTGGAATGCCTTGGGGAATGATGGTGATGTGTACTAACACTTTTTGCTTTTCTTTTCTCCTCTGAAGGTTTGTGACTCCTAGATTTACTTGAGCTACTCTCCTTAACCAATTTCTTTTCTATTCTATTCAGAACCTCCAATAGCTTCATGTTGAAGTCATCCTGCTACTCTTTGTCTTTCATAAGCCTTTCATTATCAGCTTTATGGCTTTGGACATCCTTCTGCAAATTCTTAATGGTCTCAATCATATTCATATTTTCATTCCTTTCTTCTCCATGTCCGTTGGAGTTCGTTCCTTCAATGCCCAAATGGACATCCACCCCTCTGCTCTCATCTTGCTGACTGTAATTCCCCTGTGATTCTTTCATTCCTATGGACTCCGCACTAGTCTGATCTGATCTAGTTGTTAATTCTACAAAACGTGCAAACATCGAAACTTATCAGGCTATTAATTCAATAATTCATGAAAATCTGCACCATTTTGGTTCAATATATACATCAGAATTATCTCTCTCGATTTCCTGGTGTTATCACCATGACAATTCTAGATAAGACCCAAGTCTTGAAAACACAGACGTGCAGTTCCTTCAGAGATACATCTGTGCAAGAATGTGGTTTTCCGAAACCACTTTCGCCAAGACGCGATATCACGTGTCTCAACATGTCAAATCCACTGCTCGTGGAGTGGGAGACGGCTAGTCAGATCACCTCGCTTCACTCGTTTGGTACTTCACAGCCATGTGACGTCAGCTGAACACCGCCATGTAATGAACTCAAAATATAATCATTCGAAATGGATTAGTCAAGCATTGAAACCCAATGCTCTTGTACATAATCCGTTTGCGCTTCATAATTGGAATTCTATAACTACCAATCCTCAAGTATGAAGGTATCTGCGTATTCATAACTAAAGTAATCTCCAAAATACTTGAATTTCTTCTCTTTGTAAAATAATTTTGGTATCCACAACCTGAGATACATGGACAAGGCTAAATTGAGTGAGACTGGTTATTTGGGCAACATGCTAGACTTTCTTGCAAATAAGGAGGAAAGGGTCCTTGCGCACATTCTAGGAACTAAATTCCACATAGAGCCGGCTATAGAATCATGGTTGGAATTCAAGTTGAATCCCACTATGAAGGATTTAGTCATCAACATGCCAGATGCTAAGAAGAAAAGGAGAAAGCGAAAAAAGAAGGAGGAATCCACGACTGAAGTGGCCGAAAGTGTTGGAGAGAATCAACCGATCTGGTTAGATTCTTATTTAAAGGAGGAGATCGCTAAGATGAAGTGAGTCTTCAACTAAAATTAAGCATGTTTCAGCGAATTTTTGAACAACCAGTAGAGTAGGTAAGGAGCACCAGAGATGATAGGCCTGTTCTTAAACAACCCTTTTTACAACAAGCTAACTGTTGTCATCCCCCTTTTGTAATTTTGTGATTAATACGATTATTTAAATACATAAGAAGATTTTAGACTGTTTATTACAAAATTCTATCTAGTGGTGTTATGAATCTTGTTTTCTTTTATAATATTCTTTTCTTGTAAGCTTATATTTCACTTTCATCTATCTGAATCGGAGGAAAATAAAACTCAGAATTCTTTTTAATTAATTATTCGATGCGGTTGTGTGTTTCTTTTTCTTCTAATATTATGCAATTTAAACTCAGAATCATCGCCTTCCAAGTGACTTCGCACAAACTAAACTTCGACCTGTACATTTATATTTATCGTGCATAGAAACATCTCAAGGTAAAATGCTCTTCTACGCACCTATATCGAGTATGCATTTCTTCTTTGTCGCGCCGATAACTTGCGCGCACTACTTTTGCATTGTGCGCCAATACCCACTGCACACAGTTTTGGTATCGCGCACCGATACTCCACATGCATTTCACCCCATGCATTGCACCATTTCAAAGTTCAATAAGTTCCATTGCGCACACTATTCTGTGTGCACTACTGAATACACTGTCACGAGACAACTTATACTCATACGTATGTGCGTACCAACAAAACTCCTCTATGTTAAGAAATACTTGCGCACCCCATGTGCACATTATTATGTGTGTGCTCACCATGCAGGGATAAATTTAGTGCGTGCATCTGCACATAATAATCTTTTGTGTGGTGCCACAATTTGCCGTGCACACTTGCACGCCAACATTTTCTCGAGCGGTGCCAAAATTTACCGCTCACACCAACATGCCAACATTTTCCATGGACGCTTCGTGAATTCAATTTTGGTCACTTTGAAGTTACTCTTCTGTGAATATTTTCTTCAACTGAATGCCTCTGGCCCATCCAGGCTCAGTGTCGAACTGAAGCTTTGATACCAATTTGAAGTGTTCCCCCGACCACCGCGGGTTGGGGGTCGCCACTCTAGAGAAATATCTCATGCTCTGACACTAGTTGGTAACATCCCTGACCTTCTACAAGCTGGACCATGCTACTCTAGGGAATGCTTTTGTTCTCTAGATGTGGAACATACTG
>JASDQU010099824.1:390381-447589 GCA_032191745.1 Picea mariana
GACAACCCGCTTCTTCAATCCCGCTCCAAGCTAACCAGGTACACCAACTGGAAAAGGTTATGGGAATAGGCTCGAAAATGGTGAAATGGTTGTCTCAAGGATAGAGGAATGCATGAGTGAAAATGGTCATGGAATCATTGTCTGGATAACTAAGTGAAGGAAGGAATCACTGTGAAACTCCTTGTGGAAGTGATTGTCTGAATGATGGTCAAGCTGCTGGTAAAAAATCCCCATGAAAAGTGACCAAATGAGCTAAGTCCCCCATGATATGAATGCATGTCCCCAACTTGACACTTGTCATATCGGAAGTTACTTTGGTCCACTTGTCCCCAACTTTAGAACTTAGGATAAAATAATTATCCATACTTTATACTTTAGGAAATATTAATATAATATTCCCTTGACTTTTGGCCCTCCCTTTCCCTAACTGGTGAAGTTCAGTCCCCCATCTCTTTTATCATGGTCGGTCTGTGTGCAGTGATGTATTTTATATTAATCATGAGTCATGTACAAAATAGGTGCACTGGCCTTTGATATCTAGGCGTTCCGGCCTAATACCAAAACATAAGCATCCCAACTTATAATAACTGGCTCACCAACCTATAACACATATCATATACACGAGGCTCATTGTCCTCCATACTGTGTGCACCTTAGTTACTGCGCACAGTATCCGTGAATGTGCATACTACATCATTTTACTACGGAGTTCATGCACGCACTATGCCACATGATGTGCATTAACAAATGATGTCAAAACAACTCACCAGCTTAAGTACACTTATATTACATTTACAATTGGGTTCGACGGAGGGATATTACAGGTATGACTGTAGAAATCAACTCAATTCCATTTTATGCTATATAAACTAATGTGATAGATAAGAAAGAGGCCTACCTCAATCCAACATTTGATTATGTTCCACCATTGAGCACTTCGACCCAAAGCTTTATACCTGCAATAAGTTCTTAACAAACAAGCATAGCAAGTACATGGTGATAATATAAAGGGGTTAGCACATTAGATAACATAATCCATTAATAAACATTACAAACATGCCCATGGATAATAATCATATATTTGCACAATACCAATAGGACGAGAAATGAGTATTTCTATTAATAATTGATCAGTAGAAGTGACAACATTATAAACTTTCGTGTCGTCACGGTTTGAAACTAAGAAACCAAGTTCCTTCCAACTGGGCCTCCACCACTTCAATCCTCCACCAAAGACAAGCTCAAAGGAGAGAGACAATGAGGTTGTCTCAACAATAGGGAAAGAGATTGGGGGCTGAACACTGTGTTCATACTTGAGGGACAAAGGGATGCAGACTCAATATGAAGTAATTTCTCCATAGTAACTTTGCTCTCAAAGTTGAATGCTTTCTCCTCTTTTCTATAGCTCGAAATTGTTCTCTTATAGCCTTCAAAATGAAACTGAAGGGATGAGTCAGAACGTTTCCATTATATGGAAGGCCAAGGATCAGAGATCTCTTGTCATGACATGGAAACCTGACTCCATTTTTGTATTTTCTGGCACAGATCCCAATGTACGTAAGTTGTAGTGGAGCAACCTGCATATACACTTGCTGTATAGCTGATAGGGCACGTATATGTGGAAAAATGTTTATTTTTAGCTCTAGATCTGTCAAAAAAGGGATGATACATCTTCATAGGGAAATGGCAAAAGGCCCTCTGTGCAAGATAGCAATGGTGATGAAAATATTTCTATAACACACTCCATATCTGCAATTTCTTACAGTCCTTCAAGACTTTACAAACAAGTTACATTTTAAAAWTTTTTTTACAAAAATATCTCAACAACCTATTAAATTCTGAGTTAAATTCTTGATTTGAACTCTGTCATTGCTGAGATGTCATTCGTCTACCTCCATGTGTGCGTTGTTGACTTTGAAGGCGATGCTCTTGCATTATACTCCTCTRGTTATAAATTTTCATGGACTCCTATCCATGAGCTCTTGCACTGTCTTTCCATGCTTCAAAATATGAGGTTCTGTGACCCAAATTTCATCTTCCATTGGATGATCTTTCCACTTCACCAAATATTCAGGATATGTCTTTCTCCTAGTTTTCTTTCCATCCCTCTGTTCAATAATTTTCTCCATTTGAGTTTTTTTTGCTGTGGGCAATTGCTCTTCCCACTAAATTTATTTCTGAGCATCTTATTCTCTTGCTTCATCTCTCCTATAAGGATACAGGTCTGCAACATTGAATATCGATGATATCCCAACATTGTCTGGAAACTCAATCTCATAAGCATTGGCTGCGAATTTTCTGAGAATCTTGCATGGTCCTATCTTTTTCATCTTCAATTTTTTATACGTTCCCCTTGGAAACCTCTCTTTTCTCAAATGAGCTAAAACTTCATCTCCAACTTCGAATTGAAATTCTCTTCTCTTTTGATCAATTATTCTCTTGTATTTTTTATTGCTGTCCTGTAGCTGCTCTCTAACTCTGTCATGGAGTTTCTGCATTTCTGTTGCAAAATCCTCTGCTCCAACACTTCTGAACTCATCTTGATTTAAATCTCTCAACTCTATAACCCCTCTTGGTTGTACACCATACAAAATTTCAAATGGAATTTTTCTTGTGCTCTTGTTCACTGAATTATTGAATGCAAATTCTTCTTGTGCCAGAATCCGATCCCATTGTCGACCTTTCTTAGTCACTACACTTCTCAGTAATTTTACGAGACTTCTATTTACTACTTTAGTATGTCCATCTGTTTGAGGATGATATGCTGAACTGAAGGATAAGTTCATCCCCAGTCTCTTCCATAGAGTCCTCCAAAAGTGTACTGCAAATTTGGTGTCCCTGTCAGAAACTATGGTCCTCGACAATCCATGTAGTCTTACTACTTCTCTGAAAAACAAATTTGTGATGTGTGTGGCATCGATTGTCTTCTAGAATGGTATGAAATGTGCCATTTTCGAGAATATGTCCACCACAACAAATATGGAATCACTCCCTTTTTGAGTTTTAGGAAATCCCAAAACAAAATCCATACTGATTGCATCCCACGACCTTTCTAGAATTGGTAATGGCTGATAAAAACCAGTGTTTTGTTGTATTCCTTTTTCATATTGATAAATTCTACATTTGTTCACAAAATTTTTCACTTCTTCTCTCATACTCGGCCAATAATACAAATTTCTTAGTTGTGCAAATGTCTTATCATGACCAAAATGTCTAGCTAAACCTCTGTTGTGTTTCTCTTTCAGTAGATTGTCTCTCATTGATCATTTCAGAATGCATAATTGGATTCCCTTGAACAGTAATCCATCCTGGATCAAATATTCAGTCCATGGGATTCTATCTCCCAACAAAGGATTCTTTCATGCCTCATAAGATTCTTTAAAATCTGCATGTTCTTTATACATCTCCTTGAGGTGTTCGAACCCCAAGGTCTCCACCTGGAATTCCTGTACAATCAAACTCCTCCTGCTCAAAGCATCTGCGACCTTGTTAGCAGTTCCCACAATGTGTTTAGTAAAAAAAGTAAAATTCTGCATAAATTCTACCCATTTTGCATGTTTCCGATTCAACTTTTCTTGCCTAGTAATAAACTGCAAAGCATGATTATCACTGTACAAGAAAAATTCCTTAGGGATTAGATAATGTCTCCATTTTTTCAAAGGTTGAATCACTGCATAAAATTCCTTGTCATATGTGGAATAATTTTGCTTGGCATCATTCAGTTTCTCACTGAAATAAGCAACTTGCCTATTGTCCTGACTCAAGACTACTCCAATATCTAATCCACTTGTGTCACATCTCACCTGAAATGTTTTTCCAAAATCTGGTAAGACCAAAATTGGCTTCTCTTTGATCTTCTCTTTCAACACTTTGAAACTTTTTTCAGCTTCCTCTGTCCAACTGAAGGACCTGTGCTTCTTCTTCATAGTGTCCAGCATGGGTGCACATATGCCACTGGAATTTCTGATAAATTTCCTATAAAATCTTGCTAACCCATGAAAACTTCTTACTTCAAATATGTTGCTCGGCGACGGCCATTCTCTGATCGCTCTCACTTTTTTTGGATCCATATTCAATTCATTTGAATATATTACGAAACCCAAATATATGAGCTCCTTATTCATAAAAGAACTCTTCTTCATATTTATCAACAATTTCTCTTGCTGCAATCTTTCCATCACTAAGGTCAAATGTCTTAAGTGTTCTTCCTTCGTCTTGTTGAAGATTAGTATGTCATCCAGATATACTATGATGAATTTTCCTATGAATTCTTTCAACACTTCATTCATTAACCTCATAAATGTGCTTGGTTCATTTGTCAATCCAAATAGCATGACCAACCATTCAAACAATCCTTCATTTGTCTTGAATGTTGTTTTCCATTCATCTCCCTCTCTCATCCTTATTTGATGATATCCACTCTTCAAGTCTATATTGGAAAAGTAGCTTGATCCACTCAAACAATCCATCAAATCATCCATCCTCGGTAAAGAGAATCTGTATCTAATGGTTATCTTGTTGATGGCTTGAGAATCCGTACACATTCTCCATCCTCCATCCTTCTTTGGACTTAATACAATCGGTATTGCACATGGGTTTAGGCTTTCCCTGACTAACCCTTTATCCAAAAACTCTTGGACTTGATTCTTGACCTCCTCATTCTCTGTAGGTGTCAATCTATAAGATGATTTGTTTGGTAAAATAGCTCCTAGAATAAGGTCAATATGATGTCTTATGCTCCTAATGGGTGGAAATGAGTGCGGTAATTCATCCACAAATATATCAAAAAAAAATTCTAACAGTTCCTGAATTTATACAGGTAAGTCTTCTACATAATTATTCGTAAGGATAACTATAGGATTCCTCACTACATAAAATTGCATTTCTTTCTCCTTCTTGACTTCATTCAAGAGCTCCTTCCCACCCATGATAAGTATGTTTGAACTAGCTTCTGTCTTTTGCTCTTTGTTTTCTATGGGTAACAACATATGTGTTCTACCATTGTTCTCTATGGTATAGGTATTCTTCCTTCCATCATGAATATCCTTTTGGTCATACTTCCACAACCTCCCCAATAAAATATGACAGACATCCATAAGAATTACATCACACAATATTTCATCTTTGTAGCCTCCTATTTTAAATTCAACTTGGCATTCTTGACTTTCCATGACTTGATGTCCTTTCTGCAACCACAATACCTTGTATGAATTTGGATGTGCAGTTGTCTTTAGATTTATCTTCTCCACCACCTCTGTGGATACTATATTGTCAGTTCTCCCACTTTCTATGATCACCTTGTAAACTTTGTCTTTCGACTTGCAAGCAGTTATGAACAGGCTTGTTCATTGAACTAGTTCCTCTGGCTCCTTTTTTGGTTTAATAAGGATCTTCCTCATCATGAGGTTTCTTCCTCCTTCTATTGCTTCCGCTTCCACATGCTTCTGTGCTTCATCAATATGTGCTTCTCTGCCTTCCCTCTTTTTGTCAGGACATTCCCAAGATTTATGTCCTTCTTTTCCACAGGTATAGCATTTAACTATGCCTCCTCTGGCTCTTCCTCTTCCTCTACCTCTAGAAACATAACTTCTTCCTCCATGTTTTCCTTCTTTAGAACTTCCACCCTTCTCATGGTGACTATGTTGTTTTTTAGCTTTAGGCTTCGACTTCTGGAACTTCTCTTTGTTGGTTCCCTTGCCTCTGCTTGAATTTTCACCTCTGCTTGAATTTTCGCCTCTGAATTTTCATAAGCATCCTCAACTTTACTGACAGACATTATGATGATCTCCTCTTGGATGTCATATCTCAGCCCATTGATGTATCTAGTTTCCTTATCATCTCCATTCTCTTTCTGTCTAGCCTTGATGTTCAGTTGGTAATATTCTTCAGTGTACTCTTTCACTGATAAACCCCTCTATTTCAGGTTCTACAATCTTCTGTAAAGATTGATTTGGTAATCCTTCAGGATAAATTTGGATTTATACTTAGCTACCATTCTACCCAGTTTTTAATTTTCTGCTTACCATTTCTCCTGCATTCGGCTTGCAGTTCATCCCACCATAACGTTGCATGACCTTTTAGTCTTGTCACTTCATGCTTCACCATCTTATATTCTTCGATATCTTCATAATTGAAGTATTTGTCTATAGTGTGTACCCAATATAACATATCTTAAACTTATAAATTGCCTTCATACATAGGTACCTCTATCCTTTCTCTCGCTCCTATCTTTGAAACAACTTTTATCAAGCGATCTTGTGCAGCATCCTCTACGTCATGTGCTATGCCCTTAGCTTCTTCACCCTCAACTTCACTGATATCACCATTGTCTGGTGCTATTCTCTGTGATATTTCCATGGCATCCAACCTCATTCGAAGTCACCTCATTTCTTCTTCCATTTCTGCATTTTCTCTGCACCTTCTGGGTGGCATGATTTTCACTGCGTTACCTACAAACATGAATTGGAAATTTATTTGATACCACAAATGATACTAACTTTCCTCCTTTCTCCTTTTGTCTATTGTCTATAAAAAAATTTAATCTTAGATCTGATACCACCTTATGCAGCACCCCTACTCCCCCATAGGGTTGCACGACCTCTCAGTATTGGATCTTCAATTCTCTAGTCAAAAGACTCTTTGGAACCTTAAAGGTCCCCCTCTATATCTAAAACACAGCCCCCCTTGTCTTCTTGGTGCAGGTCTGTCAGCAACTCGCGACCTTCCCCTTTCTCTCTGTGAGAAAACTCAGAATGTTGGCATTAGATCCCTTTCAGATAAGCACTCATTTGATATGACCTTTCAGCGTATATCAATGGTCCAATGACTCCTTCTCGATCGATAGTCCATATTTCTTTTGGGGCTCTGGACTTCTGAGATTTCAAATCCCAAACCCCTCTTTCTCAGTGACTTTCACCCGAAATATAAGATCCACTGACGCGTGCCCCTTCTGATCCAACAATCGATGGTTAATTTGGGAGTTTACCCGAAGTTAGTAGATTTGCGCCACGTCTACTTCGAATGCAATGGTCCATATCTTGTTCTAGGACTTCGGGTCTTCGCACTCCGATGATATCAATTATCAAACTGAAAATCCACTTTGGCTTTTCACCGAAGTACGAGATCTGTTGACAAGTGTCTCCTCCTAGATCAATGACTCATGACTCTATGAATCTCTGCACTTTGGGAGTTTCAAGTTTCAAACTTGACTCTTTATGAGGTCGTGATATCTGACGGCCCGCGCTCCTCTGGATCTAATGGTCCAGATCTCGTCGGGATTTCTTGTATCACGGAGTCGAAAAACTCTTCACCTTTGTTCTCTCGATCCTTGAAATGACAAAATTCTCCTTGGACAATTAACGGTCCAGATCTCTCCTCAATCAACAGCTGGAATATTCTCACGATTTTGCGTTTTGTGAGATTCACAAATTTACCCTTTGACTTCTTTGAGTTGCGAGTTAGCGAAATGTTGATCGTTCGCCATGCATCCCTTCCAATGGACAGTTCTAATGATGTCAGGATTTCATGAAATTTTAAAACCCTCTCTCCTGTGCAACTCCAAAGAGTTAAAACTCATGCACGTTCCTTTGGATCCAGCGGCTGTCAATCCATGTGTTCAGATCTAATGGCTGAGATATGATTTCCCTATGCTCGTTCCTCCTCTTCCTAGATGTAGATCTAACGGTCTAGGTTCTTCACCACAATTAATCAGACAGTTACTGTCACCCCTCCTCCTGAGCTCCTGATATCTCTACGCCTGGAAGATTTATCTATTTTAAAAGTTTCCCAACCTTTGTTCTCCCGATGAATCTGCTTTTGTGATTTCATCAGCATTCATGAAAAGTGTTATCCCTTCTGAGCTTCTATCCTTAAAAGGATTTCAATCTCCCATTCACACCTTGCCTTCTCGGGATTTTGAATAACTCAGTTCGAAGGATTTTCTTGAAAATAAAATGCTTCTCTCACACTTGGTGTTCTTCTGCACTAGTCCTTTGAAGCTTGTTGACCTCTTGACACTGTGCACACCGTGTACCTAGTCTGAGTTTCTATGATTCTCTCTGAAATTCTCTGATTCAATCCGAGACTCAATCGATGTACTCCTTACGTTCGATATGCACACCTTACATACAAGTATCAGAAGAGAAATGATTGAAACTCAACCAGCTTCGTCACAAACTCATACAGTTAATGTCTCGAACAATCATACATGAATGAATTGGAACAAATCATACACACATAATAACATCCATTCAATCACTCATGAAATGAACACAATCCAAGGAGCTGGGACAATTTCTATTTGTTCTATTCATTCATGAAAAACAAAATACATAGTGTTTGTGCTACTCTGCTCTGTGCTACTGATCTCTCTATTTTGTCTATTTGTTCTATATGTTACAATGCAATACTAAAAAAATATCTAAGGACCACTCCACGAGCTCTCTTGTCCTATTTTGAAATCTATCATTTCAAATTCAAAGCTATTACCTACTCTGTCCTATTACAATAACTACTAGTTATTTCTAGATAGAGTCGACACTCCATATCTACAATTTCTTACAGTCCTTCAAGACTTTACAAACAAGTTACATTTTAAAATGTGGTCTACAAAAATATCTCAACAACCAATTAAAATATGATTTAAATTCTTGATTTGAACTCTTTCATTGCTGAGATGCCATTCGTCTGCCTCCATGTGTGCGTTGTTGACTTTGAAGGAAATGCTCCTGCATCGTACTTCCTCTTCTCATGGATTGTAATATAGATGGAAGTGTTTGTCATTTGTCAGCTCAGGAAACCCCTCCCCCACTCCTAAGTATTGTGATACCTCACAATCAAAGATATAGGGAACCGATCCATTTTCCTAATAGCCTAAGATTTACAGTTTTCCAAGTGTAGAGATAAATTTCACACATTAGTCTGACAAGATGGTTAAAATATGGCCCCACCTGTAGGACAAAACATCCTATGTATAGTTAAGAAGAGGTAGGTGAGAGAGTCTTTGTATGGTCTTAAGGTTAGTTCCCAATGGAAGATATATGGAGTTCATTGACCTTTTCTTAACCATGCATACTTATTTTCATATTTTCTTACAAGTAATGTCATACATCAGGAAAAGTTTTAATATCTAGGAATTTTATTTATTGTTTATCAGATCATCATCGTTGCTAGGTAGAATTCCCCGCTACTAGCAAGCCTGTTCAGTACTCCGACGGGTTTACCTAGTCATACCATAGGCTGGTACCGAATGCTAGTAGACCTATTCATTATCCTAACGGGTTAACCTCTTACACCCTTTTACAACAGAGACCGGTCCACCATCTTTTAATATTTTTTTATAAAGATTTCTTTTTGCAAGGAGATGGGGAGGTAGCTCTGAAAAGTTTTTATTTAGGATAGGGATGGTATTTAAGTTAGAGGATGAATCTTCTTTATGTATTCCTTATAGATTTTCTTGATGTAAGGGATACTTAAGTGGATGTAGCCTATCTAAATATATGGTATAATCAAGCATTTTTAGTGTGTAGTGGATGGTACCATTGGAAAAGAACAGAAATATATCTTCAGGCCCTACTCACTTTTTTTTGTTTTTTAAGTTATATTGATGTTTCCATGGCTAACCGCTAATCAGACCTTCTTTCTACTATTTCATAAAGATACTTTACTCACCTACTTAGGGTTCTTTTGGAAATTGTATGAGTAACCTCTAGGTTTGATAAGACAAGGTGTCACTTCCTTATATCCTCTAGTGGTGGAGGTTATGAGAAACTGCCATTAAAGATTCCTTGAGAGAAAGGAAGATAGAAATATTGTAAAAATGGCTAATTTAAAGCAGTCACTTTCCTAAGCATAATAAAAATTCATTATCCAATTGATGCTTAAGAAGACGACATAGCTCAAATATAGCAACATCTTCTTCCGAATTAAAATACCTCCCTTTCAGTCTCCTTGGAGTTGTCCACTTGTTGTTAGATGAATACCTGCAAAAATTTTCTAAAACTGTTTGTCAAAAATCACACTCTCAAAATATAAAAAAATTGATGAGATCAATGAGATCAATTCACAGGCACATGTATCTCATAGTTCTTTTATTAAAAATAAAATGTAAAATGAGGTTGCATTAGACTTTAAGCTAAACTAACAACATGTAGTTTTTATTTACTATCCTACTCTACCTAAAAAGAAAGGCAAATCTTTATTCAAGTGTAAGAACTTTTCCAATGTAACCATGTGCGAAGCAAGATAAGAAACATACCCATATCCACATATCAAAAATTTACCACAGTGATTACCTAGATATGAAGAATCAACCAACCTACTTGTTTTGACATCAAAAGGTGTTGAGGAAGAGAATAATATTGCGTCCCGATGACCTCTTGAAACCAATTTTCATGTGATCTTGATGTTGATAAACAATGATTTCTATTCTCTCCTCCATCATGTTATGCATATCCTCTTCTTCTGGATGATTTATTTCTGAAGTACATAAAGGATCTGCTGAGATGGATGTTGAGGACTCCTCAGTATCAAGTCTTAATGATTTCTCTCCACTGAATTTAGTCCATAATTTTTCATCTTCCTTTTCGTTTTGGCAAGGAAAATCATTTTGTAGCTCATGGGAATTTGGTTCTTTTATCATTTTCGAAGAGGTAGATAAGTTCATGACTATTGTCAATATGTGTTCTTCCTAAAAAGAAGAAATTCCAACTACTGCTAGGATTTGAGAGAGTTCTCCCAAAATAATAATCACCTCTGAATCCATTCTGCTGGTTGATGGGTCCTGCGTCACATATGGATTAGTGTTTGGGGTTCTTAAAACACCCAAAAGTTATTTTTTTAATTTTTTTATTATAGATTTTTAAAAGTTTTTAATCACAACTAACTAAAAAATGAAAGACATATTTAAAGCAAATTTGCGCAAACCAAACACACCATGCTTGCATAAAATAAAATATGATTGCAGGATCTAAATCAAACTCACATGTGTATGAAAGTAAACACATTGGAAGGAAAAATAAACACACTTTGCGAAAGGGAATCACACTTGCATGAAAGAAATAAAACTTGCATAAAAGAAATAAAAGAAAGCACTCTTGCAGTAAAATAAGCACACTGGTAGGAAAAATAAATTGTGGAAAAGTAAACACACCTTGCAGGAAAGATAAAACACACTTTTGCAAGAAAACAAACATGCTTGTAGGAAAGTAAATTTCAAGAAAGTAAACACATTAAGAAAAGTAAACAAACTAAGGAAAGTAATCAAACTTGTAGAAAAAGTGAACACTCTTGCGGAAAGGGGACAACAAGGCTTTGGAGTGACCCATTAAAATGGATGCGCATGTCCTTACCTCTTGTCTTAAAGTATCTCCTTCACCTTGTTGTGTAATTAAAATAAACCTACCTACCTATGCTCTAATCCCTTTAGGACCTCCCCTAAAATGACACCAAAAATGTCGAGTGAAATATATGCTATCTAATTTGACATTAAATTGTCAACCCGAGGCTCGTAGGCTTCAAGGTGCCAACACTGTATATGCAGGTATAGAGCTCTAATCTAGCCTAGCCGCACCTAATCTAATGCCAATAAACTCAAATAATGAAGATCTTTAAGCAATTCTAGAACTATGAACTATTTGACCTAAGTAGATTTACACAATCTAGTACTATGAATTGTTTAATCTATCTCTAAATAAGCAAATAACAAGAAATCCATTTCAAATCTATTTAATCTATTCAATTTCTCTTTAAATTAGAAAACAACAAGCTATTTATGAGTTATTTGATCTATCTATCTCTGAGTGAATAAGTAAGTAAGCATGTAAGCAATTACTCTATCAAAACTATCTTGACAAGTGAACTCTATTCTTAAAAAGAACTCACAACTATTTCTATATTGCAAAGAATAAACATTGATCTACTTAACCAAAAACAAGAGTGTGATGACATTATTCAAATTCTAATCTATCACACCATTTTTGGAAAGTACCCTGTTCAAAATCACTAACTCAAGAAAAGCTATAAACTCATAAACTCATAAAAAAATCTTAATTCAAATTCATACTTAAAATGACAATAAAAACACTCTATGCAAACCTAAAACTCTTGACTAATTCTAATTAGAAATTACAACTCAAATTCATAACTGAGATTTCATTAAAATTCATAATCTAAGTGAACTAAACTATCATTAAGAATCATACTCAAAATCAACCAAAATTTTATTCAAAATCCATTTCTATCCTATCATGTTGAGGCAACATTAACAAATGAAACAAACCTACAGAGAGTAATTGGAATTGCAATTAAACCTATCTAAATTAGTACTCTGTGAAAACTATCAAAACTTAAAACAACTAATCTATCAAAGCTACAATAAACCAATCTAAATTAGTGCTCCATCAAAATTATCAAAACTAAAGAAATTAATCTATCAAGACTTCAAATGAACCTATCTAGATTAGTACCTTGCAGAGTAATTTATAGCTAGGAAGAAACTGACATCACACTGTAATTAACCAACTCCTACAACCTACAAACAAGATATAATCATTAACACAAAACCATGGACGTCCCTCTATGATATACACAGTTCAGAAAACAATATGCAATTAAGGAAGATGAATTAGATAAGCAATCTGTAATTAACATATACACACATCAACAATTGAAATTGATAAATTCATACAGTAAAGAGACAATTTCTAAATCTAAGTAAGGCATCAAGATAATTGTAAATATGTACTAATATACACAATCACCTAGACCACTAGTGGCCCCCCTAGCAGGTTGTGGCAACACTCCTATAGGAAAACGCAGATGCTAAATTAACACAACACTATCATTAAGAATAAAAACAGAGTGTAGAACAACATTGGTGAATATGTATGTATCAAATAATAAAATTCGTCTCTTATTCATGCCACAGGTCATGGTATTTATAGGTTATTACAGCTTGAGAGGTCAACCAATGGAAGGGTCGACCTTCTCTAAAAAGAGTAAATTCATTGAATGCGTTCTAACAACAACATCTTTTAACAATATTGTGTGCCACTCCGCGGTCACTACAACTGCCCAATCCGAGGTGTGTCAAGATCTATAGCTGGAGGGCACGCGGGGGCATAAAACCTACATTCCTGATTCGTCCATCAAAGGGCGCCAATATACAAACCACCAGCTCCTATGCACTTCGAGTGTCAGATTGCGTGCCATATGGAGTGTCGGATCGTGTGTTAGATCAAGTGTTGAACGGAGTGTCGGATGAGGTACCAGATGGAGGATTGGATCACGATTTATCCCAGTTTCAAGAAAACCATACGTTAGATCTTCATAAACATCAAACTGAGATGAATTGATCACAAAATCATTACAAAAATGACAATTATACACACCTGGTGTGAATTCATGGTGAATTGATATATAAAGCTTTGATAAAACCTTCAAAATGGCTAAATGAGAGAATAACATATGTAATATTTCATGCAAAAAGGATTTGTCCATTGAAACAAAATAGTCAAAACACGAAGCCAACAATGACGACTAACATAATTATGATGCATGTCATGTGTAGAGATAAATCCGAACTGTTGAGAGATGCAATTGCCAATGATGGACAACCTCAAGCAGAGGATGACTATGAGAAGGTTGTTGTGTAAGGATTTTTGAAGGGATTTAGAAGACCCAGGAATAACCATTGATAAGGTAATATACGATAGGGTTCCAACATCCAGAACATGTATAAAAAGTGTTCATGCCAATGTGGCATGAGGTATTAATGGATTGGGTAAGAATCCCTTCTGAAATTTTTTATTGTTATGCATGAAATTTTGAAAGGAAGTTGGATGCCATTGATACCCAAGTAGGGTATGATTTAGTAAAAGAACCCTAATAATAGAGAGAAGAAGTCTATGCTAGACAAAGATGATTTATAATCCTTTCAAGAAAATGCAGGAGTAAAGAGTACCACGGGTACAATGATTGATTTAGGGAGATTGGGAATAAAGGTGCTCATAGTTAGCACATTTCATCGAAGGCATTGAGGAAATTCATGATTGCATAAGAGGGTAGGTAATGGACTTCCCATTAAGGAAGGAGGGCCTTTCGATACTCTACCTAAATGGTAGAGGTGTTAAAGAAAAGAGAAAATTGGGTGGCCATGAGTATTGACACCTTGGTTACTACTGAAGGAAGAATGCTTGGGTGCACTCAAGATAAAATTTTGGTTTCATATGTGTTGATATAAGTTCATGATCAACTTGTATTAGGAAGTATATTTCTATTGCAATAATGAACGGGAGTGAATAATCCATATGGTGAAGAGGTTGGTTAAGATCCAACACACCATGGCAGAGTACTTGTCACCAAGTGTGTGTATGAATGTGGCCATAAATATTTTCACATTGATTAAAATCATTTGATATATGAATTTCATTTAGAAATGTAGTATGTTGAAAGGATGCTTACATAAATAATGATATTTCCTTTTGACTTGTACCCTTGAATAAATGAAAATGACTTGGATTGTTAGTATACAACGTTTTCAAATAAAATGTGCATGAAAACTAACAACTTCATTGGTTGAGGAATGTTGAAGTTGCAGGAAGAAAGGGGTCTTGGATATGGTAGTGTGGTAAGCCCATAAGGGAGCCTAATTTCCTGCTGAGCCAAGCTGCTATGGTAAGGGAGGTCCCATACTGGAAAATATGGTTCCTATGCATAATAAATCTGAAAATAAATGGGGAATGTGGAAATATGTGGGTAACAAATTTGCAAGAAAATTATAGATTTAAAATTGATGATAATATCTCATGATTTCTATATATCTGTGATACAGGTAAAATATCTATCTAGGGAGGATAGATGAAGGATGTCAAGCTGGAAAGCATGAAAAATTCTATTGTTGATACATGAGAACCCTGTGGTAAGTCGTGAACTCCTTGGAATATGTTGTGTTGTGGAAACACAAGCCAAAGGGACGCCTCGACAAAGCAAGTGTTGGCAGCAGTCCAAAGTGGGAAAGAAAGTGTGCACAAAGAAGAATGATAGCTGGAAGAGAAATCGTGGGAAAGAAAACGTGCAAGAGGAAAAAAACAACTAGTAAGAAGCATAGCACGAACGTGCACATGCAATAAGGAGGTGACAGCTATAAGGAGGAAAAGAATGAAGGTAGAGAAGGAATACCTAACGACAGTAGGGTTAGGGTTTTTGTAAGGTTTTGTGTAAATGGATGAAGAGCCCGATAGATATAAATATAGATACACAAGTATCTTGGAAGAGGGGTTCGATTGGGTTCGATTCTCTACTTTTGTAGAGATTGATATGGTATGTAAGGGTTTTTTATTAGATGAACTATTTTTGAAAAGCGATTGAACTAGAGTGGAGGAGAGAAGGTAGATCTTGAGGATTAGATCACAGGTTGAGGAGCCTGGTGCGATCTAGTTCACCTCATATAGATCTTATCCATCTTAGGGGAGTTGTAAGTGCACGACGCGAGATTGGAGAACTACCATAATAAGAGAGACAAGAGCCAAATCTTTGTGGACATAGCCCAGGAGGGGGTGAACCACGGTAATACCCGTGTAATGTGATGAATCCATGCATATCTTTGTCATAATTTTAGTAGTTAAACATTGTGTGTAATGAATGAATGAGTTATTATATTGCTTGGTTAATTACTATTGGGATATCAAGAAAAGATGCCCTGAAGGTTAAAATATAAAAGAGAATAATAGTAGTTCGTAACACAATTTATAACAAATGGTTCAAAATACAAATTCCATATCTCTCGTTCAATCCTAGGCTGTAAACACCCGAGTCTTACAACCACCCATTTAAAGCTATCTGTGCAGTGCATTCTGTGTACTACATTGCCTTCTAGTTTACCATAAGGGCCGATAGTTTTAGTCTTTGTTGGTACCCTTAAAGATATGAACCCTAGGTCAACAACGCAAGTAGTAGGGAAGAGTAGTTCATTAAACCAACAAATGGTTCCATTATCGTGTTAAGAGGAACAAGAGAGGACTGAGAAGATGAGATAAAATTCATAAGAAAAGAATGAGTGAAACCATAAGATCGTTGAGACACTAGTAGGGAATGTTGAGACCGTGGAACCCCATGAAAGGAGAAATCAAATGATGGTTGAGAACTAAAGAGCTAGAGTTTTCCCATAAAGACAATATAAACCCTAGTTTCACACCTCACAAATATCTAGATAAATACGTGTTTATGGATTTACACAAAGTCTTTTTTTGTGATTTTCCCCACCTACTGCAGGAGTGGATACTAAGGTTGAAGGATAAAAATGCGATGAACCGGATCCAACAGCTAGATTGGACCCTAGTACAGGTTGAGAAGTTATAGTAGGTAAACAAAAAATTCACCCGCACAGACGAATTTTGGCTTGACAGTATTGTGGCATCCTTCATCACAGAGTTTGTATTTGACACAACGAAGTCATACAATGAAAAAGAGTAGGAATTTCTATGCAGACCTGGTGGAAGGTACATTCAATCACTGTATACTTCTATTAAAGTACTGCTATATAACAAAGGTGTAATGACAATGGAATCATACATCTAGACTTCCCTGTGTGCATGGGGGAAGGGGGGAAGCACTGATAGGATAGGATAAATGGACGAAGGTGAGGATAAAGGCAACAAGGAGGAGGAATTATTGGACCCGATCTTGATGGATGACGACCAGCTTAAGTAGATCTTGGCATCATCAGGAATGACGCGTGGCAGAGTACCCTACCAATACAAGGTGAATACCAAGAAGATATTCATATCCACAAGGGAGGGCTTAGAAATCGATGAGGAAGAGGTAGAGGATCTCCGGGCTATGGAGCATATTGAGGAAATTCTGCACGCAACCTATGAGAGTAAAACAAGAGGACCAAGAACTGGAGGAGAAGATAGCCATCATTTCCACATTAATGTCAGTGTGGAACCCATAAACCCATGTGTGACCAATACACCAAAGAGAACACCACCATTTAGACAACATAAGTTCGGAGGAAGTCCGACAGGAAGAAGTACATCTACCACAGGAGTAACAACTGGAGGATCCAGTTCAGTTAGTACTAGTCAAGTATCTACACTGTGCGGCGGAGGTAGCGGTTCAGTATTTAGAATGGAAGGACACGATCCTACTATCAGAATACCAGAATTTCGAGGAGAAGTAGCAGAATATTCTGAGAAGCATTTGTTCATTTGTCAAAATATCTGGGAGGCAAAACAAATCACTGATGAAGATACCAAACTTGCGCATCTAGCGATCATGCTAAGAGACCACGCACTAGACTAGTACATGAGTCTAGACATGAACAGTGCCCCTGGGATGATGAGAACACTCATAGACATTAAGATGTTATTGATTAATGAGTTCCAGAAGCTGATCTCAGAAGATCAGTACATGAACGAGATGATCGAGATAAGACAGAAACCAGGAGATTCTGTATGGGATATTGACCAGAGATTCAAGCGGCTGAAAAGGAAGTTAAATATATTATGATTGAGATGCAACACTGACACCTGTTTTTCAACTCACTACTCCCACACCTAAAATATCCCTTACGATAGTAGAATTTTCAGATGCAGGCTGAGGCTCTATAGGCAACATTTCAGCTGGAAGAGAACCAGTACAAGTAGATGGACCCAACTATTGAATAATTGAAGGAGGATTTGAAGAACCTAACATTTCAATTGAACCAGAATAAGAACAAGGAAAAACAAGAACTCGTTTGGTGCACCACATGAAGGATGAAAGGACACCATAAGAATGAATGTCCAACATTCGCGTAGTATATGGAAACATGCATGCCAAACCCGCTACCACAAGGAGGATTATGGTGTGAAATATGCAAGAAACCGGGTCATGACCCTTATCATTGCATGATGATGAAGAAGTACTAGACATCTCCAAAGAATTCTTATTTCACCTTTTGTAAGTCAGTGGGCCATGACGACAAAGATTGCAGAACTATGGAGCTGATGCGGGAAAGATCATCAGATGCATACTGGGTACAGGATGAAATGATGACTGGGCAAGCAACACCAGAATTCAATCAAGCCCCAGCTCCATACAACACTGCGTAGTAGCAGTAAAATACTGCGTAACAACCATACAATAACGCATAGCCGCAGTACAACCCAGTGAAACCTCAGTATAATACCGCATAGTATAATTAGGCACCATAGTACAATGCATCAAGAGGGGAACGAGCAGGCTATTGAGGAGGAGGACAATCCAGAGGAGGTTTTGGACATGGAAGAGGACCATTCACATGTCACAACTGTCAGTAACTGAGACATTATGCATGGGAATTCCCCCTTCCGCCAACGACTTGTATGTATTGTCGCACATCGGATCACGAGACAAAGGAATGTCCGACACTATTAGTAAAAATCCAGGAAAAGAGGAACCAAAACAACCAAAATGTTCAATGGATTTCATCCAAAACAAGGGAGGATGGACAAAACATCAATATAGTCACCCGTGAAGGAACGAAAACAGGAAACGACATAGTCCAATAGGAACCCACACAGAACCAATGGGTAAAGAAGCACACCGAACCAAGAAAGCAGTTCAACGCGCCCAAATAAAAGGAGACTTTTAAGGAAGCCAGACAAGAATTTCAAAAGGTGGACAAAACGTTGACTTCCACTGTGCAACCAACCCATGAATCCCCAGAATACAAAATGCCACCATCATTGGATCATACCAATGGAATGCCACCTAAGGGACAAGTAAGTACTATCAAATACTTTTTGCAATCATGCATAAAAATGTTAAGTGATCCTTCATCTGTGAAAATATTACAAAACATCCTAGAGAAATGTAGCAGCGAGATGGAACAAAAGCTAGAACCAAAAATTTTGAATCATCTACACACAAGAAGAAGAACAAGTAGGGAATTTAGGCTGAATGCTAACATTGGGGATTTCAATATGGGAGACATCATACTAGACCTAGGATCCAAAGTGAATGTGCTACCCAAGAAAACCTGGCAATGCATGGGAGAGACAACATTGGGATACTCAAATGTCCAATTAAAACTAGAAAACCAACTTAGGGTCCTACCAATAGGGAGACTGAAAGGAGTAATAGTAGATCTTGATGGAGTGTGCACTAAAGAAGATTTTGAAGTCATCGAAATAGTAGATGGAACAACACCGTACCCGACACTACTCATTCTTGATTAGGATTTTGAAAACTAGACCATAATTAACTTGAAGAAAAGGAAAAAGACGTTTGAATCCGGATATTATAGGGTCATGGCACCACTAGATCCATCAGAAGGGGAAAGGTTTGTAGAACCCACTTGCCTAGACTTATAGGAAATCGACTAGTTGTACCGAACAACTGCACGCGAGGAGGATTATGTAAACCCAACTGTAGACGTGGTGCTCAGTTAGTGAAAAATTACTTCATGCACAACAGATTTAGACACCGAGTTAGAAAAATGGTATCATAGACTACACGAAGTATCCACGAGAAGATGTGCAAGAATAAACCGCGTAGTATGGTGGATAGGTATAGAAATCAAAGAATTACCAAGTTTCCATGGACTAGATGATTTGGAAACATTATTGACACAATATGAAGACGAAGTATTAGAAAACTAGAGGCTACTAGCACTGGACTTAGCACTCAAGTCCACACCCGCAATATGGTGGGGTGCACACAAGGAGACTATCAAAAATTGGTACCAATGTAAGCGGTTACTATGCATAAGGTTCGTCACAGAAAAAAAAAATAACAAACAACGGAGATATGCAAGACTACGGACACCAATGAAACACTTGTTGGAGTGCAAAACATTGTGGAAAATGACACCATCGGAAGAATGTCCTCACCACTTCATTCACACATTAGAGGGCATACCAACAACTGGTATATAGATCAGGAATTGCGCAAAGGAACTACAACATGGACGACATTGCAACCGAACTTTACTGTCACTTTCTCATTCAAGAATGAGAACCCCAACATCGATGCAGCACTGAAACAGATTAGAGGAGTCATATTCATTGAAGAACTGAAAATAGAACTTATTACCGAAGAGTAGAAGTGAAATAAGAAGACAGTCAAGGAACTACTGTCATGTTACCATGTACAGGAGGAAGCACCAGGCGAAGATGACCCGCACGACATTCAGATTGAAGAAGTAGAAGGCAAAAGAAATGTGAAGGGACCACCCATAGAATCCGAATTTATTTCCGCACCAATCAAGGTAAATAAAGTTAACATCGGAACAGTTGAACATCCCAAAATGGCCAACATTGGAGACTACTGGGATGAGCCAACAATAGAAAGCATCACAAAGTTGTTGCGTGAATACATCGACCTGTTTCCTACAACATTTACTGAGATGAAGGGTATAGAAGGAGAAATGGGAGAGATGAAGATACCCCTTAGACCCAAAGTGAGACTGATTAGAAAATGACCATATATACTGAACCCTATATATAAATATAAATTTAAAGAGGAGATCGACATGATGCTTGAAGTCGGCACAATTGAACTAGTCGAGGAATCAGAATGGATAAGCCCGATGGGCGTACAGGATAAGAAACAATTAAGAGGGATTATGATATGTGTTTAATTGAGTAAGTTGAATGATGCATGCCTACTCAACCCATTCCCTACACCGTTCACGAATGAAGTGTTAGAGAATGTGGGGCGATACAAATCTTACTCATTCACTGATGGATTCTCAGGATACCATCAGATTAAGATAGCACAGGAGGAAAAATAGAAGACCATGTTTGCGATGAAATGGGGATCTTACCAATATACAGTCATGCCATTTGGAATGAAGAATTCACCAAAAATATTCTCCAGAGTTGTTATCGCAGCATTTAAAGAATTTATCCACCAGTTTCTCGAAGTATACCTGGATAACTGGACAGTCTATAGTCTGTTGAAAGACCATGTGGAAATTTTATGCTTGATGCTAGAATGATGCAGATAGTGTCAGATATCACTAAACATAAAGAAATGTATATTTGGAACACCGTTTGGGATACTATTGGGCCATATAGTATGCAAACAAGGTCTATTGGTTAATTCGACAAATATCGTAGCCATAGTTAGGGATGATTTTAAGGTTGGAAATTTAATTTGAAATGTAGAAAACTTGGCGAATCTTACTAATCCTTCATATGCCAACTATAAATGTTTGGCGATATTTTTGTAAAAATATTCAAATTTCTAAGGATTTTATATATTTTTTATAAAATTTTGGCGATTTTTAAGGTAAAATAATTTTATCCAATAGAATTTGGGCGAATCATTTTTAAAATAGCAAATCCTTTTTTTGGAAAAACCATGGAAAATTAGCACATGAGCGAAATTTAGCCCCTAAAATCATCCATGGCCATAGTTAATTTACCAGCACCAAAAATAGTCTGTCAGCTATGAGCAACGTTAGGACACACAAGATACTACAATAAATTCATCAAAGGATATGCACAGATCACAACAGCAACAGAGAAACTATTAAGAAAGGATACAAAGTACCAATGGAATGACGAGTGTCAACACGGTCTGGATACTTTGAAAGAAAAGATGGTCACTGCACCGATATTAGTATTTCTAGACTAGGGAAATACATTCCATGTGCATGTGGATGCATCAGCGATAGAAATTGGAGCTATCTTAGCGTAGCTAGGAGCAGGAGACTTGGATCACCCGATAGCGTTTAGAAGCAGAAAACTATCAGACTCGGAACAAAATTATAACACGACGGAAAGAGAAGGCCTAGCTATGGTTTACGCACTGCATAAGTTTATACACTACCTATTGGGAAAAAATTTTAATATGTTTACATATCACTCATCCCTAAAATACCTAGTCAACAAGCCAGTGTTGGGGGGGAGAATATGTCGATGGTTACTACTATTTCAAGAATTAGACTTCGAAGTAATAGTTAAACCAGGAAAACTGAATGCAGGACCTGACCACCTATCATGGGTCACAAATGGAGAAGAACACACGAACTTAGAAGACAACTTTCCGGATGCCCGGTTATTCTTAGTATAGAATGTTGATGACTACTTTGAAGAGATCATCCAGTACCTGAGCACAAGTACCGCTCCGAAAGAATATACCATCGTGCAGAAGAAGAACCTGGTAGTTTACGCAACCAACTATCAACTGATCGTAGGACATCTATATAAAATGGGCACATACAACATTTTACATAGGTATGGGTTAGAGCACGAACGACCAATAATTTTAGCAGAATCCCATGAGGGATGGGCGGGAGGACACTATGCAGGAAAAGATACCGCGCAGAAGGTACTCCGTGTAATATTATGGTGTTCAACAATTCATAGAGACTCGAAAGAGTAATGTCAGGAATGCGATGTCTGTCAAAGGGTAGGCAAACCCAACAGAAGGGATGATATGTTGTTATGACCACAATTGACATTACAAGCATTTGATAAATGGGCAATAGAATTTGTGGGACCAATTAACCCACCAGCCAAAAGAACAGGGGCAAGATACATCATCACCATGACAGAATACCTAACAAGGTGGGTGGAAGCCACACTGGTAAAAGACTGCAGTGCAGAGACAACTACACACTTCTTATTTGAACAAGTAATTACTAGGTTTGGGTGCCCAAGAGTTTTGATGAGCGACCAATGCACGCATTTCATAAATAGCACCATCCGCGTGATGCTCCAAGAGTTTTAAGTCCACCACCAGAAAATCACACTGTATCATCCACAGGAGAATGGCACAATAGAATCCTTCAACAAAATTCTAGAGAACGCACTGATAAAGATCTGTAATGTCAGCAGAGATGACTGGGACCTCAAAGTACCAGCAGTATTATGGGTGTATAGGACTGTTAGCAACAATTTTGGTATCGGGGCACAAAGGTACACAGATCTGCAGGATTTCCCGGGAAGCACCTAAGCGTAGCACAGAGGAACCTCTTTTCACTTACAATTCGAGCAAATGGGAGAAGTTTTGCTGACGGCCACCGAGATCCACCTATAAATCTGATCAACAGTCGTCGGGATTTCGGGGCTGCCAAGTTGCCCCAGGATTAATGCAAGAGATAGCTCCAATAATTCAAGACAATTCTGGGTCGTTCGATCCAATTGGGACAGGTGGCTTCCAGTCGGCGTATCAGCGATCAAAGTTTCGGGAAACAAGGAGCCTCCCATTCGTTGTAGTTGAAATCGCCGATCGGTGGAATGCTGAAAGCACCATTGAAAACGAGCCCATGGTCCTAGAACTAAGTCACTTCAAGCGAGCCTGTAAATGAGGGCGGCTCCCTTTTAAATATCAATGCCCCCTCGTCCATTCATCCTAAGGATGCGTGGCGCAAGATCTGGCTGCGTCAGCATTTTGGCATTCAGGAGTTCGTGGGGTGAAAGTTTTATGTCTTTGAACATCGCGAAACCCCGAACCCCGACAGTGCTGAAAGCGCCGAAACTGGGGCCCGCAATATCACGAGGTATTTTCAGCCGTCCATCCAAGGGGGACACCTGTCGGCAAACTGAGCCATCTTGGCATTTCGCCCATCACGACTCCAAGGTGAAAAAACAGCTCCGTTATGTTCCGATGCATGAGATGTCGGGGTAGTCCTGGACCCGGGCCCACAGCAGCGTCGAGTGAGTTCAAGACCGTTAGATCTCAGAAGGACACGTGGCACCAGATTGAGCTGCCTCGGCGTCTTTCCCATCATGATTTCTAAATGCAGGGATTATCCCCTTCCCATTCGTGAATGCCGAAAGCGTCGTGGTCACAGCCCGTGGTCACCTGGAGAAATAAGGGAGCTGTGTACAGAAGGCCAGCGACGTTGAGTTCAGTTACAGAGAGGACCCTCGTGATTTCCATGCGCCTTTGGGTCCGATCTCATTATTGTTTCTCGTTTGGAGTAAATAAAGGCAAGAGTAGGTGGTTGAAACCTCCTTTCATTCATTAAGTGAGGGGAATGGAGGGTCTGGCAAGCCTCCTGCTCGCAGAGGTCCTGTGTATCGATTTTCTTGAAGAAATCCATGCCGAAGTCCTAAGCTCGACAGAGAAGTCTGCGCACGCTAGTCGAGCACTTAATGGCTCAGCTACCCTCCTTACAGGAGCCATGCGTAGTTAAGATGGCACTTAAAGAAAGATATTGGTACGAGTTTGACTGAAGGGACACCAAGCCTTGGGTGACTAGGCATGCCTTTGTGAGGTGAATTTTCCTGAGTATATAGACTCAAGCCTTGTATTTTGGAAGTATCGATGGTTGAGCAGAGCTCCCGGTTGTAATGTTTTAATGAAGCACTGTTATTCTGGTTATGTATGAACTTTTGAGACTTCTTGCCTTATGAATGCTAGTTTCTTTCACGCCTTTGTTTACACTATGTTAGAGCAGCTTGGAATTGGAGGATCCAATCGAGTTATAGCTGTTATAGGATGATGTTGGATTGGATCACTATAGCAGTTACATTGTTTCTAATCAGTCCTTGTGATTTTCCCCAGCGCTGAGTGACTTGGAATTGGAGGATCCAGTCGAGTCCCCTTTCAGTTTCTTGAGACCCTGAATCAAGAGGGTCTTGCATTCAGAGTCTTTCTTCTACAAACTGCTGAAAGCCAGTTGCCCAAAGTAGTTTGTTCACCCTTGTTACCAAGTCTTCCACCTGTTCATCTTTTAATCAACCCACTGGTTGAAGTTAGTTCAAGACCTCCTTTGTTCCTTACATGCTAGGCCCAGTCCCTGAGTTAGAGTGATATCACCCCGAGTCTCTACCCATCTGATCACCAATTTAAAACTATCGTGACATAAAACAGATGGGCGTTGGGCTCTGCTCCTGCAAGCAATCCAGGGGTGACTTATGACTCTAACATTTCTGGCGCCGCTGCCGGGGAGGAAGTTGAAAATTTTCCCCGGGATTGAATGACAACGATCAACTGATTTTGAAGGTGCATCAGATATCAGAATTATCAAGATTTTTGTTGTGCACCTGGTGACTCCATTGTGATGACTCCGCTGGAGAGAACCTTCTCAGTTAATTGTGTCTTTCAGAGGTAGACACACACGGTCTCATCCACAGCTGCCTCTAGCTACACCCGAATCTGATCCAGAGGTGGTTCTCAGAAAAGGAAGGGCCCCTGGAGAAGAAGCTTCCACCATCGAAACAGGTAATCCTCCATCTCCTTCTATAAGAACTCCATTGTCTCCTCCTCAGTTTCTTAATAGACCTCCTTCAGAGGTTTCCCGTTTCCTGAATTTTGGGAGTGTTCCTACTGAGTTTTCACCTCCTGAGCTGGGATTGGAGGGAGAAATCCTTATCACTCCCCTCTCCTCTGAAGCTGTACCGTGGCGTAGACCCAGGACCACAAAAGATTTCCCCACTCCTGCACAAAGAGGAGTACCTGCTGACTCGAGCTCGTTAGCCTTCTCCTTAAATCCCCTCTTGTTTCCCACTCCACTTCGAGGCTCATTCCCAGTAGCCCCTTCACGAACTCCTTCTCCTCCAAGTTCTCCTCCACCTAATATCCCTATGGTTGGTTCTAATCCCCCTCTGAATAGAATGAATGCCATAGTCCCTGCCAGATACGCCCCCTTAATCCTACCCCATCCTATGAACCCTCTCCCTGCTGGAGATTACTTGAAATACATGCCCAAGTTCACCGGGGAAGGGGACATAACTGCAGAAGAGCACCTAGCAACTTTCTACAGCTATGCAGATAACCTGAACATTGAAAATGAAGATGTCTAGATGAGAGTCTTTGTCTAGAGCCTGGATGGCGAGGTGAGGAAGTGGTTTAGAGGATTGGCTCCGGGATCTATTGCTGGAATTGAAGCTCTAGATAGTGCTTTCCTGAGGCAGTGGGGAGATAGGAAAGATTTAATGTATTACATGACAGAGTTCGGATATCTGAATAAGATGGAGGGAGAGTCTGTCTCTGACTTCTCCAAAAGATTTAATAAGATGTATAATAAGATCCCCGCCGAAGTAAAGCCTTTAGAAGCCTCGGCCAAGATTTCTTATGCCAGTGCGTTTGGCCCCGATTTCTGTCTGTTACTGAGGAAAGAAGAGCCACCTCCTTAGCTCAAATGCAAGATGCAGCCATAGAAGTGGACTCCAATGTATTAGAAGTTGATAGACTAAGGAACAAGGCCAACACAGACAGAAGAAAGGGAAGATTGGAAGCCTCGACTTCTGGATCATCGGTGCCCCACCCTCAAGTGGATGAACTGACCAAGATGGTGAAATCTCTATCTGCAGAGATGGAGATAATGAAAGTAGAGGGGAGGCAAGCATACAAGGGCCCTCAGAATGTCAAAAACAAAGGATGTTTCAAGAGGCCGAGCAATTTTACTCCCCCGAATATGCAAAGAAACAGAGAAGACCAGAAGATTCAGGCCCCTTTTCAAAACAATTTCGTGGCCGAGGAGGAACAAGAGGGAGCAGTTGAAATTGATCCTGAAATCCATTACTTCGGGGACACTCGTCCTTTCCCTCACCTCACTCAATCAACATACGAGGAGTCTCTCATGGACAATCAACTAAATGAGTTGAGCAAGGAAAACAAGACTAGTAGCCGCCAAGGCAGGTATGACCTGAGGTCCCAGAAGAAGGAAGTAGCACTTGATGCCCCTGAGCAGCTCACTAGAATAGAGAAGCCTACTAATGAAGCAGCAAACAATCGAAAAGGTAAGAGGACCCAAGCCCTCTCTCCCATTATCTTGATTCATGTTCCCTAAATAAGAGAAATCCCAAAGCTCTCATCTTCTTTTAATTTCGAGCATGAAATTCAAAAAAATAGAATCCCTGTGCCCCTAACTGAATTGATTAAACATGAAGGGTTCAAGAAGCGCTTCTCTGAGCTTTTACAGTCTGAGGTCTCATGCCTTCCCACAGACTCCATCAATTTACAAGATGAAAAGCCTGCAATTATTCTAGGTCTTATGGTAGAAGATAGAAATGACTCATCCCCTCCCTTCTACACCTCCTTGAACATACATGACAAGGTACTGCACAACTGCTTGATGGATTCAGGGGCTTCTCATAACCTCATGCCTAAAACTGTCATGGAATAATTAGGGTTGGAAGTCACCCGAGCCTATCATGACCTCTATTCCTTCGACTCCAGGAAATTTCAATGTCTCGGAGTTATTAAAGACCTGGTCGTCACCTTGTTCCAGTTACCCATGAAAAGTGTGGTCATGGATATAGTAGTGGCTGATGTCCCCCCAAGTTTGGTATGTTGCTGTCAAGATATTGGATAAAGATACTGGGGGGAACCTTGCATATGGACCTTAAATATGCTACTATCCTAGTGTTCGGAGGAGAGCATAGAAGACTATACAGAGAAGCCCAACTGGCCTATATAATCAGCGAGGAAGCCAACCCTACCAATCATCCCATATTTTCCTTGGAAACTGATTTAGGCTCCAGTTGACTACAACTCACCCATGCCCCCGAGGCTCTTCTCAAACGCAGAAAGAAGCCCACCATTTCCCCTAAATTTCCTCCCTCCATCACCCCCATTTGGAAAATGTTCTTTGATGGAGCTTCTTCCAGGGAAGGCGCTGGAGCTGGGGTGGTTTTCGTGTCACCTGCTCAGGAAACCATATCCCTCTCATACAAATTAGAATTCGAAACCACCAACAATGTGGCAGAGTATGAAGCCCTTGTTCTAGGTTTAAGAGCTGCAAGGGAAATGGGAATTCAGGAGGTAGCAGTGTTCGGAGACGCAGAGTTGGTGGTTCAACAGATCAGAAGTGCTTATCAGGCTAAGCATCCTCGACTCAAGAGTTATAGAAATGAGGTATGGGACCTAGTTGACAGTTTCTTATTATCATTTAACATTTCTTTCATCCCAAGAGAAGAGAACACGATGGCAGATTCCTTGGCTACATCAACAAGTAGTTTCAAAATACCCTTGCCGCCTAAAATCAGATATGAGGTAGAAGTAAAATACAGGCCCTCCATACCTGACAACCTCAAACATTGGAAGGTATTCGAGGATGACCTCGAGATCAAGAGGTTCTTGGAGACCATTGAAGAATTTTCAGAGATGCATATCGACCAAGACTCTGTCTCTGAAGAAAGGCTTGTTGGGGGTAATTTTCTGAGTAAGATTGCAGAGCGTAGCATTATGCAGTTTCCCAACAATCATATTCCAAGGGGACTGGTCCCTTTGGAAAGGATTTTTGATAGAAATGATGTGTCATTAAAGGGAGAGACCTCGGAGGATGACACTGGTACTATTCAGTGCAACATTGGGACTGAGAGTCAACCCAAGTTTGTCAAATTGTCAGGAAGTCTGAAAAAGGAGCAGAGGTCTGAGTACATTGGAATTTTGAGGGAATTTGATGATGTTTTCGCCTGGACCTATGAAGACCTCAAAACATATGACACCTCTGTCATCGAGCATAAAATCCCATTAAAAGAGGAGGCAAAGCCATTTAGGCAGAAGCTGAGACAGATCAATCCTATGCTGCTGCCTATTATGGAGAGGGAAGTGAAGAAGCTACTTCAAGCCCAGATCATTGTACCACTGAGATATTCAGAGTGGGTGGCCAACTTGGTGCCATTAAGGAAAAAGAATGGAGAGATTCGACTATGTGTAGACTTTAGAAACCTAAGCAAGAGCTCACGAAAGGATAACTACCCCTTACCAAAGATGGAACATATACTACAGAGGGTAACAGGAGCTTCCAGGATATCCATGATTGATGGTTTCTCTAGCTACAATCAGGTCTCTTTTCTGCCTGAAGACAGGGAAAAGACGACATTTACCACTCCATGGGGGAAATTCATGTACGCCAAGATGCCATTCGGACTAATGAATGCAGGGGTAACTTTTCAGCGTGCCATGGACATAGATTTCGTTGGGGAAAAGGATAAATTTGTGGTTGTTTATCTGGATGACATCAAAGCATTTTCAAAATCTGATAAAGAACACTATCGTCATCTCAGGAAAGTTTTCCTGAAATGCAGGAATTTTGGCATTTCATTAAACCCCAAGAAATCTTTGTTCGCCATGCAGGAGGGAAAGTTACTGGGCCACATAGTATCAGTGGAAGGAGTCCAAACTGACCCCAGCAGAGTTGAGGTGATACAAGCCTTATCGATCTCGAGGTCCAAAAAGGAGGTCCAATCTTTCCTCGGCAAGATTAATTTTCTGAGGAGGTTTGTGCCTAACTTTGTTGAGGAGGTAAAGCTTATAATAGCCATGTTGAAGAAAGAAAATGAAGTGAAGTGGACTTTTGAATCACGACATTCCTTTGAGCAAATCAAGAAGGCCCTGACTGAAGCTCCTGTGCTTATCAGTCCCGACTACTCGAAGTATTTCCTTATTTTCTCCTTTGCCTCACCTGACATAGTGGCTGTCGTTCTATTACAGACAAACGACATTGGGCTAGAGAAGCCTATTGCTTATTTCAGCCGAGCGTTGAGGGATGCCGAAGTCAGATACGACACTATGGAGAAGCAGGCCTATGCTCTAGTAAAATCTCTCAAAGCTTTTAGAACCTACGTCCTGCAGTAAAAAATCATCGCCTATGTCCCCTCGGCTGCTGTTAAAGACATTCTTATTCAGCCTGACATAGACGGGAGAAGGAGTAAATGGATAGCCAAAATTATGGAATTCGACCTGGAAATAAGGCCCACCAAATTGATCAAAGGTCAAGGTTTAGCCAAGCTATTGGCTGAAGCAAACTGCCAAGCTCTGGGAATAAGTTTCATAAACAAATGCTTAGGAATTCCACAAAGTCGGCTGTCTGAAATGGACCCTTGAAGAGAGCCCCCATTGGTTCGATGTCCTTGGTATAAGGATGTCATATACTTTCTGCAAGAGTTGCGGCCCCCAGACGACCTGCAAAGGAACAAAGCAACATCTCTGAAGCTCAAGGCGGTCAGATACTGCCTGATCGATCAAGTGTTATATTGGAAAGACCCCTTGGGGGTGCTTTTAAAATGAATGAGTCCACAAGAGGCCGAAATGAAAGTGGTTAAATTTCATAGAGGCCTATGTGGAGGGCACCATTTCTGGAAAGCCACAGCCCACAAAATCCTTAGGGATGGATACTACTGGCCTACCATGTTCACTGACGTCTGCAAAGGGGTCAGAGCATGCATCAAATGTAAAAAATTTGCAGGAAAGAAGTAGCTCAAGTCTCTGCTATTAAATCCGGTAGTGGTTTTAGGCCCTTTCCAGTAGTGGGGTCTAGATTTCATTGGAGAAATTCACCCTGCTTCCAGTGGGAAACACATATGGATCCTGACTGCTACAGATTTCTTTACCAAGTGGATTGAAGCTATCCCTACCAGGAGTGCTTCCCACAAGGTAATCATTGGATTCCTGGAGGACCTCATCATGAGATTCGACTGCCCAAGTAAAATTGTCACTGATAACGCAACCACTTTCGGGTCCTAGCCATTGGCCAAGTTCTGCGAGCAATTCATAATCAAGCTGATTCACTCCACCCCATATTATCCACAGGGCAATGGTTTAGTAGAATCATCCAACAAAAGCCTGATAAGGATCATCAAAAGGCTATTGGAAGACAACAAGAAGGCCTGGAATTCTAGATTAAAATTTTCTCTATGGGCCGATCGAGTGACCACAGGGAGATCTATCGGAGTCTCTCCTTTCCAATTAGTCTATGGAGCGGAGGTTGTTTTCCCTTCTCATTTAGCCATTCCTATAGAAAAATTCCTCCAGGACCATCAGGAGGAGCCTGATGACATGATAAGAAGGATTCATCAGCTAGTGGAGGTCCAGCAGGTTGGGGAGCAGACAATGGACAGGATCCAGAACCATCAGCAGAAGATCAAGCAGGTTTTCAATAAGAAGGCCAAGAAGGAGCGTTTCCAGATAGGAGACCTGGTGCTGAAATGGGATGCTCCTAAGCAAGATAAGGGAAAACACAACAAATTTGAAGCCCTGTGGATCAGGCCTTTCAAAATCTCTGAGACTTTCTCAAATAACACGTACAGGTTGTGAGGTTTGGAAGGTGAAGAAGTTTTCAGCAACCCAGTGAATGGGCATTTTCTGAAGAAGTGTCTTGTTTGAGTCTCAGATGGCTCCTTTGTTTGTAAATATTGTTCTTTTTATTTCTTTGTTCATTTTCATTTTTATTTTGTGGCTTAATAATGACTCCATAGCCCAACAGCAAGGCACTGGAACTACAAAATGAGTCCTTAGAGCATCGCGGGGACGACTCTATCCCCCATGGAGCCTAATGTTAGCAACAATTTTGGTATCAGGGCACAAAGGTACACAAATCTGCAGGATTTCCCGGGAAGCACCCAAGCGCAGCATGGAGGAACCTCTTTTCAATTACAATTCGAGCAAATGGGCGAAGTTTTGCTGACGGCCACCGAGATCCACCTATAAAGCTGATCAATGGTTGTCGGGATTTCGGGACTGCCAAGTTGCCCCAGGATTAATGCAAGAGATAGCTCCAATAATTCAAGACAATTATGGGTCATCCGATCCAATTGGGACAGGTGGATTCCAATTGGCATATCGGGGATCGGAGTTTCAGGAAACAAGGAGCCTCCCATTCGTTGCAGTTGAAATCTCCGATCGGTGGAATGTTGAAAGCGCCTTTGAAGCCAAGCCCATGGTCCTAGAACTAAGTCACTTCAAGTGAGCCTGTAAACGAGGGCGGCTCCCTTTTAAATATCAATGCCCCCTCGTCCATTCATCCTAAGGATGCGTGGCGCAAGATATGGCGGCGTCGGCATTTCGACATTCGGGAGTTCATGGGGTGAAAGTTTTATGTCTTTGAACATCGCGAAACCCCGAACCCTGACAGCGCTAAAAGCGCCGAAACTGGGGCCCGCGACATCACGAGGCATTTTCAGTCGTCCATCCAAGGGGGAAACCTGGAGGCAAACTGAGCCATATCGATGTTTCTCCCATCGTGACTCCAAGGTGAAAAAACAACTCCATTATGTTCCGACGCACGAGATTCCAGGGTAGTCCCGGACTCAGGCCCACAGTAGCGCCGGGTGAGTTCAAGACCGTCAGACCTCAGAAGGATGCGTGGCACTAGATTGAGACACCTCGACGTCTCTCCCATCGCGATTTCTAAATGCAGGGATTAGCCCCTTCCCATTCGCGAACGCCGAAAGCGCTATGGTCACAGCCCATGGTCACCTAGAGAAAGAAGGGAGCTGTGTACAGAAGGCCAGCGTCGTCGAGTTCAGTTACAGAGAGGACCCTTGTGATGTCCATGCGCCATCGGGTCCGATCTCATTACTATTTCTCGTTTGGAGTAAATAAAGGAAAGAGCGGGTGGTTGAAACCTCCTTTCATTCATTAAGTGAGGGGAATGGAGGGTCTGGCAAGCTGCCTGCTCGCAGAGGTCCTGTGTATCAATTTTCTCGAATAAAGCCATGCCGAAGTCCTCAGCTTGATAGAGAATTCTACGCACGCTAGCCGAGCACTTAATGGCTCAGCTAGCCTCCTTACAGGAGCCATGCGTAGTTAAGATGGCACTTAAAGAAAGATATTGGTACGAGTTTGACTGAAGGGACACCAAGCCTTGGGTGACTAGGCATGCCTTTGTGAGGTGAATTTTCCCGAGTATATAGACTCAGGCCTTGTATTTTGGAAGTATCGATGGTTGAGAAGAGCTCCCGGTGGTAATGTTTTAACGAAGAACTGTTATTCTAGTTATGTATGAACTTTTGAGACTTCTTGCCTTATGAATTCTAGTTTCTTTCACACCTTTGTTTACACTGTGTTAGAGAAGCTTGAAATTGGAGGATCCAGTCGAGTTGTAGCTATTATAGGATGATGTTGGATTGGATCACTGTAGCAGTTACGTTGTTTCTAATCGGTCCTTGTGATTTTCCCCAGCGCTGAGTGACTTGGAATTGGAGGATCCAATCGAGTCCCCTTTTAGTTTCTTGAGACCCTGAATCAAGAGGGTCTTGCATTCAGAGTCTTTCTTCTACAAACTACTGAAAGTCGGTTGCCCAAAGTAGTTTGTTCACCCTTCTTACCAAGTCTTCCACCTGTTCATATTTTAATCAACCCACTAGCTGAAGTTAGATCAAGACCTCCTTTGTTCCTTACATGCTAGGCCCAGTCCCTGAGTTAGAGTGATATCACCCCGAGTCTCTACCCATCTGATCACCAATTTAAAACTATCGTGACATAAAACTGATGGGCGTTGGGCTCTGATCCTGCAAGAAATCCAGGGGTGACTTCTGACGCTAACAAGGACGACATGTAAGAATTTGATAGGGCACACACCATTCAAACTAGTCTACGACCAAGAAGCGGTAGTGCCATTAAAATGTTTAGTACCCAGCTTATGCGTAGCAGCTATCACACAAATGACAGAACGTGATGAAATACAGAAAAGACTAAACCAACTGTTAGCAATGGAGGAAGACTCAATCCTCATAGGATTCCATCAACAGGTGCATAAGGACAGAGACAAAGCATGGCACGATTGATACATTAAGAATAATTCTTTTAAGGAAGGAGATATAGTATTTCTCTATGACAACAAATCGTTTCAGCACCCAAGAAAGATGAGAATGCATTGGTTAGGACCATACAAGGTAAAATTTGTAATAGACGGTGGAGCTGTAAATTTAAGAGATTTACCAGGAGAAAACCTTAGAGGAATGATCAACAAGGGCCGACTGAAGCTGTATAAGGACAATCGACCACCCACCACACAGTAAAAAAAAAAAAACTGAAAAGATTAAAGCACGCTCAAAACACGAATGCAGTAAAGGCAAGAACAACGGTTACAAGCCAAATAAAAATGATCGGGAAACAAAAAGCCGACAAAAGTAGGATGACATGACAACACTAAGTGGAATTAAGGCATGGCAAGGACTGATGGAACATCAAATTAAACACACCAACTAGAAATGACAAAGAAATTGTAATGGCAAGTATGAAATTGTTGCACATGCACTGAACCCACAGTTATGGTGCATTAATCACATCATGGAGGAAGCGTCCTTGATAAGCTTCATGACAAGCCCATACAACATGTGAGCATGGAAGAAACTAGTCTATTCGCAAAAGGAGAATAGAGAGAGAGAGCAACAACAGATCAAACAGAAAAAGCGAGACCACAGAGCTCACCACAGTCCTTCAAAATTAGCAAATGTTCGACAATCCCCACTATGGAACCACCGAAGTCCATCAAACCAGGTCAGACAACCAGACTGACTAGAGTTCAAACTAGGTCACAAGGACCACTAGAAGAAAACGAGCAACAACAGCTGGAGATTGTCAATATTGATGACATCCCATCCCCAAAGATAACACCGGTGAACTCTACACCGATACTGGAAGAGATTCATCAGCCACAATCAGAGGACCTGAAAGAGGACATACTAGCAATGACGCGGGAACCTCAGAACGAGGAAGCAGAAACGCAATAAGAAGTGAAACCATAAATCACTAAACCAGCCGCGGAAGGTAACGAAGCGACACATAATCGAGGATCAGAGGGGAAACGAGACGAGTTGCAGGTACCCAGCCTAGGTCAACCAATAGAAGAGACCACGGGAACTACCTCGGCTTGGCCAGAATGGATTATAGGGGAGAAACCAGTTGTTGCTAGAAATTTGTACCAACCACCATAGTAGGAAGACAAAGTTCTGAAACTGAGCTCACCTCGCAAGAAACCGACAACAGAAATTGTGCTACCCTGCATACCAGAGGGAGTACAGGTAGATTCGTAGCTATTGGGTCACGTGGGGAAGCTCACATATTCCGACCATGATGTATCATACGAAACCAAGTACCTGGAACTTGTACCGAGGGTTTTTATGCAGAACATAGTGGTAAAACAACCTGGAGAAATGATCAGCCAACCACATCAGTGGGTAGTTGGACTTGACAGAACATGCATTTTAGGGTTGCTGAAACTTTTGCATTTTGGCAGAGGCCAGTACATGAAAACATGCATTAAGCAACTGCTAGCAGTCATGCATGGAGGCGATATATGGCTGGACAGACCCGTCCCCATAAAATTTGAGCTTATTGCACAGATAACAACACTACCCAACCGGGGTATGGATTCTGCACTAATTCTAGACGATAAATCCAAGGAGGAAGCGTTAGCAGATGAAATGAATAAGAAATATGGTACCTCCATGGGGACAAGAGGAATTATAATCAAACATATCAACAATGCAGAGACATAATTGGGTGCAAAGATCTTATCCTATAAATTGTTAAGAAAATGTCACAAAGATGAAGTACCAACAGGAGTGATCGCAGTTATAGCTGAGTTGGGTGCCTTATATATTAAACTTGTTCCAAGTGGACTGCAAGGATGCGCAGGAACTCGATATAGAATTCCATTACTCATGGATACTCACCCTCATAGCCTTCATGGGATGGAGGGAACCAGAGGGAAAATGGAATCATCTTTGAAGCATATCAACAGGACATATAGGAAGCTATTAGCGAATCATGGAGAATAACACTAGAGTTTGTCGCGTGATATGGGGACATCGCTAACTTTTGGGCTACATGTCAAGCCATGTGGATATAACCAAGATAGGATCTAGATAAACAGTGGCTACCAATGTGCTACTGCATCACAGAAGGTGATATAGACATGGTCATCAACAAATGCTCTGATGCATGGAGGATACCATCTATTCTCAAGGAAGTATCGAAAGGACCCACAAAAGGAGAGGCAACACAGGTGGAAACATAGCCTCTGCAAATCTGAGTGCCCAAGAAACCAAGGATGGACCAAAAGAAGTCGAATCAGGAAAACGAAGGAGAAAATCCGATAGAGACCTAGAAGGGGTAGAAAGAGACCAACAAAAAGCTGAAGCAAGCTAAGGGAGTGCAGGAGACCGCCCCAAATCCCATCACACAGGAACCAGGGGGAACTAAGACACTAGCTATACAGCCATGTGAAAGAAATCAAAGGTGCAATGAGCATCACCAGACTACACGATCATGAAGGACGATGGATAACTGATCACAAGAATGGTCCAGGATTGTCTAGCAGAAGACTTCAATCACGGAGTACATCACAGGGATAAACTGCAAAAAGAGCTGGTAGAAATGGGACATCTCCTCAGGACACTTGGGGAGGCCCAGAGAGCAAGTAGCAACAGAGGCATAGAGACGTCGACAACAAAAACCAACAAAAGAGTGGAGGTAGAAGAATGAGACCCAACCCTACCAATGCCACACGCACACACAATGGTCTACATAAAACCGAGCATGCTATGAATGGATGAAATCATGGGATAGACACCACTGAAGGATTTGGACCACATCCAATTGGTATTGACATGGATGCAATCAAGGGAATTATACAACTTACAGGTTAGCGTCGACCATGAGATACAGTCTCGGGCACATAAAATCTTAGTCGAGCTACAGGAAAAAACAAAGTAGAGGGAAGCACTGGAAAAAGAGTATGAGTAGGCCAAATTCAAAACTCAGATAGAGACAGAATGCAGGAACGAATTGGAATGTAGAGTGGGAGAAGTTTTTGAAAAACTTCCAAGCACTGCGCAAGAAACAAACTCCTAGCCGCAGAAAAGATCGACCAGATTGCGCAGACAATTGCTTGATACCAGAAGGAGATCATGGATCTCTGAGAACAGCTGACACCAATGACTCCACCAACAGTAAAGGAGAAAAGGAGGCAGGCAACGACAATGAAACTATAGGAAATGGAGAAATAGGTTAGCACGATAGCTGACTTGCTCGATAAAGCAGCGCAACTTTGGACAATACTAGAGGAGGATCCACAGGTTCAATGTTGGGACAAGGAAGAGGAAAAGATCAATGTAGTGATCCAAGAAATCAAACAGAGGAAAAATACCAAAACAATCCTAGAACGCGTCAAGGGGATGCAAGAGATGAAGAATATGTAGGAAGAACTTATCACTGCGCAAACACAGAAAGAGGAGCAAGAGGCCCAAATAGAACCATTACAGGAATGGGTAGCAGAAGTACTCACACAGGCATAAGCAGCTAGAACACATATGGCATAAACATAGACAAAATGTGTAGGATTACTGAGCAACAAATTTGTATTTTAGGTAGTGGATACCACTAAGGAGAGGACCGCGCAGACACTGACAAAGGCAGTAGAGATGAGGGAAAAGCTNGCAAACACAGAAAGAGGAGCAAGAGGCCCAAATAGAACCATTACAGGAATGGGTAGCAGAAGTACTCACACAGGCATAAGCAGCTAGAACACATATGGCATAAACATAGACAAAATGTGTAGGATTACTGAGCAACAAAGTTGTAGTTTAGGTAGTGGATACCACTAAGGAGAGGACCGCGCAGACACTGACAAAGGCAGTAGAGATGAGGGAAAAGCTCCAGACGATCGAGGAGATCGAGGCAGCTCCGAAATATTAGGTGACTTGGGAGGAGTCACATGTCAGTGTTGGGGGCCTGTTGGTAGCAGGCCGAAGTGGGAAAGAAAGCATGCACAAAGAAGAATGACAGCTGGAAGAGAAATCATGGGAAAGAAAGCGTGCAAGAAGAAAGCGACAACTTGTAAGAAGCACAACACAAATGCATGCAAGAAGGAGGCAACAACTGGAAGGAAGAAAAGCACACAGGCAAAGAAGGAATACCTAACGAAAGTAGGGTTAGGGTTTTTGTAAGGTTTTGTGTAAATGGATGAAGAGCCCGATAGATATAAAGATAGATACGCAGGTATCTTGGAAGAGGGGTTCGATTGGGTTTGATTCACTACTTTTGTAGAGATTTATATGGTATGTAAGGTTTTTTTATTAGATGAACTATTTTTGAAAAGAGATTGAACTAGAGTGGAGGAGAGAAGGTAGATATTCAGGATTAGATCACAGGCTGAGGATCCTGGTGCAATCTAGTTCGCCTCATATAGATATTACCCATCTGAGGGGATTTGTAAGCACACGATGCGAGACTACAGAACTACCATAATAGGAGAGCCAAAAGCCAAAACTTTGTGGACGTAGCCCAGGAGGGAGTGAACCACAGAAATACTTGTGTAATGTGATGAATGCATGCATATATTTGTCATACTTTTAGTAGTTAAACGCTATGTGTAATGAATGAATGAGTTATTATATTCCTTGGTTAATTGTTGTTGGAATATCAAGAATTTTGAAGGTTAAAATATAAAAGAGAATAATACTAGTTTGTAACACAAGTTATAATAAATGGTTCAGAATAAAGATTCCATATCTCTCTCTCAATCCTAGGCTGTAAACACCTGAGTCTTACAACCACCCATTTAAAGCTATCTCGGGTGAGACTGCGCAGTACATTCTGTGTACTGCGTTGCCTTCTAGTTTACGAGAAGGGCCGATATTTTTAGGCTTTGTTGGTACCCTTAAAGATATGAAACCTGGGTCAACAATGAAGGTAGTAGGGAAGAGTAGTTCATTAAACCAACAACAATTTTGAGGGACACATCGAATGGAAGGCTCAACGAAGTCTTTATAACTCTTCCTATGTGAGAAATCCTTGGCAAGGAAATATGGATCTCCCGAGGGACTATATAGAAGAGAAGGGGATTCCTGAGCCTGGGCCTAGAGGCTAAGTATCCACAAGGAAGAGGAGACTTTGATAATTCTTATATGCTATTGATTGGGATCATGCACACAATGGCTATGTACAAGAAAAAAATGATCAATGAAACAAGACAACCATGTGGATACAAATCCACAAACTACATAGATAAGTATTGTGCTACAGTGTGAAATATTTTCCTCTTGAATTTTGAACAACAATAATATGTTTTCACATAAAATTGTGATTAATGTGATTGTTTTCCAAGAATTAGTTAAGACAAGTTAAGAAGGACAGGATTCTGAAAGGGACATGACCAATAAAGAGGGTCAATACTTTTGAAGAAACTGAATGAGAAAGGCATGACATGTGTTACTCATAAAGAACACCGAGGATGGTGTTCCTTTTAAGGGGGAGGGGATTGTAACACCCCGTTTTCCCCAAATTGTAATTAATCGTTAATCAGGATCACCATGCCATGGCATGGGGACAATGTAAAAGAATTATTGTTTGAATTTCCAATAATTAACTGTGGCGGTGAAGCCTTGAAGTATTGACCATGATATCTCTAGAGGAAAGAATGGGAAAATTATAGGAGAGGGTTCATTATGTCAAATGACCCCAAATTTCCCTGTGCTGGGAATAATGAACTCCCTTTGGCCCCCAAGGAGAGGAATCGGTTAATGAAGGAAGGACTGGTGGTTGAATAATCAACCACCCCCATGAATGGAAGCATGGTCTAGCTGAGGGGATAGGAGGATGTCAGCCCGAAGTACCACAGAATCCTTCAGACCCAGGCTGACCTAAGTTTCCTTCTTATAGAATGAATAGGATAGGTCAAGAACCATCTTGGGAAAGGAATGAAAGGGGAAACATGCACAGACAATTGAGGGGAGAGTTTTGCATGTGAGACCCTACCGAGAGTAGGAGAGACACCAGACAAGCGAGCATGTATAGAGGGGAGTGCATGACCCATATATGTATAATAAAAGAGGAAGGTCACAAGCTTGATGCTGAAGAAGCATATGATAAACCTTGAAGGGTTGTTATGAAAAAGAGAGGACCTATGAGAAACAACAAAAGTTCCATAGTGATATTATGTCTTGGCACAGGGGTGGCCAGAGTGATAAGAATGAATGCCTATGATCCTATGGTTGGGTGGAAAGGTGAACACCCATAGTTAGTTGGTTGGTTGTATCTTGTAATAGATAAGTACTTCTTATTCCCTGTGCACTTAAATTGGAATGTATGATTTGAATTTTTGTGATGGTGATGCTTTGTGCCTCTCATGAAATTAAATATTATAATGCTTAATTTCTATTCTGTAAGCCGTTTCTTTTGAATGGGTGTAAGGTGATAAGTTTGGTCTTTGAGCTAGTTGAAAATACCCTGCCCTATTTTAGAAATTAAGTTCTGTGAATTTGAAGGTGCTTCCTTCTAACCAACAGCCTAAGAGACCATAGGCTCATGCCCACGACCTTAACCAAGTCTTGGCTAAGATTTGAGCTTACAACCCGAGACTCATTAGAGGGTCCATATGACCAAGGTCTGGGAACCCTGTGCTAGTCGAAAGGAGATAATCATTTATGGCTTCAGAACTTTGAGAGTTCGGAGCTCCGGGGTGTTGTGACCTTAACCAAATGTTGGCCAAGAGGTATGACTATAGCCTTTGGGGCTTGAAAAATATCTATATAACCAAGCCTAGGAACCTTGGGTTAAGTTTGAAGGGAACTAAGCGTTCGAGACTTCGGGAGTCTGGACCCCCAGGGAAATAAGTATTGCAAAGACCAAATTTCATCGAAGACGACCTATCGACTTAGTGGCTTGACGGTGGAATGATATCTAGCAGTCATTTACCCATTACCATGGGACTCGACCCCTCGTTAAACCATGATCCACTTACCGGTTGTGAAGTAACATGTGCCATATATAAAAAGGTACTCAAGAGCCTCCCTAACCTTAAAATCTACGCCGATGTTAGCCTGACATTGACCGTTGCAGGAGAAAAAAGGGGTTGCACCTCCATAACTCTCGAATAGAGAATATACAAAATAATATGGACCATTAATCCTATGATACTTCGAGATGCTTCTCATACATCGATCTAGGGACTTTGTTGAGAAGCCCTATTAACCATCCGATCATCCAAAGGAGGGAGCCACGTGCAATACTTTGGCAAAGTCCTAGTTTGGGAGAATGGAGTGGTCGTAGAGTCAAAACTCGTGAAGGTTGGAGCTACGAAGTAACATTAACCATGGATATAAGGATCCTTTAGAACCCTTCTCGACTGTTAGATCAAGCCTAATGAAAATATGGCATCAAGTACTTCAGTATAATCCTACTCTGGGATTTTTAACCTATGAGCGAAGGAGAATATCATCAGAGCACCAAAGGATATAGTAACATAGCATACTGACGTCACCTAGGGTGACATGGAATCATCGTAGGTGTAACACATGTCTCCATTGTCTTCCTCCAAGTTTCATTTGTTGGGCCTATACCCTGGTCGGCCCAATGCTGACCAACTCCGAGAGTCATGAGGAGATTGTGCTACAAAACTCATGAAGGGAAAAGTCCTCAAGTAACAAGAGTCGTATATCTATGGATCTATGTGGCTAGATCTTGACTGTGAAATATGAAGGATATTAGAAGGTTGTTAGTTTGGTGTGATATGGAAAGTCGATGTCACCAGGGTGGCGTGGACCCACGATTGACGTGCCACATGTCACTAAGGTATGGACGTTTTGTTGACCCCTTATGCCTATTAGATCGTGACATGTGTCAGCCCCTAATGAGGGCACATGTCACCCTTGGCCCTTGCTACATGTCAACCCCTGGTACATGTGCACCTTGTCAAAGGGGTTGGTGAGGTGACCGAAACTTTGGGACTCTGGAGGTTATGGGGTGTAGTATTGTAGAGAGAACGAAAGGCCCGAAATCTAAATCCACGTGGAAATTTTACAAGAGTTTGGGAATCTGGGAGGTCTCATGTGTAGACAAAAAGGGGTGCTCAACACCGAACGTTGAATATTTCTTAGGCGTATGTGTTAACATGGAGGGAGATCAACTGTCAAATTATGGATGGTTGGATTTCTGCCATAGATTTAGGAGTGCTCAAAGCTCTAGGATCTTGGAGAACTCAGGATGATATGTATGAGATGGAACCACATGGAAGTCGCGTGGTCCTTGACCAATAAATGCTCAAAGAACTTGGGAAGGACATATCTTCCAGTCTGGAGCTTGGTTTTCAGCATGGAGACAATGGTTGGAGATATTTGGACAAGAAGAACATGATAGGGACCCTGGAAGGAGGGTATGATTAATTCAGGAAAAACGAAATTGTGATGCCCCACCCCTTAAAAGAGTATTTAGGGGTCGTGTGTGTTACACATGTCAACTCACCTTGCCTTGCCTTTGGGTGCCCAACCTTTCCCAGGCTATCTTAAAAAACTTAAGTCAAAACCAAAATTTCTCCTTATCCGGCATTCGACTCGTCTTATTTCCTAGTTCTCCCTTGTGTGTCCATTTTTGTTACGACTCTTCATGTGGGTGGGCGCACCTCTTTCCTTTCTTTTGGGAACTTTGCCTTGTTTTCATTACTATTCCTCACGTGTCCACTCCTCTTTCCAACTCTCCTTGCTTTGAATTTGGTTTCCCTACCTCATTTTCATTAGGATTCCTCATGTAGGATACCCTCTTTCCAACTCGCCTTGCGTTGCATTTGAGTGCCCTACCTCATTTTTGTTATGAATCCTCATTTGGGCACCTTTTGTTATGAATCCTCATTTGGGCACCCTTCTTTCCAACTCTCCTTGCTTTGTGTTTGGGCACCCAACCCCCTTTTCGTTACGATTCCTCATGTGGGTTCCCCTCTTTCCAACTTTCCTTGCATTTCATTTGGGCACCTAGCCTTGCCCAGGCCACCTTGAAAAATTTAAGTCAAAGCCAAAATTTCTCGTTATCTGGCATCTATCTCATCCTCTTTTGTAGTGCTCCCTTGTGTGACCATTTTTATTATGAGTCTTCATGTGGGTGGGTGCCCGTCTTTCCAAATAGACTTACATTGCATTTGGGAACCATGAATCATTTTTGTTATGATTCCTCATGTGGGTACCCCTCTTTCCAACTCGCTTTGCATTGCGTTTGGTCACCCAGCCTTGCCGAGGAGGTCTTGAAAACATTACTTGTCGAAGCCAAAATTGCTCCTTATCCGACATTTGGCTCATCTTCTCTCCTAGTTCTCCCTTATGTGGCCATTCTATTTATGACTCTTCATGATGTGGGTGGGCGCCCCTCTTTCCAACTTGCCTTGTGTTGCGTTTGGGCATCCTACCTCCTTTTAGTTATGATTCCTCATGTGGGCGCCCCTCTTGCAAACTCGCTTTGTGTTGCATTTGGGTACCTAGCCTTTCCCAAGACGTCTTGAAAAAGTTAAGTCAAAGCCAAAATTGCTCCTTATCCGTCATCTGACTCGTCTTCTTTCCTAGTGCTCCCTTGTGTGTCCATTTTCATGCCCTTCATATCGGTGGGCGCACCTTTTTCCAACTCGCCTTGCGTTGCTTTTGGGCACCCCACCTTCTTTTCATTATGATTTCTCATGTGGGTGCCCCTCTTTCCAACTGGCCTTGCCTTGCCTTTGGGCACCCAGCCTTGCCAAGGATGTCTTAAAAAAGTTAATTCAAGGACAAAATTGCTCCTTATCTGACATATGACTCGTCTTCTTGCCTAGTGCTCCCTTGTGTGGTTTTTTTCGTTACGACACTTCATGTGGGTGGGTGCACCTCTTGCCAACTTTCCTTGTGTTGTGTTTGGAGGCCTTGCCTCATTTTCATTACAATTCCTCTTGTGGGTGACCCTCTTTCCAACTTTCCTTTCCTTTCCTTTGGATGCCCTACCTTGTTTTCATTATGATTCCTCATGTGGCCACCACTTTTTCCAACTTTACTTACATTGTGTTTGGCCTCCCTACCTCATTTGCATTACGATTCCTCATGTGGGAGACCCTCTTACCAACTTGTCTTGCGTTGTGTTTGGGCACCCTACCTCATTTTCATTATGAATCCTCATGTGGTCTCCCCTCTTTCCAGATCACCTTGCATTGCATTTGGGCACCCTGGCTCCTTTTCGTTACGATTCCTGATGTGGGCGACCCTTTTTCCAAGTCACCTTGGGTTGCATTTGGGTGCCCATCCTTTCCTAGGCCGTCTTGAAAATGTTAAGTCGAAGCCAAAATTTCTCCTTATCCAACATCTGGTTAAGGAGCACCAATTAGTTTTAGCTCATGCCTTTTTAAACATGTGTACAAAATAAACTAATACCCAATTCATGGCTTACACAAAATTCACCTATAATGTGAGACACAAATTTTCCACAGAGAGAAAATACTTGAATATATCTATATCTATATATATATATAATATAAATATATTATGTATATAATATATAAATAGAATAACACAATAAAAAAAATAAACAAACAAAACAATGAATATATATATATATATATATATATATATATATAAAACAATAAAACAAAAAAAATGAACTATAAAAAAAAAATTCAATATTGAACTTGTGCGTGCCCATTCATGAGACATAGCAGACTAGTAGAAGCTAGTTCCAACTAGAATCCAGAGCATTCGAGGAGACTAGGGCATGCAAGACATGTCGGAGAAGGAAGTTGGAGACAAAGAATTCAGAAGGCCACTAGGCGAGATAGTTTATCACGAGCATGGTTACGAAGGAGAGAGAGCTCGTGGAGGGCACTGGTTGGTAGAGAGAGATCGAGGGAAGGGTTAGGAAGGAGACATAGATCGCATAGGGAAATGGGAGAAAGAGCTTGAGGAAAACGCAGGGCAAAGATAATGGTGAGGTGTTGAATTTCTCAATATGATCCAAATGGATATTGGTGGCCACCCACCTATTCCAACTGGCTCCTCATGCCCGTTTTTTTTCAGAACGTCTTTCTATACTACTTTATAATTGTGAGTTATACACTTCTGGGGATGTATGAAGCCTCACAATTTCTCTAGGTGGATACGAGTATCCTCTCGCCTAGTCCAACTAGATGTCAACACATCTTGTTGTACATTCAGGGCTGTTTTGGGGACCTAAACATTGTTTTTTTGAATCATTACAATCAGACTATAGACAGAGTCTAAGTCTGACAGTGTAATATGTAGTTATCTTAAATACCTTTCCAACGAGCTATCACGGGCCTAAAATAGAGGTCATATGCAAAAGTTATGACCCTAGGAAGTTGAGGTACCAAATTACACCAACTTACCCATAGGGCCCACATGACTTTTGGCATTTAGGTTTTTGGATGTCTAGGGTTTTGAAATTCATGAGTAATATGAAAAGGGCATATGGAGCCTCATTATAATCCATTCTGCTCAGACATATGCGCATATCAACCACATCTCTTCTCAGAGATAGCTACCACCATTCGAGCAAGTTATAGTCGTATAGTTTTATAGTTTCATCCTATTTCATTATTTAATACAAGATATTGTTCACTGAATATTGGTGTTATTCTTCCTATCTCTGTGTTTATGGTATTTAGTTTGTAATCAGTTTGTTCCTCTCCTAAATCCAAATCAGTGGTATCAGAGCGATCTGCTCTTGATTTATGTTTCTTCGTGCATGTCCCCAACAAGGTCTGGGTACAAGAAGTTGGGACTCGAACCAATTGAGCCATTACTAGATCGACCATGTCGAGCCTGACAACAACCCATGGGAGAATAAAATAAATATTATGGAGCAGGAGATCCTATTAAAATGTTGCTCGAGGAATCCCTCGCACGACAAAGGAACGAAATGATGGACAACTTCATGCAAATCCTTCAACGGTTGCCCATGAGAGAAGCATATTCATCGGGTGGCCATGAAACCCCCTTCAAGGTACAGGGAAATTTTGATATTCCATTATTTGAAGGACTGATAGATGCATATGTTGTAGATAAATGGTTAAATCTACTCAAAGTATATTTTTCGGTCCATAATTTTTTCGATCGGGAAAAGATCACTTTTTCACTCCACAAGGTCGTTCCTCATGTTAAAGACTAGTGGGATACCTACTTTGAACAAAAGGCCATGGAGTAATCTACAATTTTTGTGGTGGCCCCTACATGGGATTCCTTCTAGGATGCCACTAAAGAAAAATACTTCCCTGTTGGAAGCTACAAGGATCAGTACACCAGATGGACCACCCTACGTTAAGAAAGGGACCAGACAGTACCAGACTTCATCAATATTTTCCATACCCTCTGCACTAAATTGGGTATCAAATATTTTGAGAATCATCTGGTGCTCAAATACCATTATTGTTTGCATAGATACATTCAAATAGAAATGGAGTTCCTGGACATTTCCTCATTGGTCACAACTTATAGATACGCTGTCAAGATTGAGAAAAAATTTAAGCAGAAATAGTGAGAGTTTGGATCTGCAAACCCCTCATAGCCGAAGCAGGGAAAAGAAAACCCCAACCCACACAGCAGGAGACCAAGTCACAATGGCCACCCAAAGGACAATCCATCCAAGCCACAACACAAGAAGGGCAATGAGAATATGAAGAAGGACATGGGAAAATGGTGAGTACCATAAAAGTACTTGGAACAACACCGACGAATGTCACTCCAAGAAGTCCCTCATGGCTGAGTTGAAGGCTTCCAAGTAAGAGGTTGATTATGATTCTGATTCAAAACCTAAAGGAAGGAAGCATATTATCAATGTTGAACCCAGTGCCACATTCGCTACCACCAAAGTCCGGCCAAGCGAACCAAAATAACCAGAGGAAGGGGAACACCTATTTCACTCACAAATGTGGGTCAAGGGGGCTTCGATTTACTTCATTGTTGACATCGGTAGTCATAAGAACCATATTTCAGCAGAGTTCATCAAGAAACTGAACCTACCAATGACATCGAACCCGAAACGCTACACTATCGGATGGCTTCGTCAAGGAAGAGATCTCCATGTCAGCTAACAATGTCATCTGTCCTACAACATCAAGCCTTTCAAATATGAGGTACTGTGTGATATTTATCCCCTTGAAGTTTGTGATGTTCTTTTAGGACAACCATATTTGTGGAAGTGTCATGTTGTGTATGAGTCTAGACCCCTCAGTGTTATTATTACTTTGGGTAGACAATTGTACAGGATCCCAGAGGTGGCACCACCTACTGCTAAGAAATGTTGTAAGGTCATTTCACAGACCGAGAAGTTCATATTCTTTGTGATCCGTTATCAGAGTAATCAGAAGGTCGTCACTACATTCATGGCCTCTACACAAAACCTCTCTTTGCAGTAGAAGCAAGTGGAGGATATCGTGGAAGAATATAGAGACATCTTCGTCTCACCTATAGGGATACCAACACACTGCCAAGTCAAGCATCCCATTGATATGACCCTCAATGCAGCTCTACCTAATGGACCAGTCTATCGATGCTCACTGATGGAGAATGAGGAAATCAGGCATAAGATCCAAGATCTTCTTCAAAAGGGTCACATCAGACCCAACTCCTCCCCTTGTGGAAGCTCGATTGTACTAGTGCAGAAGAAGGATGGGACTTGGTGACTTTGCATTGATTACAAAGCCTTAAAAAAAATCACAGTCAAGAATTTCTATCCCATTCCCAGGATTGATGAACTTCTTAGCCAACTCAAGGAACCAAAGTTCTTCAGTAAGATTGACCTAAAGTCTGGCTACCACTAGGTTCCCATCGAACCAACAGATGTTTGGAAGACAACCTTCAAGTCTAAGGAAGGTCTCTACGAATGGCTAGTCATGCCCTTTGGCTTAACAAATGCACCAACCACTTTCATGAGGTTGATGGAAGATGTATTGAGACCCTTCACCAACTCCTTTGTGGTATTATATTTGGATGACATCCTCATCTTCATCAAAATGTGGGAGGAGCACATGCAACATATTCAATAGGTTTTGAGCACTCTGTAGCAGCACAAGATTTATGCCAACTTGGAAAAATGCTCTTTTGGAATGAAAAGGGTTGAATACTTGGGATACATTTGTGGATGAACATGGGGTACATGTTGATACAACAAATATCCAACTCATCCGTGATTGTCTAGCCCCGACCACACTGACTGAGATTTAGAGCTTCTTAGGACTCACCAATTTTAACTGACGGTTCATGTTGGGATTCTCCCATATTGTCGGGGCCCTCAGCCAAGTGACTAACAGAAGTGGTAGAGCCAATTTTGTGTGGGGGAAGGAGAAGCAATGAGAATTCAAAGATCTGAAACATTGTTTGTGCTCAACTCTAGTACTCTCATTGCCCTATCTACAACAACCATTCGATATTAAGACTGATGCATCTGATTATGCTGTGGGTGAAGTTCTCACTTAGCATGGGCATCCAGTGGAATACCATTGTGAGACACTCTCCAAAACTATCCATAAATACCCCACCTACAACAAGGAAATGTATTCCATTGTACAAGCATGTCGTCAATGGAAACATTAAATTCTAGGGATAGAGACGATCATACACACTGATCACAAGCCTTTGTAGTTCATACAGACACAAGGGAAATTGCAGAATGACTACCATCAGAAGTGGTCCACCTACCTACAACAATTTCATCTGAACATCAAGTATAAGACAAGTATCTCCAATCATGTCATTGACTGCCTCAGTCAGCCTCCTATGGCTGCACTTACCACTATTCTCCATTCCTGTGGACATGAAACATCAGAGTGGCCCCAACTTTACCAACAAGATCCAGACTTCTCCACCACATTTTAGCTCTTGGGTATAGGTGCCACTTTCACTTATTTTCACCTTTAGGATGGACTCTTATGCCACCTGGGCCATCTCCGTGTTCCTACAAGTGAGCATGCCAATTTGATTTGGGAATCCCACTACAATCGGGTGGCATGACATTTTGGCGTAGAGAAAACTATGGTCATCCTTCATTAACATTTTTATTGGCCAAAACTTTGACTAGATGTCAACAAGTATATCGGATCTTTCACTGCCTGCACCATTTCCAGGATGGCCATCAAGAAGCAAGGATTATGCACCCCTCTGTTGATTCCTGAGAAGTCATGGGATTCCATATCCATGGATTACATGTCTATTTTCCTATCCACTGACCACGACAACGACTTCTTGCTTGTGGTTGTTGATCGGTTTTATAAGATGGCCATCCTCACAGCCTATAAGAATACTATCATAGTGGCCAAGACTACCAATCTCTTCTTTGAACGAGTTTTGGTTCACTTTGGCATACCACAGACCATCATCTCTGACTGAGATAATAGGTTCCTAAACACATTTTGGTCGTGTATCTGGTCTCTGTTGGACACCAAGCTCACAAAATCCACTTCTTTCCGCCCCCAAAATGATGGCAAAACCGATATCATCAATCATATGATTGTGCACATCCTGCACATGTACAATTCTAAGCATCCCCATACATGGGACGAGAGTCTCCCATATGTCCAACATAGTTACAACAGGGCTCTCCATAGTTCCTTTGGCCATAGCCCATTTTAGGTGGGTCTGGGATTCCATCCCTTGGGACCCATTTATGTTTCACTTCTTCTTTCCACTGCACAGACATAATCTTTCCCTGATCAGTCTACGGTAAAAAAATCCACCAGACTCATTGAGAAGATTCATCACATCTGCCAACAGGTCCAGGATATGTTACAAAGATCCAATGCTAAGTACAAGCAGTGCCATGATAAACACAACGTACCACACTAGTTTCAGGTTGGCGACAAAGTCTGGTTACATTTGCAGAGGAAGCGTCTCACCTGACCCCATCAGAATCTCTGACCACTTCGTTATGGGCCCTACACTATCACCAAGTTTGTGCGTAGAAATGATTTTGAGCTCAACACTCCATGCTTCCTTGGTCTGCATCCAGTATTCGATGTGGACCTCCTTCGGCCATATTTTCCACCATTATTGGACACCTCTGAGATCGTCGAGTAGCTGACACCAATGAAACTCAACCCTGATTGCATGGAAAAAACATCCACCGATCAGATAGTGGACACATAGGTCAAGGGAAATCGCCAGCAGCAGATCCAAATTTATTGGGTTGTTAAGGCAGGGCAACTCCTACACCAAGGCAAGTGGATCACCTGGGGCCAAATCCAAAAGAATTTTTCTCACGTGATGGGGGAACTCAATGCAATGTATACCATTTCTTCCTAAGTGGGGAGGATTGATCCAGATGGATATTGGTGGCCACCCACCTATTCCAACTAGCTCCTCATGTCCATTTTTGTTCAACACGTCTTTCTGTACTGATTATAATTGTGAGTTCTACACTTTTGACAATGTATGAATCCTCACACATTCTCTAGGTGGATATGGGTGGCCTCTCTCCTAATCCAAATGGCCTATTTTGCATGTTTTCATGTCATCATGTCTTGTTGTACATTCAGGGCTGTTTTGGGGCCCTAAACATTGTTTTTTTGACTCACCATAGTCAAACTATAGACAGAGTCAAACTATAGACAGAGTCAAATTCTAACAATGAAATGTGTATCTATCTGAAAGACTTTTCCAACGGGCTATCACGCGCCTAAAACAAAGGTCATATGAAAAATTTATGACCCTAGGAAGTTGAGGTACCAAATTACACCAACCTACCCATAGGACCCACATGACTTTTGGCATTTCACCTTCTAGGGTTAGGTTTTTGGATGTCTAGGGTTTTGGCATTCATGAGTAATATGAAAAATTCCTATGGATCCTTATTGTAATCCATTATGCTCAGACAGATGCATGTAGCAACCACATCTCTTCTCAGAGATAGCTACCACCATTCGAGCAAGTTTCAGTTCTGCATTTTTACAGTTTCAACCTATTTCATTATTTAATAGAAGATATTGTTGACTAAATATTGGTGTTATTCTTCCTATCTTTGTGTTTATGATATTCATTATGTAATCAGTTCATTCCTCTCCTAAATTTGGATCACAATACCTCCCTCCATTTCATGGTAATAATGAATGAATAAAAACTAAGTAGGAATTAACTCAAATCTAATGCCTGGAAGGTTTTCTAGCTCTAAGGTTTATGAAAACAACTTTCATTTCTATTTAATAAAGAAAATAAAAGATGGAGGTCATGCCCCAAGTGCCCCATTACTTATTTCAATGTCGAAATTATAGGGTCCCAATATGAGACAATTGGTAGCTTCAAATGTGGTAAACACACTCATGGATAAGATGGGTTTGAAACCTGCCCCTTTTCTACTACATAGATCGACCCTACCGGTGTCCTTGAAAGTTTTTGAATATATTGTTTTTTCATTTGTTGTATTGGTGAAATTTTTGAAAGTAATCATATATTGCAACATTTCTAGAAATGACTTTATGAAGCCTACAGATCCTAGATAATAATTGTTTAAAATCTTGTTGTTTTTCTTAAATATGGCTGCAGAGAATCGTCCCCATAACTATTGATCTTATCGCGCAGATAACAGGACTACCCAGTTGGGGTATGGATTCCACACTGATTCTAGACAATAAATCCAAGGAGAAAGCATTCGCAGATGAAATGAAGAAGAAATATGGTACTACCAGGGGGATAAGAGACATTATAATCAAATGGATCAACAATGCAGCGACACAATTGGGCGTAAATATCTTATCTTATAAATTGTTAAGAAAATGCCGGAAAGACGAAGTACCAGCAGGAGTTATCGCAGTTGCAGCTCAGTGCGCAGAAGGCACCTTCGTAAGCTGGGAACCTTATCCATTAAACTTGTTCCAAGTGGACTGCAAGGATGCACAAGAACTTGTTACAAAATTCCATTACTCATGGCTACTCACCCTCATAGCCTTCATGGGATGGCAGGAGCCAGAGTATGTATTTTTTTGTACTAGACCACAGCCAGTAGGAGCGCGATATCTATTACTAAGATCTGGGCCACAGGCCAAGCATAAGAGGGAAAATGGAATCATATTTGAAGCATATCTACGGGACATACAGGAAGCTATTAGATGATCATGGATAATAACACCATAGGCTGTCGCGCAATAAGGGGAGATCGCTAACTTTTGGGCTACACGTCAAGCCATGTGGATACAATTAAGACAGGATCTAGATAAATAGTGGCTACCGATGCACTACTGCATCACAGAAGGTGATATAGACATGGTCATTAGTGAATGTCCTGACGCATGGAGGATCCCATCCATTCCATGGGAAGTACCAAAAGGACCCGCAGAAGGAGAGGTAGCGTAGGTGGAAACACAGCCTTTGCAAATCCCAGTGCCCAAGAAATCAAGGACGATCCAAAACAAGATGACTCAGGCAAACGAAGGGGCAAAGCCAATAGGGACCCAAAAGGGGCAAAAATAGACCAACGAACAACTGAAGGAAGCTAAGGGAGTGCAGGAGACTGTCCCAAATCCCATCACAGAGGAACCATGGGGAACTAAGACATCGGTTGTACAGGCATGCACAATAAATCAAAGGCACAACGAGCATCACCGGACTACACAATCACAGAGGACGATGAAGAAATGATCGCAAGAATGGTCTAGGATTTTCTAGCAGAAGACTTCGATCACACATCACATCACATGGATAAACTAAAAAAAGAGTTGGCAGAAATGGGACAGCTCCTCAGGACACTCGGGGAGGCCCAGAGAGAAAGTATCAGCAGAGGCATAGAGACGTTGACAACAAAAACCAACAAAAGTGTGGAGGTATAAGAACGAGCCCCAACCCTCCTAATTCCACACACACACACACCACCATCTACATAAAACCAAGGATTTTACGAATGGATAAAATCATGGGATAGACACCACTGAAGGATTTGGACCACATCCAATTGGTCTTGACACATATGCCATCAAGAGAACTATACAAATTACAGGTTAGCGTCGACCGCGAGATATAGTCTCAGGCACATAAAAGATTAACCAAGATACATAAAACAACAAAGTAGATGGAATCACTGGAAAAAGAGTATGAGCAGGCCAAATCTGAAACTCATATGGAGACAGAACGCAGGAAAGAATTGGAATGCAGAGTGGGAGAAATTTTTGGAAAACTTCCAAGCACTGCAACGAACTCCCAGCCGCAGTAAATATCGACCATATTACGCAGGAAATTGCTCGATACCAGAAGGATATCAAGGATCTCCAAGAACAACTGACACCAATGACTCCACCGATAGTAAAGGATAAAAGGAGGTAGGCAACAACAACACAACTACAGGAGATGGAGAAACAGGTTAGCATGACAGTTGACTTGCTCGATAAATTAGTGCAACTTTGGAGAAGACTAGAGGAGGACCCACAAGTTCAACACTGGGACAAGAAAGAGGAAAGGATCAATGTAGTGATCCAAGAACTCAAACAAAGGAAAAATATCATACCAATCCTAGAATGCGTCAAGGGGATGCAAGAGCTGAAGAAGATGCAGGAAAAACGTATCACTATGCAAACACAAAAACATGAGCGTCAGGCCCAAATAGAACCATTACAGGAATGGGTAGTAGATGTACTTGCACAGGCATAAGCAACTAGAACATAGATGGAATAGACACAGACATAATGTGTAGGATTACTGAGCAATGAAGTGGAAGTTCAGGTAGTGGATACCATTAAAGATAGGATCGCGTAGGAACTGACAAAAGCAACATAAATGAGGTAAATGTTCCATATGATCACCGAGGAGATCGAGGTAGCTCAGAAAGATTAGGTGACTCAGGACGAGTCACATGTCAGTTTTGGGGGCTTGTTGGTAGTAGGATGAAGTGGGAAAGAAAGCGTGCACAAAGAAAAATGACATCTGGAAGAGAAATCGTGAGAAAGAAAGCGTGCAAGAGGAAAGCGACAACTGGTAAGAAGCACAACACACGTGCATGCAAGAAGGAGGTGAAAACTGGAAGGAAGAAAAGCAAGCATGCAGAGAAGGAAGACCTAACGAAATTAGGGTTAGGGTTTTTGTAAGGTTTTGTGTAAATGGTTGAAGATCCCGATAGATATAAAGATAGATACGCAGGTATCTTGGAAGAGGGGTTTGGTTGGGTTCGATTCGCTACTTTTGTAGAGATTGACATGGTATGTAAGGGTTTTTTATTGGATGAAATATTGTTGAAAATTTATTGAACTAGAGAGGACGGGAGAAGGTAGATCTTGAGGATTAGATTGTAGGCTAAGGATCCTGGTGCGATCTAGTTTTCCTCATATAGATCTTACCCATCTGAGGGGATTTGTAAGCGCACAGTGCGAGATTGCAGAACTACCATAATAGGAGAGCCAAGAGACAAATCTTTGTGGATGTAGCCCAGGAGGGGGTGAACCACGGTAATACCTGTGTAATGTCATGAATGCATGCATACTTTGTCATACTTTTAGTAAGTAAACGTTGTGTGTAATGAATGAATGATTTATTATATTTCTTGGTTAATTACTATTGGGATATCAAGAAAATATCCCTTGAAGGTTAAAATATAAAACAGAATAATAGTAGTTCGTAACACAAGTTATAATAAATGGTTCAGAATACAGATTCCATATCTTTTTCTCAATCCTAGGTTGTAAACACCTGAGTCTTACAACCACCCATTTAAAGCTATCTCAGGTGAGACTGCGCAGTGCATTCTTTGTACTGTGTTTCCTTCTGGTTTATCAGAAGGGCCGATAGTTTTAGGCTTTGTTGGTACCGTTAAAGATATGAACCCTGGGTAAAAAACACAGGTAGTAGGGAAGAGTAGTTCATTAAACCAACAACAATTTTGAGGGACACATCGACTGTAAGGCTCAACAAAGTCTTTATAACTCTTCCTATGTGAGAAATCCTTGGCAAGGAAAAATGGATCTCCTGAGGGACTGTATAGCAGAGAAGGGGATGTCTGAGCTTGGGCCTAGAGGGTAAGTGACCACAAGGAAGAGGAGACTTTGATAATTCTTATATGCTATTGATTGGGATCATTCACACAATGGGTATGTACAAGAAAAAAATGAGCCATGAAACAAGACAACCATGTAGATACAAATCCATGAACTGCACAAATAAGTATTGTGCTATAGTGTGAAATATTTTCCTCTTGAATTTTGAACAAGAGTAATATGTTTTCTCATAAAATTGTGATTAATGTTCTTGTTTTCCAAGAATTAGTTAAGACGGGTGAAGAAGGCCAGGATTCTGAAAAGGACCTGACCAATAAAGAGGGTCAAGACTTTTGAAGAAAGTGAATGAGAAAGGCATGACATGTGTTACTCAGAAAAAACAACGAGGATGGTGTTCCTTTTAAGGGGGAGGGGATTGTAACACCCCATTTTCTCCAACTTATAATTAATCATTAATCAGGATCACCATGCTATGGCATGGGGACAATGTAAAAGAATTATTGTTTGAATTTCCAATAATTGACTGTGGGGGTGAAGCCTTGAAGTACTAACAATGATATCACTAGAGGAACGAATGGGAAAATTATAGGAGGGGTTCATTATGTCAAATGAACCGAAATTTCCCCTTGTTGGGAATAATAAACCCCCTCTGGCCCCCAACGAGAGGAATCAGTTAATGAAGGAAGGACTGGTGGTTGAATAATCAACCAGTCCCATGAATGAAATCATGGTCTATCTGAGGAGACAGGAGGATGTCAACCCAAAATACCACATAATTCTTCAAACCCAGGCTGACCCGAGTTTCCTTCTAACAGAATGAACATGATAGGTCAAGAACCATCCTGGGAAAGGAATGAAAGGGGAAACACACGTAGATAGTTGAGGGGAGAGCTGCGCATGTGAGACCCTACCAGGAGTAGGAGAGACACCAGACAAGAGCACATGACCTAGATATGTAGAAGAAAATAGGAAGGTTGCAAGCTTGATTCCGAATAAGCATATGATAAACCTCGCAGGGTTGTTATGACAAAGAGAGGACCTCTGAGAAACAACAGAAGTTCCATAGTGATATTATGGCTTGGCACAAGGGTTGCCAGAGTGCTAATAATGAATGCCTCTAAGCCTATGGTTGGGTGGAAAGGCGAACACCCATAGTCAGTTGATTGGTTGTATCTTGTAATAGATAAGTACTTCTTATTCCTTGTGCACTTAAATTGGAATGTATGATTTGAATTTATGTGATGGTGATGCTTTGTGCCTCTCATGAAATTCAATATTATAATGCCTAATTTCTATTATGTAAGACATTTCTTTTGAATGGGTGTAAGGTGATAAGTTTGGTCTCCGAGATGGTTGAAAATACCTTGCCCTATTTTAGAACTTAAGTTCTGTGAATTTGAAGGCGCTTCCTTCTAACCAACAGCCTAAGAGACCACAAGGTCATGCCCATGGACTTAACCAAGTCTTGTCTAAGAGTTGAGATTACAACCCAAGAATCATTAGAGGGTCCATATGACCAAGGTTTGGGAATCCCGTGCTAGTCGAGAGGAGATAATCCTTTCTGGCTTCAGAGTTTCGAGAGTTTGGAGCTCTGGGGTGTTGCGACCTTAACCAAATCTTAGCCAAGAGGTATGAATGTAGCCTTTGGGGCTTGAAAAATATCCATATAACCAAAGCCTAGGAACCTTGGGTTAAGTTTTAAGGGAACTAAGTGTTCGGGACTTCGAGAGTCTGGAGCCCCGGGGAAATAAGTATTGCAAAGACCAAATTGTGCCAAAGACGACCTGTCGACTCAGTGGCTTGACGATGGACTAATAGATGGCGGTCATTTACCCGTTACCATGGGACTCATCCCCTCATTAAAAAATGATCCACTTACCGGTCGTGAAGTAACATGTGTCGTAGATACAAAGGTACTCATGAGCATCCCTGACCTTAGGATCTATGCCGAGGTCATCCCGATATTGACCGCTTCAGAAGAAAAAAGGGGTTGCACCTCCATAACTCCCGAATAGAGAATATACGAAATAATATGGACCATTAATCCTATTATCCTTCAGGATCCTTCTCAGACATCGATCTAGGGACTCTGTTGAGAACCCCTCTTAGCTATCTGATCATCTAAAGGAGGGACCCACGTACGATACTTTGGCAAAGTCCTAGTTCGGGAGAATGGAGCGGTCGTAGAGTAAAAAATCCCAAAGGTTGGAGCTATGAAGTAATGTGAACCATGGATATAAGGATCCTTAGGAACCCTTCTCGACCATTAGATCAAGCCTAATGAAAATATGGCATCAAGTACTTCAACATAGTCCTACTCTAGGAGGTTTAACCTATGAGCGAAGGAGAATATCGCCAGAGCGCCGAAGGATATAGTGACATAGCATACTGACGTCACCTAGGGTGACGTGGACTCATCGTAAGTGTAACACGTGTCTCCCTTGTCTTCCTAGAACTTTCATTTATTGGACCTATACCCTGGTCAGCCCGACGCTGACCAATTCTGAGAGTCATGAGGAGATTGCACTGCAAAACTCTTGAAGGGAAAAGTCCCTAAGTAACAAGAGTCGTAGATATATGGATCTATGTGGCTGGATCGTGACTGTGAAATATGAAGGATATTAGAAGGTTGTCATTTTGGTGTGACGTGGCAAGCCAATGTCACCAGGGTGATGTGGACCCATGATGGATGTACCATGTGTCACTAGGATATTGACGTTTTGTAGAACCCTTATGCCTACTAGAGCATGACACGTGTCACCCCCTAATGAGGGAATGTGTCACCCTTGGCCCTTGTTACGTGTTAGCCCTTGGTACATGCGCACCTTACCAAAGTGGTTGGTGAGGTGACCG
>JASDQU010099824.1:461397-497396 GCA_032191745.1 Picea mariana
TGACGTGGACTCATCGTAAGTGTAACACGTGTCTCCCTTGTCTTCCTAGAACTTTCATTTATTGGACCTATACCCTGGTCAGCCCGACGCTGACCAATTCTGAGAGTCATGAGGAGATTGCACTGCAAAACTCTTGAAGGGAAAAGTCCCTAAGTAACAAGAGTCGTAGATATATGGATCTATGTGGCTGGATCGTGACTGTGAAATATGAAGGATATTAGAAGGTTGTCATTTTGGTGTGACGTGGCAAGCCAATGTCACCAGGGTGATGTGGACCCATGATGGATGTACCATGTGTCACTAGGATATTGACGTTTTGTAGAACCCTTATGCCTACTAGAGCATGACACGTGTCACCCCCTAATGAGGGAATGTGTCACCCTTGGCCCTTGTTACGTGTTAGCCCTTGGTACATGCGCACCTTACCAAAGTGGTTGGTGAGGTGACCGAGACTTCAAGACTCTAGGACTTTAGGACTCTGGAGGTTCTGGTATGTAGTATTGTAGAGAGAATGAAAGGCCCGAAATCTGAAGCCACGTGGAAAGTTTACGGGAGTTCAGGACTCTGGGAGGTCTCGTGTGTAGACAAAAAGGGGCGCTCAACACCAAATGATGAATATTTATTAGGTGTATGTGTTAACATGGAGGGAGATCGATTGTTGGATTATGGATGGTTGGATTTCTGCCATAGATCTAGGAGTTCTCAAAGCTCTAGGATCTTGGAGAACTCAGGATCATATGTATGAGATGGAACCACAAGGAAGTCGTGTGGACCTTGACCAATAAATGCCCAAATAACTTGGGAAGGACATATCTTCCAGTCTGGAGCTCAATTTTGAGCATGGAGATAGTGGTTGGAGAGATTTGGACGAGAAGAACATGATAGAGACCCTGGAATGAGGGTTTGATTAATTAAGGAAAAACGAAATTGTGATGCCCCACCCCTTAAAAGAGTATTTAGGGGTCGTGTGTGTTACACATGTCAACTCACCTTGCCTTTCCTTTGGGCACCCAACCTTTCCTAGACTATCTTAAAAAACTTAAGTGAAAACCAAAATTTCTCCTTATCCATCATTCAACTCGTCTTATTTCCTAGTTCTCCCTTGTGTGTCCATTTTTGTTACGGATCTTCATGTGGGTGGGTGCACCTCTTGCCTTTCCTTTGGGCACTCTGCCTTGTTTTCGTTACTATTCCTCACATGTCTGCCCCTCTTTCCAACTCTCCCTGAGTTGAATTTGGCCACCCTACCTTGTTTTCATTAGGATTCCTCATGTAGGAGACCCTCTTTCCAACTCGCCTTATGTTGTGTTTGGGTGCCCTGCCTCATTTTTGTTACGAATCCTCATTTGGGCACCCCGCTTTCCAACTTGTCTTTATTTGCGTTTGGGCACCCATCCCCCTTTTCGTTACAATTCCTCATGTGCGTTATCCTCTTTCTAACTTGCCTTGTGTTGCATTTGGGCACCCAGCCTTGCCTAGACGACCTTGAAAAATTTAATTCGAAGCCAAAATTTCTCCTTATCTGGCATGTAGCTCGTCCTCTTTCCTAATGCTCCCTTGTGTGACCATTTTCATTACAAGTCTTCATGTGGGTGGGTGCCCCTCTTTCCAATTCAACTTAAATTGAATTTGGGCACCCTCAATCATTTTCATTACGATTTCTCATGTGGGTACCCCTCTTTCCAACTCGCCTTGCATTGCATTTGGTCACCCAGCCTTGCTGAGGAGGTCTTGAAAAAGTTAAGTCGAAGCCAAAATTTCTCCTTATCCGACATCTGGCTCATCTTCTCTCCTAGTTCTCCCTTGTGTGGCCATTTTATTTATGACTCTTCATGAAGTGGGTGGGCACCCCTCTTTCCAACTCACCTTGTGTTGCATTTGGGCATCCTACCTCCTTTTAGTTACGATTCCTCATGTGTGCACCCCTCTTGCAAACTCGCCTTACATTGCATTTGGGTACCTAGACTTTCCTAGGCCATCTTGAAAACGTTAAGTCAAAGCCAAAATTGCTCCTTGTCCAGCATCTGACTCATCTTCTTTCCTAGTGCTCCCTTGTGTGGCCATTTTCGTTCCTTTCATATGGGTGAGCGCACCTCTTGCCAACTCGCCTTGTGTTTATTTTGGGTGCCCTGCCTCCTTTTCGTTATGGTTCCTCATGTGGATGCCCCTCTTTCCAACTAGCCTTGCCTTTCCTTTGGGAACCTAGCCTTGCTAAGGATTTCTTAAAAGAGTTAATTCAAAGCCAAAATTTCTCCTTATTTGACATCTGACTCGTCTTCTTGCCTAGTGCTCCCTTGCGTGGTCATTTTCATTACGACGCTTCATGTGGGTGGGCACACCTCTTGCCAACTTTCTTTGTGTTGTGTTTGGATGCCTTGCCTCATTTTCATTACAATTCATCTTGTGGGTGACCCTCTTTCAAACTTTCCATTCCTTTCCTTTGGACATCCTACCTTGTTTTCGTTACAATTCCTCATGTGGCCGCCACTTTTGCCAACTTTCCTTGCATTGCATTTGGCCTCCCTACCTCATTTTCGTTACGATTCCTCATGTGGGAGACCCTCTTTCCAAATTTTATTGCGTTGCATTTGGGCGCCCTGCCTCATTTTCGTTATGAATCCTCATCTGGGCACCCCTCTTTCCAACTCGCCTTGCGTTGCATTTTGGCGCCCGACCCCCTTTTCGTTAAATTTCCTCATGTGGGTGAACCTCTTGCCAACTTGCCTTGCCTTTCATTTGGGTGCCCATACTTGCTCATGTCATATTAAAAAAGGTAATTCGAAGCCAAGATTTCTCCTTATCCGACATCTGGCTCGTCCTCTTTCCTAGTGCTCCCTTTTGTGATCATTTTCGTTACGACTCTTCATGTGGGTGGGTGCCCCTCTTTCCAACTCACCTTGCATTGCATTTGGGAGCCTTGCCTCATTTTTGTTATGATTCCTCATGTGGGTGCCCCTCTTGCCAACTCACCTTGCATTGCATTTGGGCACCTAGCCTTGCCTAGGAGGTCTTGGAAATGTTAAGTCGAAGCCAAAATTTCTCCTTATTCAGCATATGGCTCATTTTATTTCCTAGTGCTCCCTTGTGTGGCCGTTTTATTTATGAATATTCATGTGGGTGGTCGCCCCTCTTTCCAACTCGCCTTGCGTTATGTTTGGGAGCCCTGCCTCCTTTTCATTATGATTCCTCATGTGGGCACCCCTCTTTCCAACTCGCCTTGCATTGTGTTTGGGCACCCAGCCTTGCCCAGGGCATCTTTAAAAAGTTAAGTCGAAGCCAAAATTTCTCCTTATCCGACATCTGACTCATCTTCTTTCCTAGTGTTCCCTTGTGTGGATGTTTTCGTGCCTTTCATGTGGGTGGGCACACCTCTTGCCAACTCTCCTTGCATTGAGTTTGGGAACCCTGACTCCTTTTTGTTACGATTTCTCATGTGGGCACCCCTCTTGCCAACTCACCTTGCCTTGTCTTTGGGTGCCCAACCTTTCCTAGGCCATCTTAAAAAAGTTAAGTTGAAGAAAAAATTGCAAATTATCTGGCATCCAACTCGTCTTCTTTCCTAGTGCTCCCTTGTGTGGTCATTGTTGTGACGTCTCTTCATGTGGGTGGGCACACCTCTTGCCACCTCACCTTATGTTGCGTTTGGGCACCCTATCCCATTTTTGTTACGATTCCTTTGGTGAGTACCCCTCTTTCCAATTCACCTTTTTGTGCCTTTGGGTGCCCTGCCTTGTTTTCGTTATGATTCCTCATGTGGCCACCCCTCTTTCCATCTCACCTTGTGTTGCGTTTGACCACCCTACCTTGTTTTATTTACGATTCCTCATGTGGGGAAGCCTCTCTCCAACTCACCTTGTGTTGCATTTGGGCGCCCTGCCTCATTTTCATTATGAATCCTCATGTGGTCACCCCTCTTTCCAACTCACCTTGCATTGCATTTGGGCACCCTGCCTCCTTTTCATTATGATTCCTCATGTGGGTGAGACATTTTCCAACTCGCCTTGGGTTGCATTTGGGTTCCCATCCTTTCCTAGGCCGTCTTGAAAAATTTAAGTCGAAGCCAAAATTTCTCCTTATCCAACATTCGGTTAAGGAGAACCGATCAGTTTTAGCTCATGCCTTTTTAAACATGTGTACAAAATAAACTAATGCCCAATTCATGGCTTACACAAAATTCACCTATAATGTGAGATAAAAATTTTCCACAGAGAGAAAATACCTGAATATATATATAATATAAATATATTATGTATATAATATATATAATATATAAATATAATAAAACAATAAAACAATAAAACAAAAAAATAAACAAAACAATGAAAATATATATATATATAATATAACTATAATAAAACAATAAAACAAAAAAAAGAACTATAAAACAAAATTTCCATATTGAACTTGTGCATGCCCATTCATGAGACATAGCAGACTAGTAGAAGCTATCACCAACCAGAATCCAGAGCATTCGAGGAGACTAGGGCACGCAAGACATGTCGGAGAAGGAAGTTGGAGATAGAGAATTAGGAAGGCCACTAGGCGAGATAACTTATCATGAACATGATTATGAAGGAGAGAGAGCTTGTGGAGGGAACTAGTTGGGAGAGAGAGCTCGAGGGAAGGGTTAGGAAGAAGACATAGCTCACATAGGGAAATGGGAGAGAGAGAGCTTCAGGAAAACATAGGGAAAAGATAATGGTGAGTTTTTGAATTTCCCAATATGATCCAAATGGATATTGGTGGCCACCCACCTATTCCAACTGGCTCCTCGTGTCCATTTTTGTTCAGCACGTCTTTCTGTAGTAATTTATAATTTTGATTTATACACTTTTGGGGATGTTTGAATCCTCACAAATTCTCTAGGTGGATATGGGTGGCCTCTTGCCTAATCCAACTAGATGTCAACACATCTTGTTGTATTTTCAGGGCTATTTTGGGGCCCTAAACACTGTTTTTTTGAATAGCCACAATTATACTATAGATAGAGTCTGATTCTGATAGATTAATGTGTAGTTCTCTTAAATACCTTTCCAACGGGCTATCACGCGCCTAAAACAGAGGTCGTATGCAAACGTTATGACTCTAGGAAGTTGAGGTACCAAATTACACCAACTTACCCATAGGGCCCACATGACTTTTGGCATTTCACCTTCTAGGGTTAGGTTTTTGGATTTCTAGGGTTTTGGAATTCATGAGTAATATGAAAAGGGCCTATGGAGACTCATTGTAATCCATTCTTCTTAGGCAAATGTGTGTAGCAACCACATCTCTTCTCAGAGATAACTACCACCATCCGAGCAAGTTTTAGTTTTGTAGTTTTACAGTTTCAACATATTTCATTATTTAATAGAAGATATTGTTCAGTGAATATTGGTTTTATTCTTCCTATATCTATGTTTATGGTATTCATTATGTAATCAGTTCGTTCCGCTCCTAAATCCGGATCAGTGGTATCAGAGCAGTCTGCTCTTGATTTATGTTTCTCCGTGCATGTCCCCGACAAGGTCTCAGTACAAGAAGTTGGGACTTGAACCAATCGAGCCATTACTATATCAACCATGTCGAGCTTGACAGCAACCCATGGGAGAAGAAAATAAATATTATGGAGCAGGAGATCCTATTAAAATGTTTCTCGAGGAATCCCTCGCGCGACAAAGGAATGAAATGATGGACAACTTCATGCAGATCCTTCGACGGTTGCCAATGGGAGAAGCATCTTCATCAAGTGGCCATGCAACCCCCTTCAAGGTATAGCTAAATTTTGATATTCCATTATTTGAAGGACTGATAGATGCATATGCTATAGACAAATGGTTAAATCTACTCGAAGAATATTTTTCGGTCCACAATTTTTTTGATTGTGAAAAGATCACTTTTTCACTTCTCAAGGTCATTCGTCATGTTAAATACTGGTGGGATTCCTACTCTAAGCAAAGGGCCGTGGAGGAATATGCAATTTGTGTGGTGGCCCTCACATGGGATTCCTTCCAGGATGCCATTAAATAACAATACTACCCTGTTGGAAGCTACGAGGACCAGTACACCAGATGGACCACCCTACGTTAAGAAAGGGACCAGACAATACTAGACTTCATCAATATTTTCCATACCCTCTGCACCAAATTGGGTATCAAATATTTTGAGCATCATCTGGTTCTCAAATACTATGACTTTTTGCATAGATACATTCAAACATAAATGGAGTTCCTAGACATCGCCTCATTGGGTACAACTTATAGATACGATGTCAAGATTGAGCATAAATTTAAGAAAAAACAATGAGAGTTTGGATCTGTAAACCCCTCACTGCCAAAGCAGGGAAAAGGAAACTGCAACACAAATAGCAGGGGACCAATTTGTGATGGCCACTCAAAGCATAATCCATCCAAGCCGCAACACAAGAAGGGCAAAGAGAAGACTAAGAAGGACACGGTAACAACATCGACGAATGTTGCTCCAAGCAGTCCCTCATGGCTGAGATGAAGGCTTCCGATTCAAAGGCTGATTCTTATTCTGAGTCAAATCCTGAAGGAGGGATGAATATTATCAATGTTGAACCCAGTGCCACATTCTCTACCACCAAAGTCTGGCCAAGCGAACCAAAATAACCAGAGGAAGGGGAACACCTCTTTCACTCGCAAATGTTGGTCAAGGGGGCTCCAATTCACTTCATTGTTGACATCAGTAGTCATAAGAACCATATTTCAGCAGATTTCATCAAGCGACTGAACCTACCAATGACATCAAACTTGAAACGCTGCACCATCGACTGGCTTCGTCAAGGAAGAGATCTCCATGTCAGCCAACAGTGTCGTTTGTCCTATGACATCAAGCCTTTCAAATATGAGGTACTGTGTGATATTTCTCCCCTTGAAGTTTGTGATGTTATTTTAGGACAACCATATTTATGTAAGTGTCATGTTGTGTATGAATATAGACCCCTCAATGTTATTATTACTTTCAGTAGACAATTGTACAAGATCCTAGAGGTGGCACCGCCTACTGCTAAGAAATGTGGTAAGGTCATTTCACAGACAGGGAAGTTCATCTTCTTTGTGATCCATTCTCACAGTAAGCATAAGGTCATCTCTACATCCATGGCCTCTACACAAAACCTCTCTTTTCAGTATAAGAAAGTGGACGAGATCATGGAAGAATACAGAAACATATTCGTCTCACCTACAGGGGTACCAACACACTACCAAGTCAAGCATCCCATTGATCTGACCCCCAACACACCTCTACCTAATGGACCAGTCTATCGATGCTCTTTGATGGAGAATGAATAAATCAGGCATTAGATCCAAGAGCTTCTTCAAAAGGGTGACATCAGACCCAACTCCTCCCCTTGTGAAATCCCGATTGTACTAGTGCAGAAGAAGGATGGGACTTGGTGAATCTGCATTGATTACATAGCCTTAAAAAAAATCACAGTCAGGAACTGCTATCCCATTCCCAGGATTGATGACCTTCTTGAACAACTCAATGGATCAAATTTCTTCAGTAATATTGACCTGAAGGCTGGCTACCACCAGGTTCCCATTGAACCAACGGATGTCTGGAAAAGAACCTTCAATTCTAAGGAAGGTCTCTATGAATGGATAGTCATGCCCTTTGGCTTAACAAATGCACCAACCACTTTCATGAGGTTCATGGAAGATGTATTGATACCCTTAACCAACTCCTTTGTGGTATTATATTTGGATGACATCCTCAGCTTCAATAGAATGTGGGAGGAGCACATGCAACATATTCAACAGGTTTTGAGCACTCTGTAGCAACACAAGATTTATGCCAACTTGGAAAAATGATCTTTTGGAATGAAAAGGGTCCAATACATGGGCTACATTGTGGATGAAAATGGGGTACATGTTGATCCATCTAAGATCCAAGTCATCTGTGACTGTTCAGCCCCAACTTTACCAACAAGATCCGGACTTCACCACCACATATCAGCTCTTGGGTGCAGGTGCCACTGTCACTTATTTTCACCTTTAGGACAGAATCTTATGCCACCTGGGCCATCTCTGTGTTCCTACAAGTGAGCGTGAAAATATTATTTGGGAAGCCCACTATAGTCGGGTGGCATGGCATTTTTGCGTAGAGAAAACTATGGCCATCCTTCGTAAACAGTTTTATTGGCCAAAACTTCGACTGGTTGTCAACAAGTATATCGGATCTTGCACTTCCTGTGCCATTTCCAAGCTAGACATCAAGAAGTAAGGATTGTACACCCCTCTGTCAATTCTTGAGAAGTCGTGGGAGTCCATCTCCATGGATTACATGTCTGGTTTTCCATCCACCAAGCATGAAAATGACTTCTTGTTTGTGGTCGTTGATCAGTTTTAGAAGATGGCCATCCTCACAGCCTGTAAGAAGACTGTCACAACGGCCAATACTACTAAGATCTTCTTTGAATGAGTTTGGGTTCACTTTGGCATACCACAGACCATCATCTCTAACTGAGACAACAATTTCCTCAACACCTTTTGGTCAAGCCTCTGGTCTCTGTTGGACATCGAGCTCACAAAATCCACTTCTTTCCACCCCCAAACTAATGGAAAAACTGATATCGTCAATCAGATGATTGTGCACATCCTGCGCATGGAAAATTCTAAGAATCCCCATACATGGGACGATAGTCTCCCATATGTCCAACAAAGTTACAACAAGGCTCTCCATAGTCCCACCGGCCATAACCCATTTCAGGTGGGTCTGGGATTCCATCCCTTGAGACCCATTTATGTTTCACTTCCATTTGCCACCGCACAAAAAACATCTTCCCCTAATCAGTCTGCGGTCGAAAAATCCACCAGATTCATTGAGCAGATTAATCACATCCTCCAATAGGTCCAGGATATTTTGCAGAAATCCAATGCTAAGTATAAGCAACGCCATGATAAACATGGCATACCACACCAGTTTTAGTTTGGTGACAAATTTTGGTTACATTTGTAGAATAAGCGTCTCACCAGTCCCCATTGGAAGCTTCGGCCAGTTCGTTATCGGCCCTACACTATCACCAAGGTTGTGGGTAGCAATGCTTTTGAGCTCAACACTCCATGCTTCCTTGGTCTCCATCCAGTATTCGATGTGGACCTCCTTCAGCCATATTTTCCACCATTATTGGACACCTCTAAGATCGTTGAGAAGTTGACACCAATGGAAATCAACCCTAATTTCATGGAAAAAGCATCCACCGATCAGATAGTGGACACACAGGTCAAGGGAACTTGCCAGAAGAAGATCCAACTTTATTGGGTTTTCAAGGCAGAGAAACGCCTACACCAAGGCAAGTGGATCACTTGGGGCCAAATTCAATAGAATTTTCCTCACATGATGGGGTAACTCAAGACAATGGATACCATTTATTCCTAAAGAGGGAGGATTGATCCAGATGGATATTGGTGGCCACCCACCTATTCCAACTGGCTCCTCGTGTCCATTTTTGTTCAACACATCTTTCTATACTGATTATAATTGTGAGTTCTACACTTTTAGGGATGTTTGAAGACTCACACATTCTCTATGTGGATATGTGTGGCCTCTCGCCTAATCCAACTCACCTATTTGTATGTTTTCATGTCATCACATCTTGTTGTAATTTCAAGGCTGTTTTTTGGGCCCTAAACATTGTTTTTTTGACTCACCATAGTCAAACTATAGACAGAGTTAAAGTCTGATAGTGAAATGTGTATCTCTCTGAAAGACCTTTCCAATGGGATATCACGCGCCTAAAACAAAGGTCGTATGAAAATGTTATGACTCTAGGAAGTTGAGGCACCAAATTACGCCAACTTACCCATAGGGCCCACATGATTTTTGGAATTTCACCTTCTAGGGTTAGGTTTTTGGATGTCTATAGTTTTGACATTCATGATTAATATGAAAAGGGACTATGGAGCCTCATTGTAATTCATTCTTGTTAGACGGATGTGCATAGAAGCCACATCTCTTCTCAGAGATAGCTACCACCATTCGAGCAAGTTTCAGTTATGCATTTTTAGAGTTTCAGCCTATTTCATTATTTAATAGAAGATATTGTTCATTGAATATTGGTGTTATTCTTCCTATCTTTGTGTTTATGGTATTCATTTTGTAATAATTTCATTCCTCTCCTAAATCTAGATCACAATACCTCCCTCCATTTCATGGTAATAATGAATGACTAAAAAGTAAGTAGGAATTAACTCAAATCTAATGCGTGGAAGGTTTTCTAGCTCTAAGGTTTATGGACACAACTTTCATTTCTATTTAATAAAGAAAAGAAAAGATGCAGGTCATGCCCCAAGTGCCCCATTACTTATTTCACTGTCAAAATTGTAGGGTCCCAATCTGAGACAATTGGTCGTTTCAAATGTGGTAAACACACTCATGGATAAGATGGGTTTGAAACCTGCCCCTCTTCTACTAGATATATCGACCCTACCAATGTCCTTCTTGCAAGTTTTTGAATATATTGGTTTTTCAATTGTTGTATTGGTGAAATTTTTGAAAGTAATCATATATTGCAACATTTCTAGAAATGACTTTATGAAAACTACAGATCCTAGATAATAATTGTTTAAAACCTTGTTGTTTTTCCTAAATATGAGCTCGCCTAACAACAATTTTTTGTCCCTATTATGGATTGTACAATTACCATTCAAGTAGTTCTTATAATGTTTTGGTATAGGACTAAGCACTTGGTTAAATATTTACCTTTGGTTAAAGATGGCATGACTAGAGGAAGTACTATTAGGAGCAATGGCATTCTCATCAAGAGTGTTGGATGATGAAGAAGAAGAATAATAAGAAGAATTTCTCAAAGTTTCTTCAATTGAGAGCTTATCAAAATATTAACCTAAATCTAACCCTTCATCTATTCACCCCTTGATGTCATTCACATCCTTAAAAATTCCTTCAATCCTTTCAAGGGTTTGAATAACCTCGATTAGTTTGAGTTGTTGTCTCCAAGAAAGGGGTCTAGAAATGATTTGGCATGGATGAAAGAAAGTGAATGTGGGTAGATGGACATGAGGCACAAAATAAAACCCTACTTATGATTCAAGAGTAGGTAGATGAACCCTATTCAGTCTTTTGCTAGGTGAAGAGAAGAGAGGGAGAAGATATCTACCTGTATGTATTTTTTGTTGAAATTACTATGACAACTGAGAGGGGGGGGTGAATCAGTGGTTACTGTGCTTAAACAATATTAAGTCTATTAAACCATTTTTAATCTTTCATCAAGTGACCATCAATATTATACATCATATGAACACCATAAATAATGAGCATCAATCACACATAAGATATACACAGAGACAAATTTTCATGAGGAAACCCATAAAGGGAGAAAACCTCTTCTTCTTCGAAATGATAGGCAGTATTTTAAGTTTTGTACATCATCTATGTTTGAGCACCAAATCAAAGTGAGGCTACTACCTCTATTTTACAAGCTCCAACCTGTTTGAGAGAACCAACTCTCTAGTTTCTCTATCACCCACTAGAAGGAAGCACCAACTCCCTGAGTGTTCCAACACCGACTGGATGGAAGCACCTACTTCCACTTATACAAGCACCAACTTGCATATAGAAAAATTTTTGTTTTCCCAAGCACCACCCTCCCACCCTGTTTTTCTAGCCACAACTAGATGGAAGCTACAACTCCCAATATTCAAGCACCAACTGGAATATCAGAGGACCACAGTCCTCCCTAGAACCACCCTACCTCCCTGGTTATGAATAAGTGATTGAAAAACAAACAATACAGGTGTCTCAATTCTTATCCCTTCTTTTCTCTTCTACAATTCTTCTCTGCCTCAAAAACGTTTCTGCAATTCTTCTCTGCTTCATGCTATTCTTCTATTCTTCTTTGCTTCATGCTATTCTGCTCTTGCTTCTGTTTGTTCAACAACTGTTACTCATCTCTAAGTTTTATCTCAATCTCTGCAACCTTAATTTTACTCTTCTTACCGTTCATCAAATTTTTCCGGTTAGAACAACCAACCTTACACAATCGCTTCATGTCTCCTTTTATTCACACACACCTCATCAGTTACACCTCGAATCTTCTTGGGAAAAAATGCCTCAGCAACTGAATCACCAATTGATCAAGAATCATGAATCCATTTTTCTAACTGAATCATAATTGATTAATTAGCTGTGAAGTGCAACAATATCCCTCCAATCATATTCAAATTCACTTGCACCATTGGATTAAATCGACAGGGTTTTGCATTTATCTCATATGCCCACTAGCTGTGATCGAGTGCTAAACAGAATTTGAATATCGTGATCTCACATCTTGGCATTCTTGTGATAAAGGATCTCGACACTCCAAGTCGCGATTGCTGAGACTCCGAGATGGATATTATCACTACTAGCTTCTTCCCCTCACGTGACCATCGACGATGACCATAGGCTACGCCAAAAGGCGCTTCATATTTTGCAAACTTATAAACTTCATCGAGCTTGATCAACGGTCGAGATCTCCAATGATCCGACGGTCTAGATATCATTTCTATCTCGCATATCATGATTCCTGTGATGAAGGGTCTTGATGCTCCAAGTCACGATTGCTGAGACTCCGAGATGGAGCTTAACACTGCTAGCTTCTTCCTCCATCTTCCGCAGATGTAACCACTGGTTGTGACCACAACCTTATTCGAAAATGCATTTTGCACTTTTGCATCTCAGGTATTCTGTCGTGCTTTGATCTATCACCACGTGCCCCTCTTGGATCAACGATCCAAATCTTATCACGATTTCTCCACTTCATGAGCCTTCTTCATGCCTGATCAACAATCCACAATCCTTGGTGATCTGATGGTCCAGATCTTTTCGTGATCTCGCATATCGGGATTCCTATGATGAAGGGTCTCGATAGTCCATGTTGTGAATGCCAAGATGGAACTTAGCAATTATCTCCTTCCCTTAAGCCTTTGATGATGAGACCTTGAACTATGACCACTTGCCAATCAAACGATCACTTCGCTCCTTTGACGTTCTAGTCAGTGAAATGATGATCTTTCGCCATGTGTCCTATGGAACCAACAGTCCAGGTAATATCGTGATTTCACCACGTGTCCTTATTGAATCAACGGTCAAGATCTTATCACGATGTCACATATCATGAGTTTGAACCTCTTTCCTTTGGATTTCCTGATCTGTAAAACTCCGAAAGAAACCATTTTCATGCTTTGACTGTTTTCCTCCTTCTGATCTTACACTGCTGATATTGCCATTATCACTATGCTACTGATCATGCTGATCTTCACCATCAATGACAAACATGCGCCATCAATGACAAACACACATACTCTTCCTCTATCTAAAAACATGCCAACAATCTCCCCCTTTGGAATTGATGGCAATCCCTTGAAAAACATGCAACTACACCACTGTAGCATCCTTGAAATTTACCACACTTTCTCCCCCTTTGACATCAATGTCATAGAAGAAAAACGCTCCCCCTAAGTTGTTGCAGTGCATACTCCCCATGTCAACTATGAGAAACTTAGAAATAAAACATATATTCAATAAGTACCCCTCCTGATCAAGTGAACAGATTAGACGAAAGAAGTTATAACCCCCAACTTTTGACGAAGATATCCAAAAGGGGTCATTGCTAATGGTTTAGTAAAGATATTAGCTATCTGTTCTATGGAAGGGATATAATTTAGCTGAACAACTTTGTCTGTGACTTGTTCTCTGAGAAAATGGTATTTTATTGGGATATGCTTAGTCTTGGAATGAAGAACAAGATTCTTGGAGACACTAATGGAACTAGTGTTATCACACTGAATTGTAATCAGATCAGTATAGTTTACCTTCAAATATGAAAGAGTTTGAATCATCCACAAAATCTGAGTGCAATAAGTAGCAGCAGCAATGTACTCTGTTTTTGTTGTTGATAAGGAAATAGATCCCTGCTTCTTACTAATCCATGCTACCAACGAGTCACCTAGGAAGAAGGCACCTCCACTGGTGCTCTTTCTTTCATCCACACAATTTGCCCAATCTGCATTTGAATAAGCAGTTAACTGAAAATTTTGATTTCTAGGATACCATAGACCATAATTCATTGTTCCCTTCAAGTATTTGAATATCCTTTTGATAGCTACCAAGTGACTTTGTTTAGGAGCTGACTGATAACGACCTACCATTCCAACAGCTTGCATTATATCAGGACGGGACGCTGTGATGTACAAAAGACTTCCTATCATAGAGTGATATGTCCTTTGATCAACATCTGGTGAAATATCATCTTTACTGAGCTTGCAACCAACCATCATAGGTGTGCTAATAGGAGAGGATCCTCCATCTGAAATTTATTCAACGTCTCTTTCAAATATTTTTCTTGAGAGATAAATATTCCTGCAGAACTCTGATTTACTTGTAAAACAAGAAAATATGATAGTTCTCCTATCATGGACATCTCAAATTCTGTTTGCATAGAGTTAGCAAACCACTGGACAGATGATTCATTAGTACAGCCAAAAATAATATCATATACATAAACCAAAACAACTGGTAAATTATCACCTTCAGACTTAATGTAGAGATTGTTGTCGACAGTACCTTTCTTGAACCCTTTGTCTTGTAAAAAATTGTCCATTCTATAATACCAAGCTCGTGGTGCTTGTTTAAGTCCATATAATGCCTTCTTCAGCTTGCAAACATAATTAGGATTATCTGTCAATGAGAATCCTTCAGGTTGATCCATATATACTTCTTCCTCTAGATCTCCATTAAGAAATGTTGATTTAACATCCATCTAATAAACTTTAAAGTTCTTATGACATGAATAAGCAAGAAACATTCTAATGGCCTCCAATCTTGCCACTGGGGAAAAATTTTCATCAAAGTCCTGACCTTCAACTTGTGCATACCCTTTACAGACCAATCTGGATTTATTTCTAACAATTGTCCTTTTCATTCATTTTATTTTTTAGCACCCATTTTGAACCTGTTACATTCTTATCTTCGGGTTTAGGGACAAGCTCCCAGGTATTGTTCTTCTCAATTTGATCAAGCTCTTCATTCATTGCTCTAATCCAATCATCATGCTGGCTGACTTCATCAAAATTTTTAGGTTCAGTCATAGATAAAAAAGCAACATGAGATTGTTCTGAGTCTTTAATCAATTTCCTTCTTGTCTGAACTCCTTTATTTATATCTCCAATTATCTGATTTTCAAGATGATTCTTTCTAACAATTCTGAGAGGTGATTTTTCTTCTTTATGTTGATTTGTGTCAGCCTGAGTATTTGTATCTTCATCTGATTGAGATTCTTCTCTTCCTGATCCTTGGACATGTTCATCTTCATCTTCAACTATATCTTATGTGCTTGGTTCAACACTGTTTACATTCCTGACTGGGACTTCTTCATCAACCTTTATGTCTATACAATCAACTAGTTTATGCAGCCCCTTATTGTAACATCTGTACCCTTTACTGTTTGTAGCATAGCCCAAGAAGATACCTTCATCATCCATGTCGTCATATTTGGAAATATTTTCATCATTGTTCTTGATATAACATTTACTCCCAAAGACCTTAAAATGTTTGATTGAAGAGGGTCTTCCAAACCATAGTTCATAAGGAGTCTTGTCACTATGTGGTCTAAGATGTTCTTTGTTAAGGATATGAACAACTGTATGAATTGATTCTACCCAATATGTCTGAGATATGTTCCTTTCATTCATCATTGATCTTGCCATTTGCTGTACTGATATATTCTGCCTCTCAACGACTCCATTTTGCTGTGGAGTTCTTGGAATAGTGTATTCTCATTTGATCCCATGTTTATCATATAACTCTTTGAAGTTCCATGAACTAAACTCTCCTCCTCCATCAGACCTTACTGCCTTCAATATTTTTCCTTTTTGATTCTCAGTCAAAGCCTTAAACACTTTGAATTTTTCAAATGCTTCAGATTTTTCCTTCAAAAAGGCAACCCACGTTAGTCTAGAATAATCATCAATAATCAACATAAAATAGTTTTATTTTCCTGTACCTTCTTTTCTTGATGGTCCACATAAATCCATATGTACTAACTGGAGAGGTTTTTCTGTTGAAGGAGAGTTTTTAGATTTGATCTGAGTGCGAGTAAGCTTTCCTATCTGGCAAGGTTTACAAACAGAGTCATATGGCTTTGATATCTTCGGAAGATCTTTTACTGCCCCATTGTTTCTGAGCTTGATTATCTGATCAAAATTTAGGTTTCCAAGTCTCCTATGCCACAACCAAATTTCAGTATATTTTCTAAAGTGGCATTCTTCTTTTTCTTCATTTAACACATAGACATTGTTTTTTGTTCTTATCCCTTTTGCAACCAGTTGTCCTGAACTCAAAGACTTTATTTTACAGTCTTTAGAAGTAAAAAAAACTTCACATCCTTTGTCACAAACTTGACTAACACTTAGTAGATTATGTTTCAGGACCATTTACAAACAATACATCTTGAGCTTTTCCTTTGCCATTACTCAGGCTTACCATTCCTTTACTTTTTATTTTTCCTGGTGCATCATTTCCAAAAGTTACATTCCCTGATTTGTTTTCACTTAAAGTTAGAAACTTACTTTTGTCTCCAGTCATATGTTTGGAACATCCACTGTCAATATACCAGGAATTCTTTTGTTTTTGGGTTGATAACACTATTCCACACTTGTCATCTACTTTCTTCTTCCAAACCTTGATATTTTCAGCAGTGGGAATCAAATCTGGATTGTAATTCGTTAATCGACAATCTGCAGCTTTATGTCCATAATTACGACAGATGTAACATTTTGGTTCATTGAATAGAATATCATAGCGATTGTTATGCTCATAACTATTGTTATTCTTAACCTGCGTCCTTTTCCCAGCCATCGTATGATTTATAGTTCGAGGTTGTTTGTTGCTTGGTTGTCTCGATCTTTGTTGTGGAAGATGGTTATTCATTGAATATCTTGATTGTTCATATCTAAATCTTATAGAACAGTTTATAGCTTTGTGACCAAAATTAGAGCAGAAAAAACAATAACCATAGAAAAAACCTTTGTACCTTGAAAAAATATGTCTTCTTTGAGGAGGTCGACTTGTTTCATGCCGATAATCTCTCTGATCTACAGATTCAGTTCTGGTACTTTTTCTTTCATTCCTTCTCAGTGGCTGATTCTCTTTCTTTGTTTCTGCAGAGTGACTGTTGTCAATGTTTGAGGATTTGACAAACTTGATGGGTTCTGTATTACTTGAATGATTACTACTTGATCCTTCTTCATATCCCAAGCTATATTTCAACTTTGGATTCATTTTCTAATTTAGAATGGAAGTTAATTCTTCCAAGGCTTTAATACTAGATAGATTTTGGTGATACAATGCCTTAAACAGTCCATTTCTTTTCTGGTTTTTACTATCTCTTCTTCTAAGGCTTCACACTTTGATTTCTTCTCTGATAACTATTGTTTCAGAATGTCTTCTATTTTATTTTCTTCTTCTAACTCCACTTTTAGTACAGAAAAGTATTCATTAGGTTTTTTATCATTCAGTTTAAACTGCATCAACAACCGTTTTTGTTTTCTCTTCTTACATCTGAGTCTGTCAATTTCTTCCAAAGCATTGATTAATTCACCTTCCATATCAACCACAACTTCTTCATCATCCATTTCACCTCCTGTGTGTTCATCATCAATATCTCCCATAGCCATAAGCATAAAATCATTCACTTTGTCTTCACATGATGAATCACTATCTATGTCTTCCGAGGAATTGTCATTATTTGCACACAAACTTTTCTTATTACTATATTTCTCGAATTTGTACTTCTTTTCATCATCAGAGTTCTGGTCCTTTTTATGATGGGGACACTTAGATGCAAAATGACCTATCTTACCACAGTTAAAACATTTGAAGGGAAGCTTGCCTTGATATTTTCCTGATCCTTTCTTTAACCTTCTCACAAATTTTGCCTCAATATCATCTAAATCTGAATCAGTATTCTTGTCTGCTTTAAAAGATGCTACTCTAGTAATGGATTTATCTTTTCTTGATTCTCATTTCATATGTAGTTAATGTTCCTAGGATTTGATCAATGGACAGAGTTTTAAGATCATTTAGTTCTTCTATTGCAGAGACTTTTGGATTAAATTTATCAAGCAAAGATCTTAAAATCTTCTGTACTAAATTTGATTCTTCAAACTTCTCACCAAGACCCTTCATGGCATTCACAATCTCTTCAACTCTTAAAAAATACTTGCTAACTGTTTCATCTTCATTCATCTTTAATTGTTCAAACTTCAACCTAAATGTTTGAAGTTTGGCATCTTTTACTTTCTCATTTCCTTCATAGTTGCTAATAAGTTTATCCCACATTTCTTTGGCAGTTTGAAGATGCATCACCTTTACAAACTCGGCTTCTACAAGTCCATTCAAGATAGTATTCATTCCCTTAGCATTAAATCTAAATTATAACTTATCATCCTTGGAAGCCTGCACAAAAGGCTTTGTATATCCAGTCTCTACTACATCCCAAACATCAACACCTAAGGCCATTAGGTATGTTCTCATTCTAACCTTCCAAAAGGCAAAATTTGTTCCATCAAGCAGAGGAGGCTTACTGGCTGAAGTTCCTTCATGACTTGTCATGTTTAAGCTTACAGATCTGCCTTTAAATAAAAGGAACCCTCTCTGATACCAATTGTTGAAATTACTAAGAACTGAGAGGGGGGGGTGAATCAATTGTTACTGTGATTAAACAATATTAAGTCTATTAAACCATTTTTAATATTTCATCAAGTGACCATCAATATTATACATCATATGAACACCATAAATAATGAGCATCAATCACACATAAGATATACACAGAGACAAATTTTCACGAGGAAACCCATAAAGGGAGAAAACCTCTTCTTCTTTGAAATGATAGGCAGTCTTTTAAGTTCTGTACATCATCTATGTTTGAGAGCCAACTCAAAGTGAGGCTACTACCTCTGTTTTACAAGATCCAGCTTGTTTGAGAGCACCAAATCTCTGCTTTCTCTAGCACCCACTAGAAGGAAGCACCAACTCCCTGAGTGTTCCAGCACTGACTGGATGGAAGCACCTACTTCCACTTATACAAGCACAAACTTGCATATAGAAAACTCTGTGTTTTCCCAAGAACCACCCTACCACCCTGTTTTTCTAGCCACAACTAGATGGAAGCTACAAATCCCAATATTCAAGCACCAACTGGAACATCAGAGGACCACAGTCCTCCCTAGAACCACCCTACCTCCTTGGTTATGAATAAGTGATTGAAAAACACACAATACATGTGTCTCAATTCTTACCCCTTCTTTTCTCTTCTGCAATTATTCTCCGTTTCAAAAAATGTTTTGCAATTCTGCTCTGCTTCATGCTATTTTGCTATTCTTCTCTACTTCATGCTATTTTGCTATTCTGCTCTTGCTTCTGTCTGTTCAACAACTGCTACTCATCTCTGAGTTTTATCTCAAGCTCTGCAACCTTTAATTTTACTCTTCTTACTATTCATCACATTTTTCCGGTTAGAACAACCAACCTTACACAATCACTTCATGTCTCCTTTTATTCACACACGCCTCATCAGTTACACCTCGAATTTTCTTGGTAAAAAACGCCTCAGCAACTGAATCGCCAACTGATCAAGAATCATGAATCCATTTTGCTAACTGAATCGTAACTGATTAATTAACTGTGAAGTGCAATAGTAGCCCTCCGATCATATTCAAATTCACCTGCACCATTGGATTAAATCAGCAGGGTTTTGCGTTTATCTCATATTCCCACTAGCTGTGACCGAGCGCTAAACAAAATTTGAATTTCGTGATCTCGCATCTCGACATTCCTGTGATAAAGGATATCGACACTCCAAGTTGCGATCGCTGAGACTCCGAGATGGAGCTTAGCACCGCTAGCTTCTTCCCCTCATGTGACCACCGGCGGTGACCACAGGCTGTGCCAAAAGGCACTTCATATTTCATGAACTTATAAACTTCATCGAGCTTGATCAACGGTTGAGATCTCCAATGATTCGACAGTCTAGATATCATTTTTATATCACATATCATGATTCTTGTGATGAAGGGTCTTGATGCTCCAAGTTGCGATTGCCGAGACTCTGAGATGGAGCTTAATACCACTAGCTTCTTCCTCCATCTTCTGCAGATGTAACCACTGGCTGTGACCACAACCTTATTTGAAAACGCATTTTGCACTTTCACGTCTCGGGTATTATGTCGTGCTCTGATCTATCGCCACGTGCCCCTCTTGGATCAATGATCGAGATGTTATCACGATTTCTCCACTTCATGAGCCTTCTTCATGCCTGATCAACGATCCACAATCCTTGGTGATCTGATGGTCCAGATTTTTTCGTGATCTCACATATCGCGATTCCTGTGATGAAGAGTATCGATACTCCAAGTTGCAAACATCGAGATGGAACTTAGAAATTAGCTCCTTCCCTTAAGACTTCAACGATGTGACCTTGAAATATGACCACTCACCAATCAAATGAGCACTTCGCTCCTTTGATGTTCCAGTCAACGAAACGATGATCTTTCGCCATGTTTCCTATGGAACTAGCGGTCTGGGTAATATCGTGATTTCACCACGTGTCCTTCTTGAATCAACGGTCAAGATCTTATCACGATGTCACATATTGTGAGTTTGAACCTCTTTCCTTTGGATTTATCGATCTGTGAAACTCTGAAACAAAACCATTGTCATGCTTTGACTGTTTTCCTCCTTCTTAGCTTACACTGTTGATATTGCCATTATCGCTATGCTACTGATCATGCTAATCTTCGCCATCTGATCATGCTGATCTTCGCCATCAATGACAAACACACATACTTTGCCTCTGTCTAAAAACATGCCAACATTTTTTGAAGAGAGTTAGTACTTCAATAATTGATCTCAGGTGTTTGATATTGAGATCAATGAATTAAATGGTGGATATTCAATCCTAATATATGTTGTAAAAATTGTCAAAAAACTTGAAATTCATTACCAAAAAGATGCCAAAAACCTTGAGATTTGTCACCAAATTTTTTTAGAATGTAGTTCTAGGAGTCTTCCTTGAGATTGAGCTTACAGGGGATGTTCAACAATTTATATTGGGTCTTAAATTACTGAAGATATGTTTTGTATGAGGGTCATAATTTTCAAGGTGTGATATGGGATGTATAATGGATAATCTAGGAGTAGGGAGCATAGATGGGTTGAATAGGGTAGAGAATGGTTCAATCAGGGGAAACATGAGATCAAAGGTAATAGGGAGTTGAATATGGAAAGTAGGGTGGGTGACACACATGGAACAAGGAGGAAACATTGATTAGTGTAATGAAGATATACTCAAAATCCAACAATGGGGTGTGTGTAGCATGATAGCTCAAGAATGGATGGCTAGGAATGACGATATCATGTGTGATGACATCAAAATAAACTAACAAATGGGAGCATCAAGAAGGTCACAATCACACATATGATTCTTAGGAGGGAAACAATTTATGGAATAACAAGAACAATACTAATCTAATTTATGGTCACAATTGAGATAGAGGAGCTAGATGTCAAATATACTATATAAATGAAACAATGAGAAACATGAGTACCCACTTTGTTAACATTAAAATGTTAAACTAACAATTTAATTTTAAAGACAAAATATTTAAAATTGATATATATATTTCTATGTTCTATGGGGCATATAGTTATCTCCCCAAGTTACTAGTTTACCCATACACATGGTTAAATTTAGGTTGTTACAATGGTTTGGCTTAGGTTGGGTTTTTGGTTATCTTGTTCATCCCAATAATTATTTACCTACCTTACCATTGGTATTGGAGGGGTGATGTAGGTGTCAAGAAATAGACCGAGATGGGTGGTGGCAGGGAGATGTCAACTTGCCCTAGATTCATATGCCAATGAGAGATTGATTGATGCCTACCACACTAGAGATGTATATGATTTGGAGGCACAAATTCTCTAATTTCATGGAGAATTCTCCCCTTCCAACTTTGTCAGTGGTCTCTTTTTCTCTACGTGCACCATGGTTTAACTCTTTTCTTCAACATTTTTCTCTTTCATCCACTATTATAGTTGTGGTTTGAGGGTGTTAGTCTGGTTAGGGGTTGTGATTTGTCTATTTGGGCCTAATGTAACCATGTTTGAGCATTCCAATTCATTGTGTCTCCTTTGTACTTGTGGTTTGAGGTTTGTTTGCATTAATGGATTGAGTGTGGTTCTAGTCTGAGATGGGAGGCTTCAATGTGCCTCATGGTTTCTTTGTGGTGGTGTTTTAAGGTTTGTTTCACAAACTCTTTGCAGTCGTGATTTGAGGGTGTTGATGTGGTTATGGTTTGTGGCTTGTCTACTCGACCATGATCCAACATACTATCATTGTGGCTTCTTCATAGCTATGGTCTGAGGGTGGTTTGTAGTGGTGGCTTGAAGGTGTTGGCACCCAAATTTTTGGGTTAATATTGCACATGCACACAAACAAAATTATGCGTGCTCATTTCAGTTTTTCGCACACCCAAGTCAAGGAACAAGGATTGACAAGAAACATGTGTCAGATTAAGTTTTGTTAATGCATGCTAAAGTCTAGTTTTGCTAATTTGCACTAAAAATCAAGAAGATGCCTGTCAGAATCAAGAAAGGAATCATTGGGAAATCTCCCCGAATGATTACTTCCAACAACAAAAGGGAAAGTGGAGTAGACAAAAGATGAGTTGGAAAGTTAGTTAATATTTCATCAATTCTAGAAAGGATATATGGAATGCAGGTAGGTGACAGAAGCTTGCGAGATTGTTAGTCAGTAGAGAAAGTGGAGCAGAAATAAAAGAGACAAAGCTCCAAAGCCGACAAGGATATAAAAGGAAGCAAGGGTGATGAAGAAAAGGTTGTTGATTCATAGAGTTACTCTCTCAGTTGGTCCATGGATTTGTTTCTTGTTGTTCATTATTGAAGAGCGCATTTTGAGCCTTTGTAGTATTGTAATGTCTCTTACAATGTATGATACTGGAGACATTTAAACACATTCATTGGGAGCACTCATTTTCCAAGATATGCTGGAAGATTGTTCATGATAACTTCAACTCACTACTCCAAGGAGCCATTCATTGGCATGTTGTTTAACTTGGTGAATATGGATCTCTTATTTTGAGCCATTATTGCAGTCTTTGGCATTACATTTGGGACACTGTATTATATACTCTTTTCGAAGGTTTTGTAGGGTTTGTAGGGTCCTTTAAAAAATCATCTATTAATGAGTTCTCGGACAAAGTTAGGGCTAAGATACTCAATATTACTCTACCGGGGGTCATTCCAAGATTATTGTAGCTTTGGCTATAATAAGGTAAACAATCCTTTTTTTGTATATGTATATGTATGTTTTTCTATAATATAATAAGTATTTTTCAAAAAAACAAATCAAGGTCAAATATGATGTAAAGGAACTCAATTTGTCACAAGGGTGGTTAAATGAGATAATATAGGTCAAATAGAGGTTCTTCTCTTTCACCTTTGCTTGAATGTTGTGCTCTCATGGTAATTGTTGTCACTATCCCTTCCCTATTAAGGAAATTTGTTAACCTTTGTTTTGTAGGAACATAGATTTCTTGGGTACTAAGATCACCATGTTTACACCTCTTATGTGTTGGCAAGGTTAAGAATTTCCAGAGAACATAAAAATTTGAAATCCTTATGTGACATTCCTCTTATGAAACAAGGATTTGTATCATTTTTTCTTTATTAGATTGTTCTTTTCAATGTTATATTGGTGTACTAAGTGAATTTTGACATTTGCATGGTATTTTAAAAATTTGGGTCATTTTGCTTCCATTTATCTGGATAATTAGATCATGATTTTTGTTATTAGGAGTGCACACATTGTAATATATCAAGAAATTATTTCTTTTCTTAAAACCTCTTTCTCCTTCCCATAGCTAGTTTTCATCGAAGTTGAAATTCTTGTATTTCATTTTCCTATTGCATGGTTTAAATAGTTGAGTCGAAACACCATCAGTTTCACAACCACTCCTTTGAGTAACAACAACCTAAAATCAAGCAATAATTAAAATTTATCTAGCAACTTTTCTAGGGATCTTCAAACCCATATTAGCTTAGGTTTAGAGATTTGGAATAGGATTGTGAGAATAACTTTCCAAACATGCTAAAAAAACATAAATCCTTTGAGTTAGGGAGTGAAATCCAATTGCTATATCACTGACTTTGGGAAACCTTTCTAACACAAGGGTAAAGCACGAGGTCACATTGGGGCCAACAAAGTAATAAACCCTACTTTGTTGGTCTTGGTGTTGATTGTCGACTGTACCTCCTCTGCTTTGGTATAGTAGGTGGTACCATAAAGGCCATAATATTTTAGACTTCCTACCTAAGGTGATAGCACAGGGAAGTTGGTGTTGTACCTGGGATTGACGTTGGCTAGACTGACTCTGACTTCTTGGAGGGTTTCCCACTACTCGGTGAGGTAAATTGCACTAGAACGTTAGTTCGTTAAGTAGGTTGTCAATGTAACATTCCCACCCACTGAAACTTAGCCCCTTCACACATCGATCCTGCGATGTTGGATCCCATCACAAACTAGCGCTTCTTTGTGAGAAGCTTTGTTTGCATGCTTGAATACTAGATTAATTAGCGTGTGCTAGATAATACAAGTGTGAAAGAGTAACACTATGGTAATCATTATGAGATTACTATGATACCAACAGGATAATAGTAATGAATTAGAACCATTTTACTAATTAGTGTTACAACTTGATAGACCAATGCTTATGCGCATCCAATTTCATAGACTATTCAGAAATATTAATTAAAGAATAAAGCATTTTAATTGTAATTTTAGAGTAATTCATCCTTTTGTTTATATTTTCTTTCAAATATTTCTAGTATTAATGAGAAAACATTTGTGCGTGCTTAATGACTAACATTTTTTCTAACCTTCTATAAATTACATAGAGCATTACTATTTCATCATTTCCTACTAGCTTCCATTAATTTTTACATGTAAAGAGTTCAACTTGTCTATAGTGATTGCACCTCTTTTAGTTGAACTTCATCTCTCTTTACATCTATTTTGATACTCCCCAACCGATATGAATTCTCGTTGTTGTCCTAAATATTCCATGCTTCACTATAGAAACAACTTTTGTTGTGTATCTATGCACAACATATTTTGTACATGAAATATTTTGTTTGCAAGCTCATCAATTCCCCATCACTAAGTTAAGAGGTTATTTTCTCATGAGTCATCACTAAGTTAGTGGAGTGATGTTAGTTCTATGCATTAATGAATCACCACTAAGGTAGAGAAGAGTTGTTAGTATGAGACTTGTATTATAAAGGGACCCCCCTCCTCACTTGTAATTCATTCACCCTACTATGAATATTGTCAATATTGTTTTCTTAATTTGAGTACCAAGTACATGGATATGTCTTCATCCGTATTTTAGGATTTATAGGTGCATTCCAACCCTTGGGTGTGCAAGTGATCCCATTTTTATTTTTAGGACTTATAGGTGCATTCCAACTCAAAAAAATAGATGGTTTAGAAAATAACATCAAAATCAGAGGTCTAATGACAAAGATATCGAAGATTGGAAATATTCCATTTTTAGGTATTGTTGTGACAACCGCAACTACATTTTTGTGCTTTCAGCAGATTACTTCTCTAGTTTAATTTTTCCATTGAAAAATACATCTTATGATCTTTGAAACGATATATTCTATACTTTATGAGGAAGAATCTATCATTATTTCAATATAGGGTAAGTATGGCTAAAGAGTTGAAATAGTTGCAACAAAATTTCATTGAGCAAGAAAAGAATATAAGATACTAGCTAATATGAGCCATAATAGAAGGGGATTTTATAAGAAGAGATGAGTACCAAACGGAGATGCATATTCTATATGAGTTGCAGAAGGAATCTTCCCACATTGCTTCACATCTATGACATCAACGCTTGCAACTATCATTGGTATGAAAGGAACAATAACTAAAATATGAGGAAGATGAAGAAGATGTAGATGAAAATATTGAATCTCCTCCTATATATGATCAATATCCTTGTGAAGAGGGTTTAGAAGACTCAAGAGGTTCAAAACATCTCCCAAATTCTCTTTCCATAATATCTTCCTCCTCGACGAATCTCTAATTGTGAAAAATGATGAATCTCCCAATAAATGGGAGCAAAATGAGAATGCAATCGTTGAACTTGTTGAAGAAAAAATAAGCATTAGAAAAAATGTTGTCCAATATGAGCCTCCTCTCATAGAGCCTCACATGGTGTCACTAGCTAGCTACACTAGAAAGAAACCACAAATATCAATATGGTGATAATGGCATCCATAGGTCCCAACATTTCATTGGGAAGTGACCAATTATCTCTAGCTTTGAGATTAAAGGCCCTAATAAGGGAGTTATTGGTGTGGTACCAAGTCAGTGGTGTGCAGTATATGATTTTATACCAATGTAAAAACACTTCAAGTTCCTAGTATATTTCCTTGAACCCTTATGTTTTCCATCAATGATTTTGTTTCCCTTTAGTTTCTACTTTCCTTTGTTCTTACTCTTTACTATAAATGAACTTTTGGATTCTTTTCTATTGCTTATAAACTATTTATTGAATCTGTCCTTTTTTAATAATTATCTACACAACTTAAATGTAATGTGAGTAATCTCCTTGGTGACATTTAAAGTTTCAACAATTTTTTTAAAAGGATATAAACTCTTCAAGGTAATCCCTACCAAATATTGGACTTGTAGAAACTTATCATTTGTTATGGACAAATTTATAAACATCATAACCTCTCTATTCTTCGAGTGAAAGACTTATTTCCCATTCTCATCATCAGAGTTTCTCCTACCCTTTCCTGTGACCAATCCTAAAAATCCATTGCATTGGAATCTAGTAATCATACGTTGCTTCTAGACATTGAAATTGTGACCATTGGACTTCTTACTAGGGTTCAACAATATATACAAGAAATGCAGTACTTTTTCTCAACAAATAAATGCCAAGCACCAATGGAATACTTTAACTAATCCCAAGAAATAAAAATTCACCTCCAAAACTGAGTTTTGTATACACATTGCTATACCACCTGACACTATACTTGATGATTCCACATTGGCATCAATACAACACCACCATTATCTTGTTGGGTTCTAGTAGAATTTTTTTGTTTATTTAATTGACTCTAGAAAATAATTTTTTGTGTAAAAAGTTCAATTAAAAATTCTGCTGAAATTCTAAATTAGAAACTTAGTGTCTTGAACTTCAGAATTTGAGTACCAAGTACATGGAGATGTCTTCATCTATATTTTAGGATTTATAGGTGCATTCTCAAATTTTGTTTCTTAATTTGAGTACCAAGTACACGGTGTCACTATCTAGCTACACTAGAAAGAAACCACAAAGATCAATATGGTGATAATGGCATCCATAGGTCCCAACATTTCATCGGGAAGTGACCAATTATCTCTAGCTTTGAGATCAAAGTCCCTAAGAAGGGAGTGATTGGTGTGGTACCAAGTCAATGGTGTGCAATATATGATTTTATCCCATTGTAAAAACACTTCAAGTTCTTAGTATATTTCTTTGAACCCTTAGGTTTTCTATCGATGATTTTGTTTCCCTTTAGTTTCTGCTTTCCTTTCTCCTTACTCTTTATTGTAAAGGCCCTTTTGGATCCTTAATTTCTTATAAATTATTTATTGAATATTTCCTTTTTTAATAAATGTCTACACAACTTAAATATAATGTTAGCAATCTCCTTGGTGACATTTAAAGTTTCAACAAAATTTTCAAGAGATAAACTCTTCAAGGTAATCACTACCAAATCTTGGACTTGTAGCAACTTATCATTTGTTATGGAAAACTTTATTAACATCATAACCTATCTATTCTTCGAGTGGAAGATTTATTTCCCATTCTCATCATCATAGTTTCTCCTACCCTTTCATGTGACCAATCCTAACTATCCATTGCATTTGAATATGCTAATCATATGTTGCTTCTAGACATTAAAATTGTGACCATTGGACTTCTTACTAGGGTTCAACAATATATACAAGAAATGCACTAGTTTTTCTCAGCAAATAAATGCCAAGCACCAATGGAATAATTTAACTAATCCCAAGAAATCAAAATTCACCTCCAAAACGTAGTTGTGTAGACACATTGCTATACCACCCGAAACTATACTTGATGATGCCACATTGGCATCAATCCAACACCACCATTATCTTGTTGGGTTGTAGTACAATTTTTTTTTTTGTTTAATTGACTCTAGGAAACAATTTTTTGTGTAAAAAGTTCAATTTAAAATTCTGCTGAAATTCTAAATTAGAAACTTAGTGTCTTGAACTTTAGAAATTTTACCTCTTTCCTAGATTTTCCCAGATATAGTCCCTAAGAATTTACATCCTTAGGGATGATATGAAATATAATAAAACAATAGCAACAATAGATGATATTTCACTTCTTAACAACCATAATCCACTAGGCAATTCAAGAGAAAAGATATCAAGCTTATGCCACAAGTTTCAACATTCTAGGGAAATCTTATCATGCATAAACTAGATATGAAAGTCACTTTTTGTAATTGATGGTGTTATAGGATGTACAAGAAAACATTTATTTGTTAGATCTATCTTCATTGAGTGAGGGAAGTTTAGGTAGAATAGAGGAAAGTGAGACATCTAGTAGGTCTAACAGGTGGAGATCAACTAGAGGTGAGAAGATTAGAAAACAAATTCCATAGACGCATGGAATTTTTTCTTGTGAAAGGGCGATCATGTTTTTATGATAATGAGAGTATAGATGAAATTGAGGTTCCCTTGAGGTACAAACATATAGTGAAGCGATGGGTACCTAAGGATCTTCCTGAAGTCAACACTGATTTATTTGTAAATGAAAGGATATACTAGATTGCTACATCGTCATTACATGGTTTGGGGATATTTTCCATGGATGGAATAAAGGTCTATTACAACAGATTAAATGAATTGATGGAGTACATCAGACCCTATTATATCTACAAATATTGGATATGAATAGTCCAATATACAAAAAGTATGTGAAGATATGGCTTGGCTGCAAACTATATACATCTAAAAGACAATGATCAAAATAAAAGAGAAACTATCTATATTGAGGGACGACCAAAAGAAATGGGGAATATTGCAGGGTTTATAAATAATACATGACCCATGACCACAAATAAGTAACCCAATTGCGTATTTGAGGGGCATGAAGGAAACTGTGTATTTGTATGTGCAATAAAATTGATAGCTCCATGGGAAGAGTTATTGATTGATTACAATTTGAATCGAATAGATACATACATTGCTATTATGGAGGAGGTACATATACTAATTTAACCAACTTGTAAGCAATGAATCTTATATTTTATGATTTTCATTATGTTATTTACGATGTTAATCCATTTGGAGAGCTTCGGTCTGTTTACTCAATGTGGCCTATTTTTGTTATCAACAATAACATTCGTCCTTGGATGTCAATAAAGAGGGAGGATTTCTCATACATTTGAATTTGTTTCTCATGAAAATGATCACAGTTATAATTTTACTGTAATGTGGTAGGCTGATCACCGTAAATCAAAAGTGACCTCAGAACAGGTAAACGCACAACAATTTTTGAATTGCATTTAATGTGCATTTTATTTATGTGACGATCAATTATTTTGTTTGTTTACATAACTAAATTATCATTTATTTTGTTGAATATGTAGTTGGCGGTCCATGATGGTGATGATGATTCACTCGGTGGAAGGGATTTGTATGAATCCCTCGACCCTATGGTTTTAATTAAAAAAAAAAGATCAATAAAGAAAACAAGGAACTAACTCACTTGTTAGATATTCTAGATCAATCTACTAAGGTCGAAGAAAGGATCATAGAAGTTATGACAAGGATTAAGACATATAATATAATAAACATAATTTCAAGTGGTTTTATTTTTATGTCATAAGATCAATTATGAAAGCTTGATTTTTAACTTTTACATTATCTAAACGAAAACATGTTTTCTTTCTTATATAGAGATTTTTGGATCCTATTGACCTTGACATGCATGGTGTTCGTAGTAGTGGAATTGCACAGATTCCACAGGGTCCTGACACAGGCCCTCATAAAATTTATAGGACACAACTATTCATATCTCCACCTTCCACACCATTATGTGGGAGCCACAAAACACACACCGAGGAAGAGGTCACACAGGTAGGCTATGGAGGTGGTGACATAGATGAGGCTAATGATTTGACCAACTATATGGTTTATTTTCCTGAAGCAATACATGTAACCAAAACATGGACCCTTAAGGGCAGATTTATGGTCAACTAGGAAGGGCTTCTATTAAAGCAAGTTAAAGTCCCAGGTAATTTTTAAAATTTTAATTGTTTCATGTTCTCTATGTAGACAAATATAAATCATTCAAATTATTATTTTTAAATTAATAATCATATAATATTTTTGTGTATAGGGAACAATGATTTTTATAGGTCCTTGGAGAATAAGGCATTGCTGATTTTTGGGCCCACCATACAGGAAAGGTGGAATTCCCATAATTCCAACCTCAAAAAATAATTGATGGATTATCTTGAAAGATTTTTTGGTGTAGACACATTTAATAAGACCTTGGCCACTACCGTAGCTGGACAATATTTAAAATATATGGGAGAAATGTATAGGAAGCACTTGAAACAAAATGATAGGTACGAGAATCATATGATGATTCCAGAGAGGGAGTGGAAGGCCCTCACTGAGGATTCAAAATAGAAGAAATTGACAGATGAAGGAAAAACACCCTCTGGTCCTAGAAGGTAAATTACAGTTTCAATTCAATACCTTCAATTTATTTTAGATGTAAATAAAAGTGTGGTATATATTAACATACTTGAAACTTTTGATGATAGGTTGACTGACATGTCAAAGGAAACAAAATCAAGGCTTGCCAAATGTGGCCAACATAGGCTAGCCCAAGGCATCTACTTGAAGTTGCATTCACGAATTGTAAGTACCCAAATATATTATTTGTATTGCCTTCAAAATTTTAGGTAATTGTAACGAATAACATTAAAAATAAATACTCTTATGCAATGCAGGATGATGTGTTCGGTACTAAAACCACATAGGAAGACCTCTAGCATGGTTACAAGTAAAACTATAAAGCTCTAGTTGAACACCGTAAAAGATTGGGAAGTTACCAAGAATCAATTTGCAGGATAAGGTAAATAAAATTCAATCCACATTAACATTTATTATTAATATAATACAATCATGTTTGATATCATCGATAAATTTAATGTGTTACAACTTTGTTTTAATCAGGGAAGCAACACTGTCAACCAACACACTAGTATTGGAGAGCAGTGCATTGATAGTGGTTTGCAACCAGAAGATGGTTCTCCCATGCAGTCCCATTCCATTGGGGTGAAACCCCACGATGGTGCTACGACTAATGAAGATGATGGTAATATGGCTGTATTTTAATCATATACTTAATAATTTCGTAGTTATACATTTTGTACTTCTATTTTTTTTACTTATACATTTATGATTGTCCTTATAAAGTTTGTGGTCTAAATGGAAGAGAATATTGTACTTGAGGTTCGTACATTTGAAGAGGATCATGGGGGGGAAACCATTCCAATGGTGCCAACCAATGCACTAGGTAAATAATGACATTGTAGGTATTTTTTTAAAATATTACTAGACTAGTTCAATGATACTTAAAAACAGGCCATCTAAATTTTATATTTTTTTCTTTTGTAGGTGATGTCTCATCACAACTGCCTCCATTACCCGGTGATTACCCCATGACTAGGCATGCTCTGCGTGAGAGGACGCAATCACAATAAGATTTTGAAGAGCACCGAAAGAACAAAGACATAGATATTGATGAAATGCTTAGGAATTTTAGACCTAAGAAGAAGAGGCCGACTAAAACTAAATGATGATGTACAATATTTTTCTAACTATTTATAAAATCTATTTACTATGAAATAATTGTTTGTACTTGTTGGGTCGCCAAAATGCCATTCTTTTACCAACCTTTTACTTCACTTTTTACCATATTCTTCTTTCTTGCGGCCTTACATTAAGACCATATTCGTGATTACATATGAGTTTAGACCTATTATTTTCCAAATCATTCATTTTAGTATTTTGAGTGAGTTTATGATTAAATATTGGAAAATAAACATGTTTTCACTTATATCAAAGTGGGATGAGTTCTATTATGTTTACAGGTGCATTTTAATACTTCAACCAAGTCATATGATGGAATAGAATAAAGCCTCTTTTCACACCAATTTACATTCTCTATTTTTAGATGTAAAGTGCTTTAGTGTATGATATTATGGAATAGTTATTACTTTTCTCTTAGGAGAATTGAGCTCACTCCAAATGGATCAAGGAAACATTTTATTTCATTGTAAACGGTTTTGAATATTGGTATGTATATATTTTTGTTTTTGTTGTAAATATTTCAATAGATTTATATGTTGGGTATTTGAGAATTGAGAGAGATGTGAGTAGGGGGGAGGGGCCATAAGAGATTCCACCTTAACGTGGTTGGCCCTATTCAGTAGAGAATAATTTATTGGAGCCGATTAATCTTGCAAAAAACCTCCCTCGATCCAATGGAGAAACAACAAAGTCAATGTTGACTTTGTTGCTGCTACTTCAAATTCAGGGAGGCATTTTGATCAAATATTAGATGCGTGGATCGAATAAATTATTCTCGAAACCAAGAGGAGCTCATTCAGGTATGTTCTGATGCTCTCATAAAAATGCATCTTAGAGTAAATAATGCACTACAAATATGACTTGTATTGATTTTGTAGATATTTATGGAGGTTGAATGATTTTGGAAGGTACTTTAAGATCTTTCTTCGTCAAGTGGGGGAAGCTCAAGAAAAAAATAAGGTCATATGACTGAAGAGAAACACATGGGGGAAACCATTCCAACTTGTTGGCAGCCATATTAATTCCTATCTTTTTCCTTATAAGCTGCCTACACAAGGGTTTTGAACCCTCAATACTCGTCGCTATTTTTTTAAAAACGACACTATTATCTTTCACTTTCGCATACCTGCTTTTCGTTTTCATTTTCACGACTGCAAGCATGAAAACCTACATTTGGAATTCATGTTGATTGCATTAAAATGATCTTTTGATTATTATGAACCTATTTGTCTATGTGGTCATAACTCTTTGAATTCAAACACACCACTGGTCACATATTATCAAAACACCAAATATCTATGCTTTTGATTATTATTAATATGGTGTTGATTTATAAACTTTGATGCAATGGTTTTATTGAACACATTGATTTTGGGTCAAATCGTGGTTCATTTGACATGTTGTTTACAATGCTTTTTGATATGCACTACTGTGATTTGAATGAAACATTTTACCAAGGCGTCGTCGATTGTATAGCCCAACATGATATTTTTGCATGGCCCCAATTTACTCCACCACCCTCGCATGCATAAGCATTAACGCTCTGTCTTGCATTTTGGGTTGTCTTTGCTTGTTTTGGGGAAGCTTCGGGAAAAATGGTTCTGTGTCTACCCTATCAAACCCTCTCACCAATTACCCTATTCATTTTATGCTATTTGATATGGCTCCTGTAGTGCGAATCGAGCCCAACAGTGCCCAAACTTTGTTGTTGTTTGATAACGCCCGAGAGGACCTAGAGAGGAATGGTTGGTCGGTTTTTATTGAGAAGTTTGAGGGTTTCAACTGGCAGTCGGTCAACAATTTTCACTTACATTCGATGGGTGCATGGCCAAAGTTGGGGACATCCAACTCGAGTTGAACGAGGATTTCCTTAGCTTCGCCACTGGTCTGCCAGTCGAAGGGCAAAAATGGTTTAAAAATTCGAAGGTTGATGAAGTACCATGGCCACTGCTGTTTACCTCAAGGAATATCAACAGTTGCGACAAAGGTATGCCGGTTACAGCTCTTAAATCTCAATGGCATGATTTTTTGGCTGTTATTAAGTAGTTCATTACATGTGAGGGTAGATACAGTTTAGTTTTCCTATACCACCTCCGGCTTCTCATGAGTTTCATAGATTTTCCCTTAAATATGCCACATTTTCTCCTTCTGATTTTATATAAAATGGCTAAACGTTTCAAGAGGGAGAAAGCTGACTCCAGCCTCTTCCACCACTGTTTAATTAAAATTATTATGATTCATCAGCTGAAGGTGAATGGTGATTGTTGGGACACTTTCTTGTTGAGGAATGGTTTTGCCAGTCCTGAAATAGGATAAGTTGAAAAAACCATGGTCACAAAAACCCTTGTCGGGCCTGTCATTCCCCCTCCTACACTCTTGCCCTCTGTTGAACCCTCAACCTACCCGAACGATGCTCAACCGGAAACCCTGCCTGACTCATGTCTAAAAGACAGTGGTAAGCCTATTAAGAGGTCTGCAAGGAAAAAAGGTAAGGGTAACAATGATATCAATTGCAAAGGTAAAAAGGCTGTGTGCTGGGTATCAAGGTGTGTTCGTAAAAAACCAAAAGAAAACACAGACCAACAGCCAATTCTGTTGAGTGAAGATTTCGATTCCGAAATCGAACGATTTCTGACCGAGCAGTATCCATACTCACATGGCCTTTGTTAAATCAATCCCTATGAATTTGTAATGAACCTCCAGCCATGTCTTAAAGATGACCCTAACTACCCTAGTATCAAACTCGATAGAGGAACTGATGGTCAATTCAAAATTTCCTCACCTGTGAATGCACAGCCTGATCTACCACAGTGCAATGAATGCAAGTCGTGGATCGACCGATATTATACAGACGTCCATGTGCTCCAATCCTGAATCAAGTCCTTGGAGGACCGAGTAAATGTGCTAACCAAAGAAAATGACAGGTTTCTAGCTAATGATAAAAGGTAGAAGACCACAGGCTCTGTTTTTTTCAAAAATGTAGAGGCGGCCACTGCCATTGTTAATTCAAAAATAGCTTGATCGAATCGAATCGCTGAAACCGAGGTATGGTATTTCAAGAATGATTTTAAAATGATTTTTTTGTTTTGAAATAGCATAAAGGATTTGTTTGCTCAATCACATCTATTTATGTTTTGATTTAATTGATAAAACATGATTCTGTTTATAATAATAACTAGCTACGGAATCGTGAGATTCTGTAGCTAGTTATGAAAATTTGAATTGTTTTGATTTTACAACTAAAATACAATCTGAAAAACATGTATTCTTGTGCATTGACAGGTACACACAAATTTTAAAGAAGATTGGATCGACTGTGGCTTCTTTGAACATGCTTTTTCTTTACATAGTTTTGGATTAGGTTGTTAATCTTAGATATAAATAGGAATTTGGGAGATTGTATTCCCATAATTTTTGCAACAACTTTGATAATTTCCACAAGGAATGTTTTGATCCTGTGGCCTTTATATATGTATTATTTTTGTAAACAAAGACCATCATTGCTTGGGAGAAGAGACTATGGATTGATGATTATTCAGACTCGAATGAAAGTAGATGTTTGTATGGATTTAGCTTCAATATATCATACTTTTGTTCAAGTTTTTGTTCATTTCAATTTGTAATCAAATTTTTGACTACATTAGATATCATAATTTTTTACAGGTTGATGTGATGGGATTTAAATAGTGTCCATATTTGATGTCTCTCATTTTACATACAACAATTATCTTGTTTCAATTTAATGAACAGAAGGTTAATCTTCTTTGTTAAATGAGCAGTTATATACAAATCTTTGCAGTGAGGTTTATCTTAATGTAATCATTTGTAAATTATAATATTATTGTTGCTACATCCTTTACATGTTATATCATTATCATTCGAAAGCGTTGTTGCTTCGTGTTTACGCGAAGTATTGGAAAATCTGGTGCGGGTTGGCCTCATCAAACGGTGAACGCAGATTCTATGTACAGGACGAGTAGGAGATGAC
>JASDQU010099824.1:501144-529782 GCA_032191745.1 Picea mariana
CTTTTTTGTCAATTTCATGACCGAAACTTCCGCTATCACTAACCCGGAGCAGCAGTCTGAAATTGTGGCATATATGCAGCCAACAGTTTCTACCCAATGGTCTCATGCACCCGAAAAAAATCAAATATGGTCTCTTCACTTTGACGGATCAAAGTCCAAGGAAGGAGTTGGTGCGGGCTGTGTTATTATTGATCCAGCAGGTAACAAAACCCTAATTGCATGCAGGTTAGAGTTTGAATGTACAAACAACACAACAGAATATGAGGCTTTATTGCAAGGCCTCAGGAAAGTATTAGATATGAAGATTCAAAATTTGATTGTATTTGGCGATTCAGAAATAGTGGTTAGACAGGTAAGAGATTCTATCCACTGTTTATCTCCGCATCTTAAAAGCTACCAATCTGAGGTATGGAATTTGATGAATAATTTTTCTTCTTTTAACATAAATTTTATTCCTAGATTGAATAATTCGGAAGCCGATTTGTTAGCTAATGTAGCTTCGAAACTCTTTCCTGCAGAAGGCTTGTCCCCGAATGCATTCTTTGTCGAACTGTTGTTCAGGCCATCTGTCCTCGACAACATCACGAATTAGAGAGTCTTCGATGACGATCAACAAATTATTAGTTTCCTGCATATGGAAGAAACTTTCCAAGGCACAGTAATCAACGAATGCACTCATGAAGAGAATATTCGGGATTTCACGGTAATACCAAATCCGAGATCTACTGAATCTTCATCGGACATGGTAAATTCTATCCCTAAATCTATAGTTAGAATAGAAAAATTTTATGATCTTCAAGACAAATTCAAAAAATCGGTCAACTGTAAAACAAATAGTTCCTCTTTATCGTATGAAAAAGTAAATTTGGGAACTAATGACAATCCACAGTGCATTAATTTACGGGTGGGGTGTTCTGAACAAGAGAAAGCGACGTTTATTAAATTGTTTAAGGAATTCAAAGATGTTTTTGTGTGGACGTATGACGACCTAAAAACCTTTGATCCTAACATCATACAACACGTCATTCCTATGAAACCCCAAACCTTGCCATTTCAACAAAAGTTAAGAAAAAAGCACCCTAAACTCGAACCGATCGTCAAAAAAGAATTAAATAAACTCCTGAATGCTAAGATAATTTTCCTAGTTAGGCACACGCAATGGGTCTCTAATCTGGTCCCTGTCCGAAAGAACAGTGGTGAAATCCGACTATGCGTCGATTTCTGAAACCTTAATCGAGCGTCCTATAAAGACAACTAACCTGTCCCACCCATGGAACAGATCCTTCAACAGGTATCTGGTTCTGAAATATTATCCTTATTTGATGGTTTTTCAGGGTATAACCAAGTCCTGATGTCTCCTCCAGATCAACTTAAAACTACCTTCCACACTCCATGGGGCACCTACGCTTATAAGAAAATGCCTTTTGGACTCATTAATGATGGTGCCACTTTCCAGAGAGCGATGGACATCATTTTTTGAGGCTTAATCAATCAATATGTTGTAGTTTAATTGGATGACGTTACTGTATTCTCGAAAAACAAAGCTAATCATCTGACTCATTTGAGATCCGTTCTACAGCAATGTCGTAAATACGGCATTTCCTTGAATCCTAAAAAATCTATCTTTGCAGTAGAACAAGGTAAGCTCTTAGGATTTATTGTATCAAGCGAAGGGATGATTATCAACCCTGAAAGGACTCAATTCATCTCAAAACGTCCCCCTCCCTTGTCAAAAAATTCTATGCCAGATAAAATTTGTCAGGAGATTCATCTCCAGTTTTTCAGAAATGGTGAGACCTTTACAAAATTTAATAAAAAAGGACGCACAATATCATTAGGGACCCTTAGAAAACCAATCTTTTAATTTAATAAAAAAGTCCATAATAGATGATCCTTCTCTGATGAGCCCTGACTTTTCTCAAGATTTCACTCTCTACACATTTGCTTCTGACCGCTCCTACGTTGTTGTCCTAACTCAAAAGAACACTGAAAAAAATGAAGTCCCAATTGCCTTTATGAGCTCATCTTTCAAAGGCACAGAACTTGATTACCCAACTGTAGATCAGCAAGCCTATGCTATTTTTAAAGTAGTAAAGAACTTCTGATCTTATCTTTTGAAATCTAGGATGAAAATTGTTGTCCCTTACCCAGCCGTCAGAAATCTGTTAGTGCAGAAAGAACTAGGCGAAAAGAGGGCGAAATGGGTCACCTCCTTACAAGAGTATGACATAGAAATCACCCCAGCACAAATAGTGAGAGGTCAAGGGCTATGCAATTTAGTCGCTGACTCAGTGGTAGGACAACAAGAGGAAAATGATATGTCAAACCTAGGACAACACTACCAAAATTTAATCTGCTGTGCACAAAACCCTGTTATCCCTTGGTATGATGATATAAAATTCTGTCTTGAACATGGGTCATCCCCCTGTCACCTGGATACCACTAAAAGAAGAGCGTTAAGATTGAAATCTGCCTCCTTTCAGTTGATTAATGGTATTCTGTTTCATCAAAATTTTGATGGAGTACTAATGTGATGTCTTGAGAAAGATGAAGCAGAAAAGGTCTTATTAGAATTGCACGCAGGAGAAGCTGGTGGGCATTTTGGTGGAGATACCACTTCCCATAAAGTATTAACAACAGGTTATTACTGGCCTAAACTTTTTAGAGATGCTCATGCCTTGTGTCGCAAATGTGTTATTTGTCAAAAAGCATCCAGGCGGATATAGAAACCAACCTTCCCTTTGCAGCCTGTTTCAGTAGACTCCCCTTTTCAGCAGTGGGGTCTTGATATTATAGGTCCAATCAATCCGCCATCCTCATAGTAGCATAATTTTATCTTAAGAGCCACGAATTACTTCACTAGGTGGTCTGAAGCTACCCCATTAAGAGCTGTAAATACCAGTAAGGTAATTGCCTTTTTAAATTCAAATATTATTACTCGTTTTGGTATCCCTGACTGTCTAGTATTCGATAATGCTTCCTATTTTTCGTCTCTTGAGATGAGTGAGTTCTCTCTGGAAAAATGAATTAAATTAAAATATTCTGCTAGCTATTACCCTCAAGGCAATGGATTGGCAGAATCCACTAATAAAAATCTGATTAAAATCATCAAGAGAACGGTATCTGAAAACCACAAAAATTGGCATAATGCACCGTTAAACGCAATCTGGGCTGATAGAGTAACTCCAAAAACTGTTGTGGGTAACTCTCCCTTCTTTCTCATCTATGGTAGAGAATCAATTTTTCCACCACATATTCTTCTTCCCTCACTGCAGCTATCACAGAAAATACAATAAGAGAACTGCCCCCCTTTGGAGAATCGAATTAATGCATTATTAAAACTAGAAGAGGTAAGGGCTCAAGCAAAACAGAGGTTGGATCAGCATCAACTAGTGGTTAAAAGTTGGTTTGATTCCAATGCTACCTCTGATAGGAACTTTGAAGTAGGTGACCTTGTCCTAAAATGGGACAAACCACATGACGGAAAGGGAGAGCATACGAAGTTTCAAAACTTATGGCTAGGACTGTTTTTGATTGCTGAGAAATTGGGTCCCAGCTCTTTTAGATTACAGAGTCTAGAGGGACAGCCAGACACCTATCTAGTGAATGGCCAAGATCTAAAAATGTATTTCACTTGATGACAACCTTGTGTACACTGTGTAAATATTTTCTTTTTCCTTTGTTTGATTTTCATTTTTCTTTACTGTTTTGGCTTTGATTTCTCCCTTATGCTTACCAGTTTTTACTTTTGAAATACACATACCTGCATCATGAACTGTTCAGGCTAATAAAATAGGAAAATTTCTCCTTTGAAATGACTGTTGGAAGTTTGTTTAAACATCAATTATGATATGCTTCTGAAATTTACAGCCATGTTAAAGAAAGCCTGTTGTTTGAAAGGAGTTTATTGATTTCAATCTGTAATTGAAGATTGTCACGATCATCCATTTTCTTCTTATGTTGTACTTGCTCCTTAAGAGAACAACTCAGAAGATGTCTCCCTGCCTTCGAAGGTCAGTTTATTATCAAACTATCTCTAGATCTTAATCATGGACAGTTTAAAAAAAATAAAAAATCTCAAGGTCTGTAATTTATTAAAATATGTCCAAAATATCATAATTTTCAGCGTCACCCCGCTCAATTATATATCTTTAAAATCCAAATAAATCATTAAAGAGATGTGGCAAGTTCTTGTAAACCCGTCGGGATACTGAACAGGTCTGCTGGAAGCGGGTAAATGCATGCATGACGCTAAGATAACTTCGCCGGGGTACTGAACAAGCCCACTGGCAGCGAAGCAATGTCAGGTATATGAAAATTTTCAAATATGGAATCTCTTGACCTTAAAATGTCCTTTATTCTGATCTGGAACTTCTTGGCAGGATACGGATGTCAGAGTGGGTTAAATGGCAACCCTGTCGAGGCTATGGACGCCTGCTGGCAGCAGTGGCTCTGTCAATAGTATTGGAGATTTTAACCTTAATATCATGACTCGCTTTTGTTTAGATTGTCATCAGTTTTCATCTTTTAAATAACAAGCAATCTGAAACTGGAATTTTTTTTATCATTGATGATGATGTTCAAACAGTTTTCTGGTTGTTTTCAGGTTGGAGTTTTTCTCATTATCCTAATCTAGACTTGTTCATTTGGCAGAGATAATTGCTTCTACCAGTGTGTCACCATTGTTGGCAGCCATATTAATTCCTATCTTTTTCCTTATAAGCTGCCTACACAAGGGTTTTGAACCCTCAATACTCGCTGCTATTTTTTTAAAAACGACACTATTATCTTTCGCTTTCGCATACCTACTTTTCGTTTTCATTTTCACGACTGCAAGCATGAAAACCTACATTTGGAATTCATGTTGATTGCATTAAAATGGTCTTTTGATTATTATGAACCTATTTGTCTATGTGGTCATAACTCTTTGAATTCAAACACACCACTGGTCACATATTATCAAAACACCAAATATCTATTCTTTTGATTATTATTAATATGGTGTTGATTTATAAACTTCGATGCAATGGTTTTATTGAACACATTAATTTTGGGTCAAATCGTGGTTCATTTGACATGTTGTTTACAATGCTTTTTGATACGCACTATTGTGATTTGAATGAAACATTTTACCAAGGTGTCGTCGATTGTACAACCCGACATGATATTTTTGCATGGTCCCAATTTACTCCACCACCCTTGCACGCATAAGCATTAATGCTCTGTCTTGCATTTCGGGTTTCCTTTGCTTGTTTGGGGAAGCTTTGGGAAAAATGGTTCTGTGTCTACCCTATCAAACCCTCTCGCCGATTACCCTCTTGATTTTATGCTATTTTCTATGGCTCCTGTAGTGTGAATCGAGCCCAATGGTGCCCAAACTTTGTTGTTGTTTGATAATGCTCGAGAGGACCTAGAGAGGAATGGTTGGTTGGTTTTTATTGAGAAATTTGAGGGTTTCAACCTGGCAGTCGCTCATCAATTTGCACTTACATTCGATGGGTGCAGGGCCAAAGTTGGGGACATCCAACTCGAGTTGAAAGAGGATTTCCTTAGCTCGACCACTGGTCTACCAGTCGAAGGGAAAAAATGGTTTAAAAATTCGAAGGTTGATGAAGTACCATGGCCACTGTTGTTTACCTCAAGGAAGATCAACAGTTGCAACAAAGGTATGCCAGTTATAGATCTTAAATCTCGATGGCATGATTTGTTGGCTGTTATCAAGCATTTCATTACATGTGAGGGTAGATACGGTTTAGTTTTCCTATACCACCTCTGGATGCTCATGAGTTTCATAGATTTTCCCTTAAATATTCCACATTTCCTCCTTCAGAGTTTATATAAAATGGCTAAACATTTCAAGAGGGAGAAATCCGACTCTAGCCTCTTCCACCACTGTTTAATTAAAATTATTGTGATTCATCAGTTGAAGGTGAATGGTGATTGTTGGGACGCTTTCTTGTTGAGGAATGGTTTTTCCAGTCCTGAAATAGGACAAGTTGACAAAACCGTGGTCACAAAAACCCTTGTCGGGCCTGTCATACCCCCTCCTACACGTTTTCCCTCTGTTGAACCCTCAACCTACCTGAACGATGCTCAACCCGAAACCCTGCCTGACTCATGTCTAAAAGACAGTGGTAAGCCTGTTAAGAGGTTTGCAAGGAAAAAAGGTAAGGGTAACAACGATATCAATTGAAAAGGTAAAAAGGTCGTGCGTTGGGTATCAAGGTGTTCTCGTAGCAAACCAAAAGAAAACACAGACCAAAAACCAATTCTGTTGAGTGAAGATTTTGATTCTGAAATCAAACGGTTTCTGACCGAGGAGTATCCATACTCACACGGCTTTTGTTCAGTCAAGCCCTATGACTTTGTGACAAACCTCCCGCCATGTCTTAAAGACGACCCTAACTACCCTGGGATCAAACTCGATAGAGGAACTGATGGTCAATTTAGAAGTTCCTCACCTGTGAATGCACAGCCTGATCTACCACAGTGCAATGAATGCAAGTTGTGGCTCGACCGATATTATATAGACGTCCCTGTGCTCCAATCCCGAATCAAGTCCTTGGAGGACCGAGTAAATGTGCTTACCAAAGAAAACGACAAGTTGCTAGCTAATGATAAAAGGCAGAAGACCCTGGGATCAAACTTGACAGAGGAACTGATGGTCAATTCAGAAGTTCCTCACATGTGAATGCACAGCCTGATGTTCTGTCATTAGCATTCGAAAGCGTTGTTGCTTCGTGTTTACGGGAAGTATTGGAAAATCTGGTGCGGGTTGGCCTCATCAAACGGTGAACGTAGATGCTATGTACAGGACGAGTTGGAGATGATAATTTCAGGTCAGTTTGCTATTTTCATTTTAATAGTTTAATTAATATAAGAATTCTCTGTAGTTTAGATACACAGTACAAATTGTTATTTTTATTGCTTAGTTAGATATCCGCCATTTCATTTCTTTTTCATAAAAGTTATAAAAAATAAATAAAAAATACTAGCTTCACTGTCATAAGACAATTCATATATGATTTTGCAGATTTCGATCAAAATTTGCATTTTGTGAATACTGTATATATAACAGAGATTTAATCATATCAATACACTGTACATTTAATAAGTAGGATTACTATTTTAGTAATATTAATTAGCGAAATGTGAATATATATTAGACTTGTATATAGTTGCAACAGTTGTTTTTCACTTAGTTAGTTTCTTTAGTTTAGTTTTTTTTACTTTCCTAGGACTTAGATCGGCCAATGGAGCCGCTAAACCCATCAGAGTGGATTAATCCAAGTGGCTTGGATTAATCCAGTTGACGAGCGGTCAATTTCGCCCCTCAACAAATGGCGCTAGAAGGAGGGCCTGCAAATTATTAATGGCACGAGGCGGTCGTAAGACGACTCCACCACCCAACCGCTCACCTATAGTGACAAGAAGTCATTCAAATGACAACATCGTCCCTCAAACAACAACCACATCAAACGACGATCTACGGATCACAGTTGAACCAGTAACCCCAAATCCTACATGTGGTGACATACAAGAGATTGGCCGCCAATCTCTCATAAGAACACATAGTGCCTTCGCCCATTTAAGGCAACCAAACTGACCTTTGGACCAACCATTAGATTTCTATGATATCAGAGAACAACTTGTAGGCACTAATCTCACTTTAAACCCCACAGATTCAATCCTCAATCCTGTAGCAGGAGGATCTGGTATACCACCCTCACCACCTCCATCATCCCCTTCTTCTTCTGGAGAAGAATCTTCTGACGAAGGCAGTTCCTCATCCCAGCCTTCGACACCGCCCACACCAATGGCCAACCAAAACAATCCTGCCAGACCCTGGCTTGACCAAGATGCAGTAGCCATACCTGGGCCTCAAAATCCCTTACCCAAACACCCGGAGAAGTGGCTCCCCAAATTTGACCCGGACTCTAAACAGATCGTCGAAGATCATATTAAAAAATTTATGTTAGCCATTAGACTCCGTAATGTCGAGCACGAAGACATAGTCTGTAGGTTGTTCCCCTATACTTTCAAGGGCAATGCCTCTACCTGGTATTTTTCCCAGCATCCCCATACCATCGTGTCATGGGAGAAGTTTGAATCATTTTTTATTGAGAAGTTTGGAGATGACAAGTCCCCAGAAGTTCTAGTCATGGAGATTTGTAGTTTAAGAATGAACCCCAAAGAGAAAATCAAAGACTTTAACCAAAGATTCTTAACACTAAAGAACTGAATCCCTACGGATTCGATGCCTGCTGAGAATCTTATCATATCATATTATACGAAATCCTTACATCAAAGTATAGCCATTTGGGTAAAGAGATATAAGAAAGCCACGTTGTTAGATATCTTAATGAAGGATAGTTTTAAAAAAAATAAAATTCTCAAGGTCTGTAATTTATTAAAATATGTCCAAAATATCATAATTTTCAGCGTCACCCTACTCAATTATATATCTTTAAAAACCAAATAAATCATTAAAGAGTTGTGGGAAGTTCTTGTAAATCCACCGGGATACTGAGCAGGTCTACTGGCAGCGGGTAAATGCATGCATGACGCAAAGATAAATTCATTGGGGTACTGAAAAGGACCGCTGTCAGCGAAGCAATGTCAGGTATATGAAAATTTTCAAATATGGAATCTCTTGACCTTAAAATGTCCTTTATTCTGATCTGGAACTTCTTGGCAGGATACAGATGTCAGAGTGGGTTAAATGGCAACCCTGTCGAGGCTATGGACGCATGCTGGAAGCAGTGGCTCTATCAACAGTATTGGAGATTTTAACCTTAATATCATGACTCGCTTTTGTTTAGATTGTCATCAGTTTTCATCTTTTAAATAACGAGTAATCTGAAACTGGAATTTTTTTTATGATTGATGATGATGTTCAAACATTTTTCTGGTTGTTTTCGAGTTGGAGTTTTTCTCATTATCCTAATCTAGACTTGTTCGTTTGGTAGAGATAACTGCTTCTACCAGTGTGTCGCCATTGTTGGCAGCCATATTAATTCCTATCTTTTTCCTTATAAGCTGCCTACACAAGGTTTTGAACCCTCAATACTCGTCGCTATTTTTTTAAAAATGACACTATTATCTTTCGCTTTCGCATACCTGCTTTTCGTTTTCATTTTCACGACTGCAAGCATGAAAAACTACATTTGGAATTCATGTTGATTGCATTAAAATGATATTTTGATTATTATGAACCTATTTGTCTATGTGGTCATAACTCTTTGAGTTCAAACACACCACTAGTCACATATTATCAAAACACCAAATATTTATGCTTTTGATTATTATTAATATGGTGTTGATTTATAAACTTCGATGCAATGGTTTTATTGAACACATTAATTTTGGGTCAAATCGTGGTCCATTTGACATGTTGTTTACAATGCTTTTTGATATGCACTATTGTGATTTGAATGAAACATTTTACCAAGGCGTTGTCCATTGTACAACCCGACATGATATTTTTGCATGGTCCCGATTTACTCCACCACCCTCGCACGCATAAGCATTAACGCTCTGTCTTGCATTTTGAGTTTCCTTTGCTTGTTTTGGGGAAGCTTCGGGAAAAATGGTTCTGTGTCTACCTTGTCAAACCCTCTCGTCGATTACCCTGTTGATTTTATGCTATTTTCTATGGCTCCTGTAGTGCGAATCGAGCCCAACGGTGCCTAAACTTTGTTGTTGTTTGATAACGCCCGAGAGGACCTAGAGAGGAATGGTTGGTTGGTTTTTATTGAGAAGTTTGAGGGTTTCAACCTGGCAGTCGCTCAGCAATTTGCACTTACATTCGATGGGTGTAGGGCCAAAGTTGGGGACATCCAACTCGATTTGAACAAGGATTTCCTTAGCTCATCACTTTTCTGCCAGCTGAAGGGAAAAAATGATTTAAAAATTCGAAGGTTGATGAAGTACCATGGCCACTGTTGTTTACCTCAAGGAAGATCAACAGTTGCGACAAAGGTATGTTTGTTACATCTCTTAAATCTTGATGGCATGATTTGTTGATTGTTATCAAGCAGTTCATTACATGCGAGGGTAGATACTATTTAGTTTTCCTATACCACCTCTCGCTGCTCATGAGTTTCATAGATTTTCCCTTAAATATGCCACATTTCCTCCTTCGGAGTTTATATAAAATGGCTAAACATTTCAAGAGGGAGAAAGACGACTCCAGCCTCTTCCACCACTGTTTAATTAAAATTATTGTGATTCATTAGTTGAAGGTGAATGGTGATTGTTGGGACGCTTTCTTGTTGAGGAATGGTTTTGCCAGTCCTGAAATAGGACAAGTTGAAAAAACCGTGGTCACAAAAACCCTTATCAGGCCTTTCATTCCCCCTCCTACACTCTTTCCCTCTATTGAACCCTCAACCTACCCGAACGATGCTCAACCTGAAACCCTACCTGACTCATGTCTAAAAGACAGTGGTAAGCCTGTTAAGAGGTCTGCAAGGAAAAATGGTAAGGGTAACAATGATATAAATTGAAAAGGTAAAAAGGCCGCGCAGTGGGTATCAAGGTGTGCTCGTAACAAACCAAAAGAAAACACAGACCAATAGCCAATTCCATTGAGTGAAGATTCTGATTCTGAAATCGAACGGTTTCTGACCGAGGAGTATCCATAGTCACACGGCCTTTGTTTAGTCAAGCCCTATGACTTTGTGATGAACCTCCCACCATGTCTTAAAGATGACCCTAACTACCCTGGGATCAAACTCGACAGAGGAACTGATGGTCAATTCAGAAGTTCCTCACATGTGAATGCATAGCCTGATCTACCACAGTGCAATGAATGCAAGTCGTGGCTCGACCGATATTATACAGACGTCCCTGTGCTCCAATCCCGAATCAAGTCCTTGGAGGACCGAGTAAATGTGCTAACCAAAGAAAATGACAGGTTGCTAGCTAATGATAAAATCCAGAAGACCAAAGGCTCTATTGTTTTAAAAAATGTAGAGGCGGCCACTGCCATTGTTAATTCAAAGATAACTTGATCGAATCGAATCCCTAAAACCGAGGTATGGTATTTCAAGAATGATTTTAAAATGATTTTGTTTGTTTTGAATTAGCATAAAGGATTTGTTTGCTCAATCACATCTATTTATGTTTTGATTTAATTGATAAAACACGATTCTGTTTATAATAATAACTAGCTACAGAATCGTGAGATTCTGTAGCTAGTTATGAAAATTTGAATTGTTTTGATTTTACAACTAAAATACAATCTGAAAAACATGTATTCTTGTGCATTGACAGGTACACATGAATTTTAAAGAAGATGGGATCAACTGTGGCTTCTTTGAACATGCTTTTTCTTTACATAGGTTTGGATTAGGTTGTTAATCTTAGATAGAAATAGGAATTTCGGAGATTGTATTCCCATAATTTTTGCAACAACTTTGATAATTTCCACAAGGAATGTTTTGATCCTGTGGCCTTTATATATGTATTATTTTTGTAAACAAATACCATCGTTGCTTGGGAGCAGAGACTATGGATTGATGATTATTCAGACTCGAATGAAAGTAGATGTTTGTACGGCTTTAACTTCAATATATCATACTTTTGTTCAAGTTTTTGTTCCTTTCAATTTGTAATCAAATTTTTGACTACTTTAGATATCATAATTTGTTACAGGTTGATGTGATGTGATTTAAATAGTGTCCATATTTGATGTCTCTCATTTTACATACAACAATTATCCTGTTTCAATTTAATGAACAGAAGGTTAATCTTCTTTGTTAAATGAGCAATTATATACAAATCTTTGCAGTGAGGTTTATCTTAATGTAATCATTTGTAAATTATAAGATTGTTGTTGCTACATCCTTTACATGTTCTGTCGTTAGCATTCAAAAGCGTTGTTGCTTCATGTTTACGCGAAGTATTGGAAAATATGGTGCGGGTTGGCCTCATCAAACGGTGAACGCAGATGCTATGTACAGGACGAGTTGGAGATGATAATTTCAGGTCAGTTTGCTATTTTCATTTTAATAGTTTAATTAATATAAGAATTCTTTGTAGTTTAGATACACAGTACAGATTGTTATTTTTATTTCTTAGTTATATAGCTTCCATTTCATTTCTTTTTCATAAAAGTTATAAAAATAAATAAAAAATACTAGCTTCATTGTCATAAGACAATTCATATATGATTTTGCAGATTTCGATCAAAATTTGCATTTTGTGAATACTGTATATATAGAAGATATTTAATCATATCAATACAATATACATTTAATAAGTAGGATTATTATTCTAGTAATATTAATTAGCGAACTGTGAATATATATTAGACTTGTATATAGTTGCAGCAGTTGTTTTTCACTTAGTTAGTTTCTTTAGTTTAGTTTTTTTTACTTTCCTAGGACTTAGATCGGCCAACGGAGCCGCTAAACCCGTCGGAGTGGATTAATCCAAACGACTTGGGTTATTTAGACAACCCTGCACCGTATTCACTCCTGCAGTTGACGAGCGATCAATTTCACCCGTCAACACAATTGTGCCGACCAGTTCATCAAACCAGGTGTGATTGCTTGTTTTAACATAGTTTATATAACCATCAATTATGGTTATGTTTAATGTTTATGAAAGGTTATGTGATTATTGATTAATTCAGGGTTTGCTATGTGATAATTTATTGAGATATATCATATGTTTTGTACTTGTTATGTTCTCACTTTTCACCCAGTAATGGTAGATATGAGTCCATTTATATTGAGTGAAATAAACCTTAGCTTCCTGTAGGGATTGATGAAGCATTAGTTCATGCATCTACTGCTAGGGCATACATTGGAATGGATATTACTCTCACCACTAATATCAAGAGCATGAAAAACATTCATGAAGATTGTAAAGACATTGTGATAAAAAAATTGTACTTTGCAACAAGATGTTGAAGAATCGACATTCAATAATGAACATATTTCCTTGAAGAATACTTCATATCATGTAAATATTTTTATGAATCGACATTGAAGGTTGATAGGATTAATGGTATAAGTATGATTTGATTTAGTGTGTATATTTTGAAGGAATCTTTGAGGAAGAGAAATAAATACAACTTTTTATGTGAGATTCATCACAAGAGTTTAATTTGTTTTTTGGTTTACTTTAATTTTCAAAAATTTGGATTCACAAGCTCATTGTCATTGGTTCTCACCCACTTGCACCTCTTAAATTCCTCACATTTTGTTGTAGTTTGACTTTCAAAATAAATTTTGTTTTTTTAACTTTGTTATGAAGGAACATTTTCTAGAAATGCATGCTAAGAAACTTGCCATTTTTTCATTTCAAGCCTGTATATTCATTTTGGTTAACAAATCAACAAGAAACAATATGGTTATTTAAATTGTTCACTCTCTTGTCATGTCAAAATCATGTCCTTTCACTTCTAGCAGTCCTGTAAGAACATTTTGGAATCCTTTAATAGTGCACCATTAGCATCGATAGCCTTTTTGCAGACTTAGTAAAAGCAATATGGAAAGTAGATCTGATCACCCTTACAGCATGTTGAAATATTATATTTCCTATGATATTTGGGTGGTTGCAAAGAAGGAATGCCCTAAAACTTGTGGGTTCATTTGGTATTGGGATAGAACATTTACATTGTTTATCCTTCACTTTTGTTGAGCACCCTCCCCCCATGTACATATGATTTATATAGATCTAGCCATTTCAACAATTATGATAAAGCATCATGATTGGAGATTGGTGTATGGATTCCCTCACTTACATGGAAAATTTTGGAAAATGGAGTTATTATTGACATGTTTGACTTCTACGTCTAATTGGAGCTAGCTTTGTGCTTAGACCTCATTTCAAGGGACTTTTTGTACTTAAAACATAAAATATACCTAATGTATGAGCCCAAAATATAGGAAATGATAATATTGATTATTTGGAGGTTTTTTCACATGAGAAAAGGTGAAAATATGATACACCAATCAATCCAACAATAAATGAAGTAGGAAACACTCTTGACAACCTGTAAAAATGAGCAAGGCCTAGAAGTAGAAGGACATGCTAATTCTCTGAAAAGTGTAATGAAGAACATGGCTCTGATTATGGTAGCCTCTGTGTCTTGGAACAATAGTTTTACTTGATCTAAATACTAAGGGGAGTAAGGGTTTTGTCGACCTCATGCTAGCCTTAACATAGACAATCATAGTCCAAGGTACATTCTTGTAGAAACAAATTAAGTAGTAAGTAGCTTGGAGATAAAAACATTTAGTCAATGCTTCATTAGTGAACATTTTTGTGGTATGAATCAAGGCAAATCTTGTCACTATTAAAGTATTATGGGGATAGGAAATTTTGTACATCAATGAGAGATATATTTCATTGTTATTCATTCGTCCATGTGATTAATATATCCCTAATTGATAGACAATTATGGATCAACCTGTTTATGACTGTTTCACCTACAAGTCTTCTAGATATTAATGATAACATACATTCCAATCATCGTGATTATGGAAATAAATTGTATCTCATATCCTATCAAGTGTTAAGAATATGATTCCCTAGTTTTAAACACTAGCAGGACTTTGCTATCGAGTGTTAAAAAAATATCTTTGAGAGTAACATTTTTGAGGATGTGTCTAAAAATTTCCAAGAGGAATGTCAAGAGATATAAATACCTTCTCATGTTACAACTGAGGATACACAAGATATTATATGTGATGATGTATCCTTGTATTTCCCTCATGATTACAAATCTGAAGAAGAATTAGATGAAGAACACGAAGAATATTATGCCTATAAGTGATTGGAAAGTGATGATTGTATTGAGATATTAGTTCAAGTTAATATTCAAAACCAACAAAGTTGTGAGGCTTATCCCAAAACAAAGAATGGGAATTCCTTTTTAGATTCCCATGGTTCAAGATTGCATCTAGAAAACTATTTATACCCTACCATTGATAATAAGCATACTGATTGTGAGTATATTTTTGTTTTGTAAAAAATATAATAATGATCATTGGATACCAATAACACATTGAAGAATAAACACTGGTTGAAATCTCGAAAGGGGAGATGGAAATACAATCATTTTCTAGCAATAAAGAAAAAGAACAAAATGTTGTTGAAATTGACTCAAACCCTCATAGTTCTTGTTTCCCTATCATCTATAGTGACATTGAAATACAAAAACAATAAAGGAGAAAAGTTGTGACGATTAAAAAAATGGATGAAATAATACATTCTCCTCACGGGCTTGCATTCATCATGAAAAAATTTTCATTTTTTAATAAGGAAGAAAACTTTGGATATAATGACTTGTACATTAAAACATAATGTGTTGCTGGAAAAAGAGTGACGAGAAGGAGAAAAAAAGCATCTTGCAATACCATCCCTTCACTAATATTATTGAAATGTATCAAATAAATATAATGGGGGTCAATATAATATCATGGTCTGAGTGTGTTACAGGTGAATCCTCCTGTGGAGAAGCGGATTCCCTCTTGGTATCTAGACCCCTAAAACCAAGACAGAAAGGGTGCTATCATTGGTCACTGACATCCTTTTAGGTCTAATTAAGCTAATGATTGAAGAGGAAGAAGAAAAGTGTACCTTTTTAAATGGCGTTTGTCCTCGCAAAGTTCAAGTTGAGATTCAATCCCAAGCTCCTCGATAGGTCCTGTAGAACAAACAAAGATACAACAAGCTTCCTATTCTACTGAGATTAGCTCAAATACAGATCTATCTACTGAAGACAAGTTCATGTGGAACAAACATAAACTTGAAAGAAACAGGCCAATCATGTATGTATATTAATGAGAAAAAATGAAGAGTACTTACAATCCTTTGATGAAGGTGCAACAGTTTCTTCTAGCTCTCCTTGTCCAACCCCTTTTCTCAAGTAATCTACATTGATTATGCTTCAATGGAATCTCACTTATGGGATCATAAGTTTGGTGTAATTCTCAATCTCCATCTTTGTACTGTATGTTTCCTATGAGATCATAGGTTTCATACTTCCAATATTTTCCTCCATCATGTACGTTGCCTATTAGATCATAGGTTTCATACCTCCAATATTTTCATCTATCATGTACATTTCATATGAGATCATAGGTTTCATACCTCCAATATTTTCATATATCATGTACCCTTTCACCATGAGAAGGCCTCCTTATATAATCTTGGAGAGGCCCAACCACTTGAGAGATCTTGGGATAAGTTGAGGATTCCTCTCCTTCAGTTGTGGATCTTCCCTAAGATCATGCCTTGAAATCATATTTGAATCTAACCAACTTCATAGATTGAGGGGATTCTTCCCTGATTTATCTCAACAAACCAAAATTCTCTCAGGAAGGGTAGCGATCCCCCAAAAGGGTGCACATAGTGTTTCAATGCTCCCCCAAAGAAGACTAGGGAGCGTCAGCACTCCCTAACAGTGGGAAGGGGAGCGTTGCCTTCAAAAAATCATTTTTAAGTAGCTTTTTCAGTGGCAAAAGTCTTGTACTCCTTGTCAAGTGATTTCCCCTCTTCAAAACCAGTCTTTGAGGTGTCTTAAATGTCCTTATGATGTTGTTAGAGGCACGACATAGGAAATATGGAAGTATGATGTTTGCAACACTTGTGATCAATATGTGACACTCATGGACAAGATGCGACACTTACAACACTTGTAATGACGACACTTGCGACACTATTGAAGTGATTAATTTTGATGTGTAACAGATTTCACCCCAAAGTGAAAAGTCAGAAGACGATGATGACTGAAGTACTTTGTATACTTTTTCGAGCAAGGGTATGGACATAGAGAGGTTGGAAAAAGATGCACACAACCATCAAACAAATATTATGACATGTTTCAAACCCAAGGCAGGCATACCTATGTTTGAGTGATAAAGACTTTTTCAGGTATGGCCGCCATAGAATACACTACGGATCCATAATTATATTGACAAAAGGTATAGCCACTAAACGTACAACATGGATCTATACTTCCATGACATGAACTGATCGTAGCCACAAAAAATACATTGTGGATCTACGAGATGACAAGACATAGCCACAGACCAATACAAAGTGGATCTATGTGACAGTATATGTGTCAATATTCAAGAGAAACTCCGTTACAACCTTGGTAAAATATATATCAGAGTGAATGACTCAAACCAGGGTCTTCTTACCAATCCTGATACAATACGATTCTAACCATGTGAATAAATGTCCTGATGTCGAACATGGAAGAAACCACTTAATTACCGGTCAATGATGTAAACCGTTAACAAGTGCAAGGGAAATCACCATTGATGTCAATGATTCCCAAGGTACCCTAGTACATTCCAACGATTGTGAATAGATGAGATGAATTTGAAAATCTATGGAATCATCCTATCAGAGGTCAATGATGTAAATCCACTGTTGGACATGAGGAGGCCTGCCATTGAGGCATGCAGGTCCCAAGGTACTAACTGGTTTCTAAGTCTAGTTCCTGGATAATGTGCTGAAGTCGATAGGAATAGACTTTTCGAAGGAGGGCCTTGATGTATCCCCCATCAATGAAATGAAACATACATAGAGATGTAATTGGTGGATCAAATGAACATGGACTGACACAGGTATTGAAACAAGATATTTGTGATGGCTGACTCTCAAGGAAGATACTTCCCTTGAACACTGAGGCATGACAGCAGAAACTTGACAAGGACCAAAACTTGATAATGTAATGGATACTATGACTTATGCTAAGTGACCCAAAGGAGTAAGGAAACTCAAAGGATTGGTTCAATGCATAGGTTCAACAGATTGAAATGTGTGCAAAGATAAAATATCGTGTTCAAGGGGGACTGTAAGGTCACTAGTAAAGTTCTCAAAAACTGTTTGTCTTGCTTATTTCAATTTTTCCCCCATCCAGATAGATGAGTACCTCTTTTTGGTTTAATGAGCTCGAGGAGGCTAACACAAGCTCGATATAACTCACCTTAGGTAAGTTCCTCTTCCTTTGTTTAACAAACTAGAAGAAGTAAGGGTTTGGTCCCATATGGTTCCTTCAATGTATGATTGTTTAACGAGTCCAAAGAAGGTAAAATCAGTGGTTTTTCATATTTAGAGAGTCTGAAAATGAATTAAGGACGACTCCAGTGTTTTCCTTTTTCGTAATGTTAGTCTCACGAGGCCAAAAAGGAGATAACTTATCACTCAAAAGATGCCCTTTCAAACCTTTTAACGAGTGGGAAAGGAAGCAATATCACTCAGCAATATTTTCACGTTTAGAGAGTCTGAAAAGAGCTTAAAGATGACTCCAAGGGGTTCCTTTTTTCGTGTATCCATGTGGGTCCGAAAAAGAGATATAAGTTTACCCAGTTACATTCTCATGTTTTTTACGAGTGCAAGAAAGAACAAAGACTAAGCTCGGTACTCTGCCCCTAGCTTGAAATCTAGTGGCTTAACTCCAAAATGATCATCAAAGGCTGGAGACATGCCCCCCCAATATTCAATTCATTCACCGACTTTGAGGTTGTCACCAATTTATGTACTAGATGGAGAAAAAGGATACAGGTGGATGAAATGAAGGTTCAAATATGAGACCTAATGAAATACACGACTCGACATTGACGATATCTGGCGAAAGACTCGAACTAACAGGAGAGGTGACTATTTTCATTGTTTAATGAGATTGACACAGGAAAAGAACTATGCTCAGGGCTTCAGGTTTAATCCCCATATTTGTGTTTCATTTTTTAACGAGCTTTCTATAGAGAAGAACAACTATGTTCAATGACTTTGTTTCATTTTTTAACGAGCTTTCCACAAAGAGGAAAAACTATGCTCATAGCTTCTGTTTCATTTTTTAACGAGCTTTCCATAGAGAAGAGAAACTATGCTTGTGGAATCTTCTTGATCAAAGCTTCCAAGAGGATAATGCTCTGGAAGGACACCATGTCAAGGGAAAAAACTCGGTCATGGCTTCCAAGAGATCTTCATTGTATGGAAGAAGAATGATCTGGAAGGAACACATGTCGAGGCTCTCGTCAGGGGTAAGTAGATCAGGCTCCAATAGCCCTATCGAAGAGATCACCATGTCAACTATTGGATCTAAGTCATCAAAAATTGAAGGCATGGGAGACAATGCCACATAATTGACCTGTGGCAGGGGTGATACTGACTGCATATAAGGCTCGTTTAGGGAGGTCATTGGGTTGATGGTCAAGTCAGGGCCAACAAACAAAAGTTGATCAATATTCACCATTCTTCCATCGTGCGGGAAAGATATCAAACTAAAAAGAGTGGATACAATATCTTTCATGGCATAGACATAATTTCACCCAAGGAGTAAATCGAAATCCAAGGGGTCCTGTACTACCATAACATCAATAAAGACCATTTTCCCTCCCAAAGTTACGGGAAACCGAGGAAGGATCCCTAAAGGGTGACTAGTTCTTCTATTAAAAGCAAACAAAGTCTGGGTAACTGACACAAGATGAGGATAACCCAAAGCATGCCAAGAAATAGAGGACAAAATACTAACGAATGAACCTTCATTTATTAATGTCCGAGGAACGTCCCGACCATAAACTTTTACTATAATATTGAAAGGAATGTGAGAGGGAAGACGAGGTCTAGTTAGCACACCCCAATAAAAAAGGATGGCCTCATTACTGGGACGAGGTTTCGTGGGAGAAGGAGGAATGCCCCCCAACATGGTAGATTCTGTATCAATGAGAAAAACATGGGAAGTATTAGGTTTACTCTCTAGCGGGAGACTAGGATCGATTGATAATGACATCAAATCGACCACTTGGGTTTCATTCTCCAAGGGGAGAATGGGGTCGATAGGTGGAAACGGATCGACCGCTTGGGTTGCACTCTATAATGGGAGAGCGTGATTGATTGAAGATGGGATCAGATCAACCACTTTGTCAACTGGTTCAACTAAGGACGTGACCAGATTGATGACATGGTCAACTTGGATGACCGATGAAGGGACTGGAGAAACCACTTTGGCACTCGTCATAGAAGGAGTGGGATTGACCATGTTGGAACTCTTTAGATGAAGGGTGGGAATGAACAATGAAGGAACTATATCAGTCACTTGGGTTTCACTTTTCATATGAAAAGTGGGGTTGATCAATGATGGAACTAGATCAACTAGTTTGGTTAGTGGTTCAACCAAGGATGAAACTAGATTGACCACCTGATCAACTGGACTGACTGAGGATGGAACCAGATTGACCATTCTATCAACTAACGATGGGTTGGGGGAAATATTATGATAACCAGGTGATCATTATTCTCACATGTATTTAAGCCACTAGCTTTCAAGCTGGGGGAAAAGTACCGAGCTTAGTCTTTGTTCTTTCTCACACTCGTAAAAAACATGAGAATGTAACCAGGTAAACTTTTATCTCTTTTTCAGACCCGCATGGATACACGAAAAAGGAATCCCCAGTGGAGTCACCAATTTCTGTTACAGGTGAATCCTCCTATGGACAAGCGGATTCCCTCTTAGTGTCTAGACCCCTAAAACCAAGATATAAAGTGTTCTATCATTGGTCACTGACATCCTTTTATATCTAATTAAGCTAATGAATGAAGAGGAAGAAGAAAAGTGTACCTTTTTAAATGGCGTTTGTCCTTGAAAAGTCCAAGTTGAGATTCAATCCCAAGATCCTCGATAGGTCCTGTAGAACAAACAAAGATACAACAAGCTTCCTATTCTACTGAGATTAGCTAAAATACAGATCTATCTACTGAATTCAAGTTCATGTGGAACAAACATTAACTTGAAAGAAATAGGCCAAGCATGTATGTATATTAATGATAAAAAATGAAGATTACTTACAATCCTCTGATGAAGGAGCAACAACTTCTTCTAGCTCTCCTTGTCGAACCCCTTTGCTCAAGTAATCTACATTGATTATGCTTCAATGGAATCTCACTTATGGGATCATAAGTTTGGTTTAATTCTCAATCTTCATCTCTGTACTATATGTTTCCTATGAGATCATAGATTTCATACTTCCAATCTTTTCCTCCATCATGTACATTTCCTATGAGATCATAGGTTTCATACCTCCAATCTTTTCATCTATCATGTATGTTGCCTATGAGATCATAGGTTTCATACCTCCAATATTTTCATCTATCATGTACCCTTTCACCATGATAAGGCCTCCTTATATAAGCTTGGATAGACCCAACCACTTGAGGGATCTTGGGATAAGTTGAGGATTCCTCTCCTTCAGTTGTCGATATTCCCTAAGATCATGCCTTGCACTCATATTCGAATCCAACCAACTTCAGAGATTGAGGGGATTCTTCCCTGATTTATATCAACAAACCAAAATTTGCTCAAGAAGGGTAGCGGTCCCCCAAAAGGGTGCACAAATAATTTCAATGCTCCCCCAAAGAAGGCTAGGGAGCACTGGTGCTCCTTAACAGTGGGTAGGGGAGCGCTGCCTTCCAAAAATAAATTTTGAGTAGTTTTTCAGTGGAAAAAGGATTGTACTCCTTGTCAAGTGATTTCTCCTCATCAAAACCAATCTTTAAGGTGTCTTAAGTTTCCTTATGATGTCTTTAGAGGAACGACATAGAAAATATGGCAGTATGATGGTTGCGACACTTGTGGTCAATATGCGACACTCACAAACAAGATGCGACACTTACAACACTTGTAATGATGACACTTACGACACTATTGAAGTGAGTAATTTTGATGTCTAACAGAGTGTGTTCATTAACATAGGTAAAGCACATAGAGATGTTATTGTATTGAGATTTGGATGGACCAGGTTATCAGAAATGCATCATTGTGCCACCAGAAGGATATATTCCAATCTCTCATAAGCGTATTGAATGACATACTAGCTTCTCATTGGTAGCTATTAAACATTTCTTTATTCTGGTAAAGAATGAAGCACCTGGGTAAATATCATGGGCTTTGTAAGATATTTTATTGTCTTCATTGTCTTTATGACTTCTTTAGTCTATTTTTTTTTAATGACTAGAGGTAGGATAGATAAAGCTTGTACATAATAATCTCACTCTCGAGAACTTTAGTGTTTACAACAATTTTTTTATCTTTTTTGTAGCAATGAAGCATTAGAGTTTGGTTTCAGGATTAAAATGACTCCATGCTTGAGGAGAAAAGGCACAAGTCTGCGATTCTTCATGCTTTTCAGGAAAAAATTATCCCTAGGTAGGAGCTAGATTTTGTAACTCCAAATGTTCACCTTCAGTATTGGGCCTTTGATAACATTTATGTACCCGATTCATATGACATATGCCAATTTTTTAATTGATTTCCAAAGTTATTCAAAAAATGGATTCATGTACTACAATTTATCTTCATCATCCAAAATGGAACTGATTAGAGGATGGTCATAGGGGTTCAATATTCCAATGCAAACACACCCATAAAATATTTAAAATGAGAGGAGTTTAGAGCAAGGTCATTTCAAATATAAATTATTTGGGTTACTCAATAAATTCCATGATTTTTCCTCCAAAATCGTGTAAGTCATTGGTGGGGATTTGGCCATAAGGCCACGTGGATCATTGGAATTCGTTTTGGAGGAAAATAGAGTGTTAAAATTCCTACACTTGTGTTTCCCGAAATGCGTGACAACCATCAATCAAGGGGCCACATGCATATATGGAGAGAAAAAAACATAATATTTTTTCAGTGCTTGCATATCCATTTGTTTGGTCATAGTAGTGGTGTTGCAGAAAGGAGGCTCATCAATTTTGTGAATTTTTTTTTAAACACCTATAGGTCGTCAGTCTTCCGATGTCCCTAGCGTCACTGATATATAATACACATCATAATACCTACGTTACCTTCCGTCGTTCTATGAAGTTCCTAGAGTTACTGTCATGGCGTCAATGTTGTTGATGTAGCATCCATGTCGGAATATCGATGGCATATTTTGTCGGTTGTCTGATGTTCCTAGCATTTTTGTCATGGCATCAATGTCATAGGTGAAACATCCCTGATATAAAATATATGTCGAAAGACTGACATACCTTCCATCGAGCGTCTGATGTTCCTAGAGTCATTGTCATTGCATCAATGTTGTAGGTGAAACATCACTGATATAGTGTATACATAGGAATACCGGCGTTACCTTCCCTTGGCCATCCAACGTGCCTAGCGTCATTGTCATGGAGTCAACATCATAGGTGAGATGTCACTTATATAGTGTACACTTCAGATGACCGACATTTTGTGGCGTCGCAAGTGCGACGTCTTGGTGTCACTGTAGAGACATCCATAGTGGGATTGGCTAGTGAAGTCTGAGATGACACGTGTCCACATGAAATATCACAACAGAGGTGATATCTGTGTCATCGAAAAACTGACGTCATGTGAAACAAATTTTTAGGGGTCCAATGTTTTTCGATATCTTGACAATATAAAATGGCAATTGCTATGAAAATGCAGTCGACATTTGACCCAAATTTACTAGTGGAAATTGCTCGATTGCATGGAATACCCAAGACAATTGTGTCTGGAAGGGACCCAAAGTTTACCTCAAAGTTCTAGAAAGGATTATTCAAAGGATTTAGAACAAATTTGAATTTTAGCACAACGTATAATCCAGAATATGATGGGAAAACAAAGAAGGTGAATCACGTGATTGAGGATATGTTGAGGATGTATGTGATGGATAAACCATCAAAATGGGAAGACTACCTACACTTGGTAGAGTTTTCTTATAATAATGGGTACCAAGCATCTCTAAGGATGATCCCATTTTAGGCACTTTATGGAAGAAGGTGCAACACACCTGTAAGATGGGACAACCCAACAAATAGAGCATTGGTTGGACCTGATTTACTTAGAGAAATGGAAGAGAAGATGTAAATAATAAAGCATAATTTAAAGGCTTCTCAAGACAGGAAGAAAATCTATGTTGATAAGAGTAGAATTCATAGGGAATTTAAAGTGGGTGATCATGTATTCTTGAAAGTGAAGGCCAATACAAGTTCCCTGAAGTTAGGAAATTGTTCAAAGTTGGAAGCTCGTTATTGTGGGTTGTTTGAAATCCTAGAGAGGATTGGGACTGAAGCATATATGCTTTCACTACTTGCATCGATGTCTATTCATAATGTATTCCATGTATCATTGCTCAAAATGTATGTACCTGATGCTAATCATGTTATTGATTAGATGTGATTCAGATGGAGAAAGAAGGTGCTTGTCAAGTGTATATAGTATGGATATTGGATCAAAAGATAAAGGAGCTCCAGAATCGATCCATAGAGCTAGTAAAGGTCCAATGGACCTGGTATGGTCCTGAGGATGCAACTTGGGAGCACAAAGATGCTATGCGGGAAGAATACCCACATCGTTTTGAATATTTATTAAAATTTTAATGGTAATATGTAAATAAGATGCCCTGAGGATAGTGCATAAATAAAGGGAGGGAAATGTAATACCCTAAGACCAATATCTAGTTGAAATTGTAAATATGTTTTATAGGCTGGTGAGCCAAGTGATTATAAGCTAGGAGGATTATGTGATGATTAGGCCAGAGATCCTAGATGATAAATTCCAGTGAGCCTATTTTTGTATATATAAACACTCATATCATTAATATAATACATCACTACATGTATAACGACCATGATAAAAGAGTATGGGGGACTAAACTCCACTAGGAAGGGAAAGGGAGGGGCTAAGAGCCTAGAAATGAGGATAAGCTAGAGGGATTATCTCTATGGGAATATTATTATTCCTAAAGACTATGGTGTGGATAATTATTTATCCTAAGTTATTATGGTAAAGAGAATGAATCACAAGTGGAGAGAAATGAGCTCCAGGAGATCCATGTGTCATCAAGGGTGCATGCAAGTATATGTGGGGAAATTAGTCTTTTTTCCCATCCTTCCTGATTCACGAACGCACTCACTCACATAGTGATGGACCCCAACATTCGAATCTCTCCATGCCTCATGCACACCTTCAATAGTGATCACGTACATTTCCTGTTATGCACAACACACCTATAATTTTCCTGAGCTCGTACTGTGCCTTACCTAAATGTTGTTGCGGCCAACATAGTTCATTTCCTGAGCATGGTTACTAATATTACTTGTTCCATACCAATTTTTGATTTCTTCCTTCACCTTAGATTGTACCTGGTTGACTAGAGAGATGGATTAAAGAAGCGGGTTTTCAGGCCCATGGAATTAAAGAGGCAAGTTGTCAGGCCTATGAGAAACTCTCTCCAGGTGAGAGAATTGCTAGGAATTGATTTCCTCAGGGAGCCCAACTACATCTATAGTGCTCTGATAATTCATGTATAGCATGTTGTTGAAGCCCTGGAAGGGAAGTGTAGTAGCTGAAGGATTGTTGGGAAAAGAAGGGGAACACTTTCTGGGGTGGGACAGGCATGTGGGGAATGAGAGGCTATAGGATTTTAGTGTGAGTTGGCTCCTGGGAAGAAATCCTTCCTGTTGACTATGTAACTTCTTATTGCCTCTGCCTAGTTAAGAATCCCTTTACCCAGGTGGAGTTTAGTCCCATCTCGGGGGTGACCCACTAGTGAGAGTCTAAGAAACATGGTCTAAGGATGGTAGGATTGTGGAAGGTCTGCACATAGTTGGTGGTCTTCTATAAAAAGATAAGTATGAATTATGTGTTCATTTTCATGCTGTGTATTTATACATGTCTTTATATTTATGAGTATTTCTTGTGTATTTTGCATGAATAGGCTTACTGTAATTTCCGCATGAATATGTGTATTAGCAGAATGTATTTTTATTCTTAATATTTATATATTATATACAGACAAAATTATTATTATTATGGAGTGGCATGGCCCAACGTGGGTGACTGGGGATGGCACAGTTTATGAAGTTCCACAAGATTTTATGTGTGGCATAGCCCAACAGGTATAAGGCTGGGCGTGTTACAATTTTGGACATGAACTTGTACCTGCATGCATGAGATGCATTGGCATGCACTAAATTTTATTCACAGTTGCAATTCCGGAGAGTCCCAACATGGATATTCTTGACCAGATGCACCGGATCCATGGAAGGAGGTGGAAAGCCTAAGGGACTTCGTGGTAGAGAAGGGGGTCCATTCTCTTGGTTTGTGTAGGCTGGAGAGACAAGAGATGTGTTATAACCCTAAATTGCACCACACATGCTTACCTGGCACCATGCCAACTCATATCCCTTCTTTGCCAAAAAACTACTGAACAACTCTTCTAAAAACTCCATTTTTAAAAAGCAAACGCTAGTAGGCCCACTACAGCCCGTGTTTGCCTTTAGAATCACAAAAACAGAAAGTTGCCGACGGGACAAAAAGCTATGGGTCAGTTAACTAAAACTCCCAGCCATGCATGGATAAGAGTTCGTCTAAAACCCTAGCTCCTTCTAGCCTATAAAAGAAGGGGTAGGGGTACTATTCAAAGGAGGAAAATCATAGCAAAGAAACTTTGCCCAATTGCCGAATCCATTTTGTCCCAATGCTTTAGCCTTTCCTCAAGCTTTAGGAGAATTCAAGCAAAGCAGTTGGAGGACAACGAAGAGGAGAAGCCCAGGATCAGGATCAAGGAACGGTGGCCAATCTCTATAATCATTGTAAGTTGATTCATCTTGAGATTAATAAAAAGATACTTTTCCCATCCCAAATGCACGAGTCTTATGTGTTTCATTTGATTTATGTTTAATCTCTAATCCTCTAGTAGAACAATAGCATGCATGTGTAGTTTTGTCTTGATTGCAGGATCGCTTTGTGGAAGGAGCAGCAGAAGCAACAGGATAAATCTCAACGGAGGATCTACACCAACCGTCGATAAAAAGGTTAGTTGGTTCTTCCCATGTTTTCATGTGAAAAAGGGTTTTAGGTTTTGGGTAGAAGGTTAAAAGTTAATCTTGAAGGGTCATGATCTGCATGCAAGTTTAAACCCTAACTTGTTAGTCCGTAGGGTATAATTTCCCAACAACAGAATTGGCAACTCCACTGGGGACTTTTACTCTTAGGGTTTCCGGATTTCATTGAAGGTTTTTGGGTAGTTCAAAGAAGAAGTGTTTCAGTTTCTTTGTTTATTTGTTTTCTGTTAGGTCAAAGCTAGCAGGGAACCTGGTTATCAATACCAGTTTTTCCTTGACTGTTGCTTGACATTTATTCTCGGGACACACAGAGGTACACGCGGCCTGCAGAAGGCCTACACGCATGTAACTCGTGCCCTAACCTTCTACAACCCGCGTTTGAACGCCTGCTGTAGTGGTTTCAGTAGTGTGTAGAGCCCAGGAAGCTTAAGAGGCAGTCTCCTCTTCCCTGTCAGAAGTTTACCTTCTCAGGGGGCTTTCCGGATCCTGTCTGGGTCTTGATTGATTTACTGTCTTGCTTTCAGTTTGCCTCATTATGTTGGTTATTCTTTGCATTTGTTTTATTTTTGCAAATTTTTCTTTTCTGTTAAAGAAGAAGCATCCAATCCTTTCAGAGACCCTGGTTGTCAATACCAGAGGCCTTTTTCAGATCTGGGTTGCCTGTGGTTGATTTTTTCTTTGATTTTATACCTACACGTGAGTTGTTTCAGTTCTGTTCACGGGTACCCACGTGCTGTTATAGCTCAGCACGTGTTTGAACGCGTGTTGTCTCAGTGACAGTCACAGGCCTGTTTGGTTGCCTTTCAGCTTGGGTGGGGCAGTCATCCCCTCCTGTGGTGAGAGGTGTTCCTTTCAGGGTTTGGAGTCTAGGGTGCACAGTCAATAAGTTAGGGCCTCATATCCTTAGCTTGTGTTTTGCTTACTTAATGTTTTGATAGGAAAGACAAAAAGAAAAATTTGTTGTTTTATGGTTTTTAGACAAGTGTTAGAATTGGTGCTTTCTGGATTTCTCTTTTGCATCTCTGCTCTGATTCTTTTGCGATCTGCACTTTAAGCCAGAACTTTATTTTGTTTTCTTGGTTTTTTTCTTGTCGTCATTTTCCCTTTATTGCGTCATTTTGCAATTAAATAAAAAAAATATATCCTGTTTCATTTTCTTCTTGGTTTGAAGATTGTGTTGTTGCATCAGTAGCTAGGAAGAAGTCTTTTTGCATAAGTTTTTGCAGTACATTTAGAGTATAAGTAGCTCGCAGATCTGAGCGAAATTCCTTTATATCTACTGCATGAGATCTTAGTAAATTTAAAAAGAAAAGAAGTCTTTCTTGTTGAAAAGTTGCTGGTTTTTCATTTTTGTAAAAGTTTTTGTTTCCAAGCATTTCTTGTTCATTTTTCTTTGAGTCTTTTTACACACCATCAGTTTCACTTTCATACCTTGTGACTTAAAAAGCCCATTAAAAGCAACGCTAATTAAAATCAAGTATAATTTTCTGTTTGTAGGGTGCATACACTAGCTCAGGACTAGGGCCTTGGAATAGGTTGGAGAGTAAATTTCTCCAAGGCCACTCAAACCAAACATTGGAGTCTGTCAATTGGAAGTGTAGAAGTCCAGTTACGGAAAGTTATCCGGGACCCCCCTCTAACACAGGGGATAAACACGAGGTTGCGTAAGGAAAGGTAGCGGAGATAACCCCTCCAAAGCTGGACCGAGCGTTGTGGAGAACACATATCGAGGATTTGTTAAGGGATTCCATCGTTTGCATTTGCCACGGAGCTTCGTGGGTCTTGAATCCGTTCGAGGTCCTCAGTTGTCTT